>RSEF01000028.1:401869-423827 GCA_003993805.1 Himantopus leucocephalus
ATATCTTCATCAATGACGTAGACAGTGGGATCAAGTGCACCCTTCACAAGTTTGCAGACAACACCAAGCTGACTGGTGAGACTGACATGCCTGAGGGATGGGATGCTGTCTAGAGGAACCTGGACAGGCTCAAGAAGTGGACCCATGTGACCCTCATGAGGTTCAACAAGGCCAAGTGCAGGGTCCTGCACCTGGGTCAGGGCAGCCCCTGCTATCAATACAGGCTGAGGGATGATGGGAGGACTTGNCTATCACTACAGGCTGAGGGATGATGGGAGGACTTGGAGGTACTGCTGGACACGAGCTGGCAATGTGCGCTTGCAGCCCAGATGGCCAACCATATCCTGGGCTGCATCAAAAGCAGCATAGCCAGCAGGTCAAAGGAGGGTATTCTCCACCTCTACTCTGGTAAGACCCCACCTGTGTCCAGCTCTGGAGTCCTCAGTACAAGAAAGACATGGACCTGTTGGAGCAGGTCCAGAGGCAGCCACAAAAATGATCAGAGGGATGGAACACCTCTCCTGTGAGGACATGCTGAGAGAGTTGGGGTTGTTCAGCCTACAGATGAGAAGGCTCTGGGGAGACCTTATAGCAGCCTTCCAGTACTTAGAAGGGGCTTATAAGAAAGATGGGGACACACTTTTTAGCTGGACCTGTTGCAAGAGATAATGGTTTTAAACTAAAAGAAGGAAGATTTAGACTAGATCTAAGGAAGAAATTTTGTTATGATGAGGGTGGTAAAACACAGGTTGCCCAGAGAGATGGTAGATGCCCCATCACTGGAAACATTCAAGGTCAGGTTGGACGGGGCTCTGAGCAGCCTGATCTAGTGGAAGATGTCCCTGCCCATAACCTTTAAAGGTCCCTTACAATCCAAACTATTCCATGATTCTGTGAACCAGCAGGGCACAGCAGCAAAGGCGGCTAAAGGCATCCTGGGCCGTATTAACAGGAACATGGCTGTAGTGAACATAAAATTACACACCAACCTACTCTTCCACTATACACAGTTCTCAAAGCACTGAAGCAAGCTTGGTCTGTGAGAAGCACCATCTGACTGTCAGCATGGGCAAGGAGGACTTCAGTCATGAGCTAGGTGTCAAGTGGACACTGTGCAAACCAGGCAAAAAGGCTTTTAAAAGCTGCATTTGCAAGAATCACATTTAAGATCTGGCCACATCACAAGCATAACTTTCCACGTGACCCAAGCTAGGCACCCTGAGAACACTCCAAGTACATTACAAGCATCCAAGGGACAGGAAGCAATCTGGTAGAAGAAACTTTCAAGCCAGGGAAGAATTCAGTTCTACTCCTATGAACTGTAAGAACAGAGAGAAAAATCAGAAAACCAGGTATATTTTCCTCATATTTAGTCTGTCTCAGAAAACCGAAAAAACGTTTGAAATTAGTCTGGCAGAATTAACCAGTCATTGAAGTGACTGGTCAGAGGCAACTCAATTGTCCAAACAAAGGGCAAGGGAGAAAAGACCCAAGAGAAAACAGCTTCTCCACCACTTTAAGTGCACAATATTCTACAAGAAGGTATTTGTAATATCTCTTAGCGCTACCAAAAGCCTAAAGAACCTGAATCAATTGGCACTGATTCTCATTAGCTGCCAAGTACAGATACTTCTGGTAAGGATACCTTAATCAAAATATAGAAACAAGCCCCTTGCAGAACAGGAGAGATGAACCAAGTTCCCAGTTACTGCTGCTCTCTTTTGGAGCTTGCTTTAAAAGCCAAGCAAGCAGAGTATTTGCCATCACCGAGACAAGGGAGACAACCTTGATGACCATGTAATGCTGACTGCCATGCAAAATACATTATCTCAAATAAATGCCAAGACTGCTGGCCTAAGGCTTTTAAGAGGGCAATCAGTCCCAACAGGAACATCACAGCAGGGCTGGGTGGTATTCATCTCACTTAACTTTAGGGGTTTACATACGGCCTGGTTACCATCAGGTCTTTTTGTAGTTAACAAAGGCCTAGCTGAGTCCATAAATTTTGGCGCATAGGTCACCTTACTACACACATGCCTATCTTCTAGTCTGAACTGTGCACCAAGTTCAATAGGCTTTACAAAGACTTACTTAAATGGAGATGCTTACACTATAGCTATTTCATGTTTGGACAGCTATTTTAGGGGCAAAGTCCACCAAATATCTCCAGTGGCTGACTTTAACAAGAAGGCCCAGCACAGAAAGTGAAGATCCAGTGATATAGCAAAGTTTACAGAGAAAACAAGAAATACTTAATCATAAATTAACTAGCTAGTCAGAAAAAACCACAAGAGAGGGAAACACTTAATTCTTTTTATAACCACTTAGATGCAAATGAAGGGAGATGGGAGACTGACAGTAGGCCTGTACTGGCACTGCTAGATTAAAAGCACTTTTATGGCCAGCAACTTTCATATACAGGTGATGTACATACTGACATGCTCAGGAAAAGTCTTTAACTCCCAAATCTTATCTACCAAAATAGGCATCAAAATTCAATCAGAAGCAAAAAAAAAAATTTTGCCACCACATATACTCATTTTAAAATGAAGTTTTAACTGCTAAACAGCTAATTTGACTACAAAACCTCCCTTGTGGGAATAGAAATTATGGATTATATGTGGCTTAAGTAGCTACTTTATTAGGTCAAGTCTCTTTCACACAGACTGAACAGCAGTTTTTAAAAATGTAGTTGGTACAAGATCTTTTTCCAGAACATGTATATCATAACTTCACGTGTTTTCAAGCCAACACTGCTTCCATATTCCCAAAGTGCTCTGAGCCACCCTTTTCCTTCATTTCTGCCATCAGTCAATACAGTGAACCAGACAGTAAAACTGATAATGTTTAAAAATTAACCTCTAGATGTCTGAATTGTTCAAGTCACAGTATATTAATCTTATATCTGCAAATACATTTGTGTATATACCAGTCAGATTATCTGCTCTGACTAGCTGTGCCAACAAGCTGAGGAATTTCCCTCTGACAAGCCTGTATCTTATTGATCTGCAATGCTTCGAAAAGACATCCACTAAGGCATTTTAAGAACCATCATTAGTACCATTCCCACTGCAAATATTGCCCATAATTTAAAAAAAAAAATATATATATATGTATCATGCAGGGCTTTCCTTACCTTTTATTGAACTCCTCAAGTTCCGCTCTCAGTTTTCCTATTTCAATCTGTAATCTAGCCCTCTCTTTGGCAGTTTCATCCAGAACTCTTCGAGCATCAGCCAGTTCAGATTCATAGAGACTCTTGATTCCACTCACCTAAGGGGAAAATGTATTCAGATATGAGAAAATCCCAAAGATTATCAAAAAATTGAAACACAGCCACCAGGTTGCACATAGCTTGCTTTGAAAAAAGGGCGCATGATGATTTCTGTTGTTTAAGAACATTCTATATCAAACATTTTCAATTAATATGCACCTACAATTAGATGTGATCTAGTCCCAAAGAAAAGATTCAATTTTCACTCCCAGCGGGACATAACAAAACATACTATGTCTGAATTGTGCAAGTCTTTCAAAGAGATGAATTGAGGCAGATCAGTACAACCTACAATCAGACCTTAAGTTATTTGCCCTCATTTCCAATACTCTGCTATGGGAGATGTTTTTAAACAGTAATACCACTTAAGATAAATGACGATAGACTTATTTTGTGGAATACAGGTCCGAGGCCCAATTTGACTCTGCTACTCTTGCACTATAAAGCTAAAAAGAATCTGAAACTAGATGAACTACAGAAATGTCAACTGTTAAGAGGTAAGCTTCCACTCCTGTTCTCTACCTCAGAGGACAAGGATCTACAGACCTCTCCCTGTCCCAACTCAATATAGTACATAATCAGCTACTCAGAATGCAGCAAGGTACCTCAAAGTCTTCCACACCTTTATTTTTTATTAGAATGCAAGATTATTTGAAAGGTATTTCAGATAGCTAAAATGTCAAGACCATAAAAGATTGCTGGGATTGCTTCTACCAAAGAATACCAGAACAACTATTACCAATGTAAAACCAGAAACAGAGCAATCAGGGAGTGAGAAGAGCCAAAAGCAGAATGTACCAACTTGAGGAAGATAAATTTCATAACAACACACAAAATGTAGAAACAAGAAAGCAAACTGTGCTATTCCTGGGAGTGCCTATTTCAACATCAGAGTAGCACCAATGACAGACTCAACCATCTGGTCTTCAAAAAGACTGATTAAAAGCAATCAGGATATAATTGAGTTCCTGATAGACTATATTCTCATAAATATTCTCAAATTAACTAAAACATGACAGTATGAGGGCTGAGAAGCCTTTAGTTTACAAGCATACCACATACTAGGTAGGACTTGGCTGTCTATCCATGCAACCTTACTACTGTTCTTTAAAGAATTCTTTCAAGCTTTATTCAAGTTTTGGGGTTTGGGTTTTTGGTCGTGTGTTGTCATCATCCCGCCACCCCCCTGCCCCCTCCAATTGATGGCTTGTGCCATAGACAACCTCTGGCTAACATAACTCTGTATTATCAGTTACAAAATTTAGGAAGTTCTACAAAGTGTACCATGACTGTGCTACTCTTTCATACAGCACTCCACAATGCCAAAAGAAAAACAAATCAAACAAACAAAAATTCAGAGATTTTAAGGCTGTAAAGCCTTTCATTATGGATGACCCTTGAGTGAAAATATACTACTTGCAATTTGCAACACAAAGTACAATTGCCCAAAGGCCAAGCACTGGTTCTGCACAATCAGATACTGCACCTACAACACTCCTTCCTTAATGCTGGCCCTTCTTTAGACCATCTGCCCTTCAGCTTTTAAATCTACCAAAATCCTTGCCCTAGGACATCTACCAGGATCTTGGGCTGTATGGCTGTAGGTTCAGACAGACACACTAAATCACAGTGCAGCATACAAGGACAAATCCCTTCCCTGTACTCCAGGGCATAAACCGGAATTGCATGTCAAGGTACAAAGATGACAGACTTTTCCCCTAGGTTTTTGTGAATACTGTCACAAAAAGGTGTGACAGGTTACAAAAAGGTTACAACAGGCAGTAAATAATTTATGCTTTTGAGGCATTGCAGACAATACAGAGCTTAACACCACCAAAACAACAATATTCTGAACAGAGAATAAACACTTAATGCAATTCCTGTGTAAAGAGAATATATCTAGATGGACATAAAAATTGCATTATGAAAGCCATTCAGAACCTGTTGGTAAAAAGAGAACCAGAGATGGTGCTTCTTAATTAGAAAGGACTGACTGAGCATAACTAGTTGTGTTAGCTCAGTATGTGTTTTTCTCCTGCAGCATATTAACCTCTTCTCTGCTCTTATTCCAGCAAGAAACAAGAGAAGGAAACACAAGGGTCCTATTCACAGTCCAAACTGTTAATCAAAAAGCCACTTTCACTAGAATTTTAAGCTAATGCACTGAGCAGACAGAAATAACTAAGACATAAGGACACACTGCAGCTTTCAGCACAGGGAGGCAGCAGACAGCTGGGAGCAGTAACACCTTCAATCACTGGGGGGGAGGAAACCACCACCACAAACCTCACCAGAACTCTAACAAGATGGAAAGAGAATATGAATTAATGATAACATTGATAAAAGTTTCAGATGATCAAACTGAACTGGAAAACAGCTCAAGATGGTCTTGCTAGATCATAAAAATAACATCATCTTTATTTTCAGCACTGGTCACACAAAAAGAACCAAATAGGTTTGACCAGTAGGCTCAAAGTAAAATAAGTAGTGCCAGCTCAGCTGAACTAGCCTGGTATTATCTGCTTGACAACATTTCTAAGCACCTTTCTACCCCAACACCAAGAGAAACTTCAGAAAATATTTCTGTTCCCTGAAACTGTCACCCCTCAAACTCTGTTCTGGTGGAAGGAGCCTAATTTAGGGTGTACTAACTCTCTGAAAATCTCCAGAGAGGTACCACCCCAAAAGTGCCTCTGTTAGCGCACACCTATGATTTTGCTTTGTTTTGACTTTACAGACACTCTTCTGCACACTCACTTTTTAAATCACTTTACATTTGCTGCTTATTTTGGTCTCTACTACAGTGACACTTCTAAAAATGTGCAGTTAAACCAAAGCAGAACCTCCTGCCATAAGCCTCACATGCCCCTTCTGGACACCAAAAAAAAAAAAAAAAANAAGAACATCAGCCTGTATCCACAGCAACAAGAGAAGGAAGTTGAATAAATGCATCTGGGAACTATGAAGCCCATTTCTGGTTCTTTGTCTCATCACACTTCCGAGCAGAGTGCCACCAGACAGCGTCTACCTGCCCTGGAACACTCTCAAAGAATAGAGGATGCAAGAGATAATCCGTCTGACATCTTTCATTTTTGTCATCTTCTATCAGCACAATCTATCAATTAAAATTCCTTCCTTCATTTGTTGTTTCTCATCATTTTGTCTCCCACTTCCCACATTTGAGAAAGGTACAAACTCATCCTTGAAGCCTATGCCAACCCTTCCAGTGTAAGCCAGTACGAGCAGCAGCTGGTAGCAAATGCTGAAAGGAAAAAGTATAGAGAACAAGGCAAACATACAGTGATTCTTCACTCACATGTACTCCCAGCTTCTAAAAATTTAAAAAAATTCTGAGCCAAAAATTGCTTCTAGGCACCAAAAAAACAGTAGTCACCAAATACCGTTAATTTGTCTAATCCTTTTGTAAAAGTCTTTAGCTTTAGGCTTCCACAACATCACAGAGCATCATACAAGCACACCGGGTGGATTAAGACCTACTGCTTGATAGTTTCATTTCATGCCTTTAGTTTTTGTGTTGTGAGAAATGCTGAATATTTGCTTCCTATACAAATCTTTTTGCTTGGACTTGTGACCCAGGTTTCTTCTCATGTCTTTTCCTGATTTGCTCCTGGCCAGAAATTATTCTGCTGTTCTGCTCATCTTTGCCACCTTTTCCTTACACACTATTTCCAGGCTCTAGATGTTTCAAAATAAGTTAAGAAAACTGCAAGCAGCGTTCAGAATACAGAAACAACACTGATCTACACAGTGGTCATTGACCACCAGCTACAAAGGAAAACAGAGGCATTAGAGGAGATCAGAGGGGCAGAAAATGCAGTAATTCTAACAGGTTTCAATTAGCCCAAGCTGTAATCCAGGAGGTGATATCTGAGCTATATTTTCATATGTTAGTAGTGAGGTGCTGTGGCGTGGCTAATCTAGAAATCCACAAGAGAGAAAGCAACTCTCCACCTGGTTCTCAGCAGCACATGGGAGCAGGTTTGCCAAGATACTGTCAAGAACCTCAGTTGACTTGGTTTCAGCATCCTTAAAGAAGCAAGAGAAGCAAAAAAAACCCCACCAACCTACAACTGCTGCAATTGTTTCAGCGTGGCAACTAGGGAACACTGAGGTGTTTGTTAAAACAAGTGAAAAAGCAGTTGAGAATAAAATCTTTTTAGAAAGCAAGATATTGTATAAAGACATCATCATAGGCTAAAAAGACCACACATACAAAATATATCCTCCTTGTTTTGAACATCTTAAAATGAGACACAGTGGAACATTTTTCAACAAGCTGAGGTCATGTACAGACAAGAAAAATAAAATCAATCATGACTTCTGTTAATCACAATACAACACAGCAAGCTAAAAAATGAAATTTGAAGAACAACTCATGAATGGTATAGAAAGTAATTATTCTTGCTATGCTCATGAAAAAGGCATACATGAGAGTCCACGGCCCCACATCCAACAGTTTATGTAGAAGAATCACCTAAAAAAATGCACTGAAAACATACCTTTTGGTCTTGGGATTTTTTTTGGTTGTTTGTTGGGGTTTTGTTTGTTTGGGTTTTTTTTAACTTAAAGATTCCTCTAGTGCAGATATAAGAGACTTCTGCATTTAAGCATGAGTTGAAAGTATCATAGATCAACAAAACAAGCAGAAACAAATGTTTAGAAAGCATTAACAGCTTTCTAAATCCTATTTTTTTTAACTAAATCAATCAGTATGTTATTTAATCTCTCATTTAGAGTCCACTTTGTACTAGAGCATTAGAAGATGGCTCATGCCATACAAGTTTCTAAAATAGGAACTATCTATCACTAAACTCTGAAGTCTGTGGCAGTACAGTAGACATTAACCTGAAGAACAGGATTACAGGGCACACGAGTGAGTGTCATACTGAGGAAGAATCAATGACTTGTGAAAAATAAAAGCTTCACAACCTACTGGACTTGCTCAGTCAACCAGGGAGCAGGTATTCATGACAGATCCAGTAAACAAAAGAAGTAGTGGGTACATGTAGAAGCACAACAGAGTGGAGAAAAAACACAGTCACACAGTATGGCTTTTTTAAAAGGAAGCACTGGACAAGGGAACAAGCACATGAACAAGGGTTTGAAAAGTCAACAGGCAGTCAGAAAGCGTAGATTGAGCTAAGACAGTCTGCCTGGCCTCCCAAAAGGCTTGAACAACATCCCCCACCAAAGGCTCCCACTGAGGCCATGCAGAGTCTAAGCAGGCATGGAGAAGAAAAAAAGACAAGAAGAGACATTATTTTCCATGAATTGAGGTGAGGTTCATTGGCCTGTAGTTCCCTGGATCGTCCTTCTTGCCCCTCCTGAAGACACTATCTTTCTTCCAGTCTTCAGGAATCTCTCCTTATCATCATGATCTTTCAAAGACAACAGAGTGGCCTTGCAACGATGTCAGCCAGTTCCCCCAGTACTCATGGATGCAACACATCAGGTACCATGGACTTATGTCCAGTTTGTTTAGATGTTCCCTATCCTGATCCTCCTCTACCAAGAATAAGTCTTCCTTGTGCCAGACTTTCCCTCTAGTCTCAGGGGCCTGGGATTCCTGAAGGCTGGTCTAACCACAAGAACACATTGAGTGCATCAGCCTTCCTTCTCTGTTCTGAGTTTAGTCAGGACCTCCTTGCTCATCCATACAGGTCTCCTGCCACCTTTGCTCCATTTCCTCATTGTTAGGAATGACCACTCTTGAGCTTGCAGGTTACCCTTGAATATCAACCTAGCTCTTATGGATCTCTTTTCTATCCAGGGCTGTAACCCATGGGATTCCTCCAAGCAGAGACGTGAAGAGGCTGAAGTCTACTCTCCTGATATCTAGGGTTCTGGTCTTGCTTTTTGTTCTGCTCCACCCTCTAAAGAGCCCAAACTCCACCGTCTCATGGTCACTGCCCTGACCTTAACATCCCTGACATTCCTGGTCCAGCAGAGCACAAAGACTAGGGCATGTGAGGCTTCTTCCAGTTGACTGAAGGAGGCCTCATTTACCTATTCTCCTTGATCAGGTCAGTAGCAGACACATATCACAATGTCACCCATCTTGGTCTGCCCACTAATCCTGATCAACAAGCTCTCAGCTAGCTCACAAAGCGTCCCTAGGCAAAGCTCCAGGCATTCACACTGCTCTCTCACATAAAGGGCAACTCTCCCTCCTCATCCTCCTGAAAAGCCTGTATCCACTCATCATAGCACTCTAATCATATGAGCTATCCCTGATCACAATGAGGTCATAGTTCTGCAACTGTCCAGAGACTTCTCACTCCCTGTTTGTTTCCCATGCTGCATACATTAGTGTTACAGACACTTCAGAGAGTCACCCAAGCGCGATAAATCCCCAGGAAGAGCAGGAGAGCTTTCCCCACATGGCTGTCCTGTAGGCACTTCCTTCTTTATGTGCCTGTGCTTGGGGTGTTGCCACTTCATCCTTTTTCTGTTGCTTTCTCTTCTGTTCACATAACCCCAGGTCTTTTGCTTGCCTATCCCATCCACCACTTCTTCACTTGATCCTAACTGAGAGAAGAACCTCTCCCTCCCTCATCATGCTCAGTTTAAAGTTCTTCTTAGCAGGCTGACCAGCCCTGTTGCCAAAGATAAATTTGCCCTACATAGGTGGATCCTGTCTCTTTGAAGCAGTCGTCAATCCTGAAAGACAGTTCCATGGTCGTAGAAACCAAAAATCCTGTTGCCAACAGCAGTTGTGCAATCCAGTGTCACTCTGCAGGATCTGCTCAGCCATCCTCAAACTCTTCACCTTCCCCACACCCCCTGAGCCCCCACACCATTAATGAACACCCAGAGACACGTCGTCATGTTTGGTACTTGCCAGTATCACTGGTGCCTACACAAAGAGCAGCAGCGATAATAGTCATACTGCCAAGTGAACCTCAGTAGCCCCTCTACAGCTTCCAGAACGCAAGGCACCGAGAAGCAGAAAACCTCCCCAGATGACAGGTTAGACCAGTAAATGGGTCCCTCTACTCTGAAAACATAGCCTCCCCCATCTGAAGGCAATGGAAGAAATAAAGCTAAAACCTCAAAATGGAGTTCAGCAGGAACCAGAAGACACACTACAGCCAGATCCACTATATGTCAACATATGCCCAAGCCTAACTTTTCCTGCCAAGCTGGACATCCTACGAATTGCACTATGAATGTGCTTTCGCTTTTTTCCTCTTCTGCTGGCAAGAGCCTGCAAGTTTGTAATTGGGCAACACAGGGGACGAGAAAACAGAGCATGTGGAAAACAAGAAAATTAGAGATGTTCCCATAGCACAGTCTGAAAGGCAGGACTGCTGGATGCTCTTTAACGTACCAACCTGTGCTGGGAGCACTCAACAAAGCGCACTGTGCAGCTCAAGGACAGACATGCAAACACAGACGCTCCCACAGCAATCACTTGAGACAAGCTGCAAGACGTCACTCAATGAAGACACAGGGAACATGCCAAGAAGGCAATGAACCTACATGCTAGGCAAGATGCATGCCCCATCCAACTGCAAGTGAGTCCAGACAAATTTGGCAGTGAAACATTAATCTCATTAACGTGCATTAATGTGCAAAACATAAGTGTACTCCTACCAGGTGTGGCTCAATATGTTCTTATTCACCAAGGTATGGATTGATGAAGAATTGCCAGTCAGCTACAGCTCAGACTCACCAAGAACATCAGCCAAGTTCTCAAGAACAACGTAAACGTGTGATGCATATCACTACTATCAACTCACAGATGATGTCTATAGTGCCAGAAGATCATTTAACCCCATGTCTTGGAGGCTCCAACTCCTGACTGACCCACCATCCACAGCAGCATCCAAACATATATTATGCAGGTGGCAACTAGGTGACCCACATATCCTGGTCATGACAATAGCTCTGGTTACTACACACAGTGCACACAAAGGACACAGTAGCTGCAGTGCTGGCAGATAAGTGGAGACCAGGTGAGACTACAGTGAAAGTTCTGATGGCTGTGACATACAAAATTGCAGCCACCCTGCAATCACACCCACAGAGCTGGGAAGACATAGGTAAAGAGGGAACCCCCTGCAGATACTGCTTTTGTCCCAAGGGCAATCCTGTCAGTGGCTGAGGCTCCCAGGAATCTTCTGTTTTTTTCTCCCTACTCCTTTCTGTGAATGAGAACAGTGGTATGTCCTCAGAATGGTGTAGTAACCACTCCCGTGACCATCAAAACATCTTTTCTGGAAGGCTGCAATCATAAACACCACAGGGGAGGGCAGGGAGACAGTAGAAAGGGAATCGAGGAGACCTCTAGGACTCTTCCTCTTAGCCCTTCCACTATTCCCCCTCCCAGTCTCACAAATTAGGTTATTGTAACAGTGACCCCAACACAGCGAGTATAGCATCACCCATGTACTAGGGAGGTAGAAAAACAATGGGATGAGCTAAATTTCTCTTCTGTCATAGGCTAAGCTGCACAAGAGGATGCATGCAAGACAGCAGAGAAAGAACAAGGGCATTTATAGGTTGCCCCAGCTACACAGGCAAAATATTTTTTTTTACTTATCTGAAGGCTTAATGTATGTGTATTTATTTCACTACAGGCCTACTGCATACAAGATAGAACAGCATCGGACAGGGTTAAGGAAAGCAGGGAAAAGGGCTGTAACTAGTAGAGGACTAGAAATGTATCTCATCTTCCGCAAAGTTCCTTTTCTCTACTGTTAAGAGGTGGCAGTCCTGTGTTCCTCAAAGAGCAAAAGGAGTTCTTTTGTTCCAAGGCCATGATGCAGCTGTGGTCTGTAAAACTAAGGAGATTGCCCAATGGAGGAGGAGAAGGTGGCTGTTTTTTTTCCATCTTCTGCAGATTGGTGATTAAAACAAGCAAGGAAAAAGAACATCCTGATCAGCTGAAAATTAAAGAGTCTCAGCAGAACAGTGACTATGGTCCTTGCCTGAACAGCATCAGCAGAACTCCTCTCATCTAGAAGATACTCCCCTAAACCAGAACTTTGAAACAAGATCAGAAGTGCCAACCCTTTGTTCCCATGCATGCAGGGGTGGGGGGAGAGGATGTTAGTAACAGTCTCACCCCAGCCCCTTTCTGACATGGTCACTGCAGGATACTGGAGTGACAAGCAATGGACAAACATTTCTCTCATGATACCATGCTCTTGTCTACTGGTTGTCATAGCAATCCTCAACCTCCCACTTGCCTTGGATTATGGACCCATCACCTGCTCTCAAGGCAAGTCTCAGGTGTTAACATAGAGCCCACTAGTGAGCAGCCACTCCTGCTTACTATCCCACAACATGCATCATTCCATCTACCACGGTGGCAGATGATGTTCCCTGCTACTACCAGAGATAAGCTAAAAATATTAGAATATTTAGACAGCTAAAAAAATCAGAGTAAATTTAGACACAGTTGAGGAAAACCAAGGAGAATTTTCATCTTAAACACCCTGGGAAAAGACAATATACTATTTTAAGCATGCAGAGCTAACATAAAGATATAACGATGTAGCCAGAACAGTAAGTCAGTATCACCGGACTAAGCTTAGCTGTGCTTCTACACATAAATTACAGTTGCTTTGGGATTTGTTTGGTTTTGAGGGCTTTTTATGGGGTTTGGAGGGTTTATATTTAATTAATATCTTATTTCATGCTACGCCTACTAATTTTACAAACACAAATCCTAACAGTGTAACAACTGAATTGTCAGCAGAAAATCCAGTTTACTAGATTTGTCCTGAAAGTGAAAGGACCGGATTCTCTCATTCCAATAAGCCCAAAATTGGACAGCCATCTGAAGTTTTACTGCTCCCACAGTCTTAAACCACTGTCCGCTATCCTGGATCAAAACAATAAGACTACAAAGTCTCCTTTTCTGGACATATGTAAAGAATAAATAAGCTGCCCTAAAGGGACAGGGGAAGCATTTAACAAATGCGGTCCAGAGACCAGCGAAAGTATCTTACATTGTCTCTGATGTGTCAAAGAAGAGCTTGAGGAACAACAAAGTTTGTTGGAATATGTCTAAGAATTAGGACTTTATTTCGAAGTCTGGAAGAAAAATGAAGGAAAGCTCAAGTGCAAAGTAAGCAAATATTGATATCAAAATCCTCAAGTTTATTTTACAATTACTATATCAGAGTATTTTTCCAGAATTGGTAACACACAGAACTGCTATTAGGAGCCAGTTTATGCTCATATTGAAAATCTAATGAGATTATATCTATGTTTTCTGCTTGTCCTGTTCTTACTCTTTTTACCTGTTTGCTGTCAATAGAATTACATTCTGCCTTCTACATTTAAAATGCATACTCCTTCTAGCCTCCAGCAATCTACAACTTAAAAGCTCCCTGAACCACACATGGTTATTTTGTTTATAGCATGATTTCACATAGGACAAGTGATGTAGCATGTTTTATGTTTAGAAATATCTAGTTGTTTTGAAAACTTGGAAGTTATAATGTATTATTAAGTGGTACAAAGGTACTTTAAGGTACCTGAATCCTGGACGTGCACTGATTGTAGGTTGGCCAACCACTCCCAAAACAAGACGCTATCACATCTGGTCTGCTTAAAATTGAATTAATTCAAACACTCCTCCCACCACCCCTAGCATCATCAAACCAGACCCTTAAGGGGGGGGAAGCCTACACAGCGGCAAAGCAACTGATTGCATCACACAAGTTGCAGCCAAGGCTGTTATCTACAGGCTTTCCACAGAAGTTTCACTTCATCTCAGCAGGGGGACACCTCACCTTGCAGACCTCCTCCACCAGCCGGAGCAGAGGGGCTGGTACAGGATGGGTGGGACTGCCCCCAGCTGTGTCACTGACTACATCCTTCCTCCAAAGGGAAGGAGAGCCCTGGGGGAAAGCAGATACAACAGAAGAGGGAAAAGCAAAACATGGCTTAGGAAAAAGGATCAGCCAGTTTTGCCTCTAAGATCACAGGAAGCGGACCAGATCCCCTTCCACGATGGGGACTGTCAGCAAAGAGTAGTTCACACTACAAAGATTTGATTCCCGACATTTGCGGGGACTAAGGAAGATTTTATCTGGTGAGAAGTAAAGTTAGTCTAAACCCTTTCAGATTTTTCATCTCATCACATCAGCCGTCGGGATAGGAAGCGTAAAGGAAAAGTAACATTCAGGTTGCTAGAATTCGCCGGAGGCGTGCGCTCAGCACGGGGTCCCGTACACCGACTGCACCACAGGCCACCACAGAGCCGGCCCGCCGCGGGCGAGACCCACACCGGCATTCCGCGCCGCCAGCCCGACCCGGCCGGGACACGAAGGGCACCGCGCCACCTCAACCGCCGCCCCGCGGCCAGAGGGGCGCCGCGCCCGCCCGCCGCCCGGAGCCGCTTCCCGGCACGGCCAGGCCCGCTCCCACTCCCGGCACCGGCGTCGTTCCGGGTGTCGAATTTCCCCTCGGTGGCGATCCCGGCCTGAGCCGCCTTTAAGGTGTCCCCAGCAGCCTCTCCGCCCAGCATCGCGGCCGGAGAGCCCCTCCGACAGCCCCCCGAGGGGCCGCACGCACCCAGGCGGGCGCTGGATCGCCACAACCCCCGTCCCGGAGCTCCGCCCGGCCCCCGCAGCCCTCGCCCTCAGCCCCGAGCCCAGCGGCCGGGCACAGACGGAGCGCGCCGTCCCGGGGCGACCCTCGCGGAGGCCGGAGCCCGGCGGGAGCGGCGCGGCGGGCCGCGCATGGCGCCACCGAGCCCGCCACCGCGCGGAGCCGCCACAGCGCGCCCCGCGGGACCAGGTCGGCCGAGCCCCCGGGCCGCGGCGCCCCTCGCCGGGACGGAGCGGGTAAACGCCTCCAACGGGCCGCCACCGCCGCTCGCCCTCCCGCCCCGGAGCCGCGGACGAGGGCCAGCAGGCCGCTCCGGGCCGTACCTCCCGGGTGGTGACCTCCTCCTTCTCGGAGATCTTCAGCAGCAGCCGGTCATTCTCCAGCTCCAGCGCCCGCACACGGTCGATGTAAACGGCCAGGCGGTCATTGAGCTGCCGCAGCTCCTCCTTCTCCTGCAGGCGGGAGATGCGGGTCGGCGACAGCGGGGTCCCACCGGGGGTGCCGCGGATCGGGGTGCCTGACATGGCGCTCGATTCGCGGGCGGGCGGGCAGCGGGCTCATTCAATCCAGCCGCACCGGGGGAGGAGGGAGCGGTAAGATGGCGGACATCGCCTCCCCCGCCGCCGCGCCGCCTGGGAAATGAAGTCCCGGCGCCAAGATGGCGGCGCCGCGCCGCAAGGCGCGCCGGGAGGTGCAGTCCCGTTCGCCCTCCATTTTGTGGGCCGCGCGGCGGGCCCGAGTCTGCTCCTCATCTAAAAGCGGAGCTGTGCAGCCTATTAAAATACAAAATTCAGCTGTCATGAGTGTGAGTGAAGCGCAGAAAGCGAGGGGTAATCTTAAAGGCAAAATTTTATTGGTAATAAAACCGTGAGGGGCCAGAGCTGCCCGCCA
The DNA here is from genome assembly GCA_003993805.1 of Himantopus leucocephalus. NCBI lineage: Eukaryota > Metazoa > Chordata > Aves > Charadriiformes > Recurvirostridae > Himantopus > Himantopus leucocephalus. The sequence goes on from RSEF01000028.1 coordinate 417,624, forward strand.
ACATTGCTCCTCACAAGCTCGCTCCTCACAAGCTCCTCGGTGGGCAGCGACGGCTCCCAGCCGCACGGGGCTGGTGGGTGCGGGTCCCCCCGCGGGTCCCCGTCCTGCTGGGAGCCCCCTGCGCCCCAAGCCCACCGCGGCCATCGACTGCCATCGCGCCCGGGAGCGGCACCTGCGCAGCGTTCCTCCAACGTCACACTATTTACCTAAAACATGTCTCGCGCTGTTCGTGGATTTGCTGTGCTTTGCTGTGAGCAGTGACGTTCTGTAGGCCGGGGACCTGGTGTTTGCTTAAATCAGGGGTGGAGGGTCTCGGAAAAAAACACCCATCAGCTCTTTTCAAGGGTGAATTTTCAGGAGTGCCGTTTTGTAGATTTTAGAAATTCCTTCCAAAGTTTTACCGAGATGCCAGTCTCCGATCAGGCCCTTCAAGAAGGGAGTTATCCTGAAATCCTGTTGCAGTCTGAGGGAATGCAGGCAAATTTTGTACAAACTAAAATCCACTGGGAAGTTTTCCCTTCTTAAAGATCTGTTGTATTATTTTTCCCAAAACGTATTTTTATTGAATATACCCCGACTTCGGTCAGTCCTTGCACATTAACAGATATAAAGTGGATTACGATTCCCAGGAGCTAATTCCTCGTGTCCCAAAACTCTGGAGGCTGAAAAGCCCGTACAGCCGTTGTGTCATTTGGCTACCGGGGAAGGCTGAGAAAAGGGAGATCTTCTGCCTGAGAAGCAGAAAACACAAAGTCTGTCGTCCATATACATGGACAGCAAAGAAAAAAAGCAGCATGAGCATAACGCAAAGAATGTGCCAGAGAGGGAGGACAGATCCAGACAAACAGGAAAGAGAACAAGAAAATACTGCACACCATGTATGAAAAGAAACTTGGGGAGCTAGGTTGAACAAATAGGTGCAAATGGGTTTATCCTCGAAACACAAGTTAGACGATCCTCGTGTTAGAGGATGTGGGATCCTAATATCGAGCACACCTCAAACTGGAAAACCTCAGAATAAATCCAGGAATTCTGGACGCTCAATGCCGTGGTTGGCCAATAGCTCTGGGTCCCTTTTGCAGTCACTGCATATCATTAGCAGCTGACCCATGTATTTACATGGGGTTTTGTTTTTTGTATTTGTTTAAAAATATGCATCCGATATGAAAAGAATTGTCCTGGCTTCCTCTGTAGAGGGTGGAGTGCCCGTCCCACCTGGCTGGGGCATCGTCTCTGCTGGGACATCACCTCTCCTGGGGCATCATCTCTGTTGGGACACCACCTCTCTTGGGACAGTGCTGGTGGCTCCTGCCCCAGTCTTGGGACAGGGGAGGACAGGGGTTTCCACACGGCGCCCGCGACACCGTGGGCCTCCGTGGGTTACCTGGAGGGAGTTCACGAAGGACAGCTGGAATGGAAGTGAGCCTTTAGATCACAGCAGGTGCCCTTTCTGCGGGTGCTTACCCAGCCTCCCGATTTGGAGGCCACTGTTCTCAGATCGTTACCAGTGAGGTCTGACCGTGTGAGGCAAACTCCGTGTGAACCCCAGCTCTGTGACGGAAATCGAGTTGGTTTTGCCGCCAATGTAGCTGCAAACGGCAGCAGGAACCCGCGACTACAAGTCCCAGAGTGCCGGGACCGCTCTGCCCCGCGGGGCCGGGGCCGGGGCCGTTCCGGGGCAGCCCCGCGGCCGCCCGCCCCTGCCCCGCCCGCCGGCTCCAGCCCGGTGCGGGTTTTGAATTTTGGCGCCCGCCCGCGCACTGCGAACCAACGGCTGCGCGCGGCCCCCGCCCCCGCCGGGCCCTCGTTTCAACGGCCGCGCGGCGGGAGCCGCCCGCGAGCACCGCGGCCTGCGCTCGGGGGGGCGCCTGCTCTGCCGGCGTGCGGCTCCAGCGCCTGCGGATCCCTGCCGTACCACTTACAGCCTTCCGTTACGTTAAGCCAGAAAAAAAAAAAATTAGGAATGCTAAAGCTCTCCGTAAAAGCATTTTTTGGGTTAGCTCATTTCTTCTCTTGTGATTTGACGTGCTACTCTGGGCATCTGTCATATTTTGGAAATTCTTCTAAACCTTTTGCCTAATTTTGATTGACAATGTAATCCAGATATAAATCCCCTTTGTTCACGAAGTCTAGCCCAAACTCCCCCATTATTTTTTCTGTCAGATTTTTTAGATAATGGCTTAGAAACTTTGAATGTGTCAAGGGTTTGGTTTGGTTTTTTGAGTGGGTTTGTTTTTTTTTTTTTTGCCTTCTAATGTTACCAGTTATTTTCATAGTGCTGATATTGACTGTGTTGCAGTAAAATCTTTTTTTCTAAATATACTTCCTGAAAAATGCCTTGATAATAACGCCTAATATTTCCTACATTTTTAGAATGTCTCTTTCTATAGCAGTAACCAGAACACTTGCACACTTTCATCCTTGTCACCAGTCTCCCCTCCCTGTTCACATCTATGTTCACTTTTCCTCTCTCTGCTAAAAAGAGGAGAACAGTTTGGGGGTGGGATGGGGAGAGGAAAGCACCAAGGGAGGAGGGGAAGTGCAAAAGCTGAGAGCCCACTGGACAACTGTGTTTTACAGGGAGCACAATGCACGCTTTAGTCGGGGAATTAGCATCTGTTCAAATGCTGGTCCTCCTGGGTCACTAATGATACGGGTCAGTTCTGAACCAGAGTCAGTGGGGTCATGTCTCTCACTGTTTAGCAATTAGGTTTCCATTAAGGACCCTGACAGGTCACTGCTACCCAAAACAATTTTATAATAAACTCCCTCTCTGCTTTCAGAAGGTAGAATTGATTTGTTAGCCCAGGACACAATCGTTCAGTGTTTAACAAAGGGGCAGTCTAGGGATGTGTCAGCCTTACCAGTGCAAGGTGGCAGAGGGCCGTGGCAATCCCTGGGCCTCATCCCCTGGGCTTTTCAGCTTGGAAACCTACTGGGAGCACACCAAGGCTCCTGCCTCCCCAGGTTTACTCTTTGTGGAAAGCAAATGACAGGAGAAGGCTGGTGCATGTACAAGTCTCATTCTGATATAAAGTCAGGAACTTGGAAGTGCCCCGGGCTCAGTACCTAACTCAAAAGTACTTGGAACATATCTGACTGTCTGGGAAGGATAAGAATAAATTTTTGGGATGTCAGAAAACACAGACAGCAGTGCTAGGTGCTTCTCCCCCCAGATAAATGAAGAGATTACTTACAGTACGCAATAAAGACAAAGGAAAACCTCGCATCTCCTTTGATGTAGAGCATCTTCTCAGTTGTTGACTGGTTTCCTGTACAGTTGGGTGTAATGAGTTTTCTGACACTGTCTGGGATTTCATAATGACTCACATTTTCACAAATCTGGGGATGCAGGATTTCCACTGCGATTTCTTACCTCAACTGCTTTAGTTTCTCGGCAGCTGCTGCCATGCAGCAGCCCTTTCTCATTCTACATTTTATTATTTGTATGCCTTTAATAGCAGGATTATTTCTGTCTTCTCTGTAGTCGCCTAACTTCCCGTCTGCCTCGTGTTCCTTATATCACTCTGAACAGCCTGTCAATGTTTAATCAATTGTCTCAGATATTTTCATTAATTTCACGAAGGGGCAAGGATTGAACATGTAGCACAGAACATTCTCCTATCAGTCCAAATTCAATCCAGCTCAGCATTAGTGCTTAAAAAATTGCTAGCAATGACTGCAAGTCTAGAAGAAGCACTCAGACCTCAGCACAGATTTCTGCTCTAGAATTTCAGCTTTCAGTGAATAAAATTGCTTCCAGCAGTGTCAGGACAGAAAGCACAAAAGCAGAGAAAATTAATAGTATGTCATATGTCATGGATGAGATCTTCCTCACCTGCTGGGAGAAAGTTTGCTAAGAGACACGTAAAAAAGAGCAAAGAGGAACACAGTGTGCAGTTGTGGGATGAAAGCAAACAGACAGCAGACTGTGCATAGAACAAGGATTTTTTTCAAGACAGGACACCATGCTATAACGAGTACAGGGCACATTTATTTCTAATTCCAGGCATATAATGTTTGGCAGGAACCTTGAACAATAATATTCTTCTGCTGCAGCATTTACCTCCTTAGTGAGACAGAATTCAACCTCTGTCACACTGGGGGAAGGGTTAACCAAGCCTGGGGAGGAGAATTCAGGTCTGTGCCTGGGATTGTTCATTCCTTTGTGGCAGGAAGGCGAGTGACTTTCATGGTCAGGAGGGCCTGGGTGGCCCTTTAGGCTCTTGTGCAGGAACCAGACTCTGGTCTCATGTTACCAGAAAGAAATGAGAATTTCATTTAAAAACTGTCTCATATTTCACCCCATCTCAACAGAGAAGCACCAATGGAAGAAGCTGGAGGGGAGGGGGTTGGTGGTGTCAGTGCTCAGGGCTCCTCAACTTTCCACAATTCCACTTCATCGCTTTTCCACACATTGACTTCTAATACCACATCCTAAAAAGAGCCACACAAGAGCGATGGAGAGGCTTTCTGCACTGCAACTCATTCACAGCCTTTATCAGGCAAAGGAAGTGTTGTCGTGTGTGACGTGCCACAGCCTTCAGTGCAGCATCAGCTACTGAGTCTTCACCTCATGGGCTCCCCATAGCCCAGGAACTCTTCCAGAGTAATAGGAAGACAGATTTCTTGACAACAAAATACTGTGAAAACACCTCTGAAAACAGATGAGGTGGCCAGGTAGGAACAATATCACCACTTCCTTCTTGTCAGGCTGCCAGCAGCCCTGGAGTCTGTGGGGATGGAGCCATGAGCGTTTGTGTGCATAATAAGCTGCTATTTATATAGGTAAATAGCAAAATTAATCTAAGATCAAGGAAGGGATTATTCATATTGCCTTTAATGAAATATTGGGCCAATAATGTCTAACATTATGATTTTTGACTTTCACATACAGAGCTGACTTTCATTCTAATTATACTTTCAGGGACTGAAAGATAAAAGACTCCTATGCAGCCTGCCAGCGTAGCCCCAGGTTCTCAGCGCTCAGCTTCCCTCAAAACATGAGCAAGCCCCTAATCTTGTAGCCATTTGGCAGCTTGGAGAGTGTAGTGGAGGAGGGTGGGGACTGGCTCTGAAATGGAGTTCCTCTGAGTTCACAAAGCTTGCTTTATCGGCCAGCAGCAATCCCAGCTCCGCTCTAAGAATCACTTAGATCATTAATACTCCAGTGGAGCTGTGGGAGGGGAGCATGCAGCGCTCACACCCCCGCACTGTGATTGTATAAAACCTGGCACTGATCTCCAAGCTAATGAAAACAAACCCGGTGTTTTTTTCAAAACAGCCATTTGGCGCCTAATTTTCAAATCCGCAGACCAACTGCTGCTGGCTCAGTGCCCATCACCATAGAGCTATTTACATTCTTTCCTCCAGCAGCTGCCGTAACCTGTTATGTACCTCACGTCTGGCCAGGCTGGCTCAGCCTCTGTCATGGTCTCACTGGAGATGGGTTAAGATTTCAATTTTATTCTGTTAAACAAACAAACAAACCCCCACTGTGTTAGGAGCTCCGTTTTTAGCAGAGAAAGGTGAAAGCAGAAACCTTTGGCTCCCCTTTGAAAGATAATTAGCCCCTCATGCACCAAAACATGACAAATGTTGTGTACATCTGGGAGCGCTGAGAGTCCTTAAGACAGAGCCTCTGTCAAAGGTAAAGTTTGCAGAGTAAACACATGTGAGAGGGGAGAAGACAGGTCTATGGAGATAAAGAGGTATGTGCATGGGATCAACCTCTCTTGTCCATATTACATGATTAATAAAGGAGATGAAAGCAATGCTTTCTGCAATTCCAAAGTGTGCTCCACCTAAGATTTCAAAGTATTTTACACAGGATAATTTATGAAGCTTTATTGTGTGTGTATATATATATATATGAAGCTTTATAATGTCTTGCAACGAAATTAAGATGACCATGAAGATTACTCAGTTAATGTCTGCACGTCTTGAGCTTCATGGAGTAGCTCTGTGGACCTGGCCTTCCGGTCCTATCAATGCATCTGTCTCACTGGAAAACATTTTTCCAGTCCACAGCTGGTGACAACAGTGAAGTGCCGGAGCACAGGCCCAGTTAGCACTTGTGTTGGAGCTGCACACCCTTGACATGAGGGACAGCTCTGACTACACCAGAACCTACAACAAGAAGCCATTTGCTGTCGTTGAGTTGACTGTATGTCCTGGTTTGAGGTAAAACAGGACCAATTTTGT
>RSEF01000028.1:423927-438803 GCA_003993805.1 Himantopus leucocephalus
AGCTTTAAGGTCCCTTTTAACCTAAACCGTTTTATGATTCTGTGACTGGGACCAACAGAAAACCTGTGGGAAAGCACCGTGCTTTAAGGGTTGGAAACGCTGGTGATGTTCCACAGGGAGCGGGGGCTTAAATCATGGGAAGTATTACATTTGCAAATGTGGGTGTGGAGTGAAAGTGCTGGTGATAGAATTGGCAGCTGAGCAGTCTGTAATGGAAGAGTAAGATTGATGCATTTCAACCACCAGTTAAATTGGGTTAGCAGTGAAAGTGAAGATAGGCTGAGTGACTTCTGAAGTCTGCTTCTCTTGATCACAGCAACAGCTGTACCCCATAAAACTGCCAAATCATGACAAACATTGGGAGCTGTCCAGGTTCAATGAACGTGCGTCCTAACACAAGAGATTAATTCAGTTTGCATCTTTTGTCTGACTTTCATTAAATGCTGTGTTTAATTGTGATGTTTGAGATGCGTAGTAATGTACACCCTGGATATCCAATGGTCCTGCTTTTTTCTAGAAATGTTGGTGCTTGCAAATGTGCAAAATACCCAATACTGTGGCTACAATGAAGAGAGTAGCACGTCTCGTCGAGATCGCCGTGCTGCTTGGCACCTGCCAGGGGATCATACTTCCCTGGGACATGCTGACAGCATAAGCTGGTTTTGGGGCCTTAGCCCAGACTTTGCACAACCCTTTGCAGTCCAGTCTGGGTAAATTAGCACTTACGTTCATTGTGATCTATATTTTTCTTCCCGCCCTTCCTATAGCGCCTGACCAAACACACCAAGTTTGTGCGAGACATGATCAGGGAAGTCTGCGGCTTCGCACCCTACGAGAGACGTGCTATGGAATTGCTGAAAGTTTCCAAAGATAAACGTGCTCTGAAGTTCATAAAGAAACGGGTAGGTCACTCCAACATCTTAGTGAGGACGGCAAAAACTCGGCTTTAACTTCCTGGTTTCTGCCCTTCCCTAGGGATACTTTGCTTTTGAATTCTCTTATTTCTTCAGTTGTTTGGGAAGTTACTGGTCTGATCTGAGGGAGTGGAGGGAATGCCTCTTGGGTTGGGTGGGAGAGTGGGAGATGAACATGAAGGTGTTTTGCCAGAAAAGGTCCTGAGCTACAGGCATCCAGCCTTGCCTTGCTATTTTTGCATTATTTGCAAAAATCTGGTGCGGGGAAGAGGAGAGCAGTGCTGATAGAGGTTGGGTACCATTAACCAGGCAACTTGAAATGGGGTTCATTGAGGGCAGCCAGAGTAGAAGTACTACTGTGATGTGATGGCAAGTAGCCCCTGATGGGCTAGTCAAGGTGGGTGGGGTTCGAGTCCACATTTACCAGGACTTTCCCACTGTGCCTGCTTTTTGAGTCAGGCCTCTTCAGTGAATGCCTGAAGCAGCCAAGCAGGTTGGTCCGTTTTCTGCTGGTTTGAATGCACTGCTCTCTCCCCTGCAGGTTGGCACTCACATTCGGGCCAAGAGGAAGCGGGAAGAACTCAGTAATGTCCTGGCAGCCATGAGGAAAGCTGCTGCAAAGAAGGATTGAGTTGCACAGTCTTAACTCAATAAAGTCTTTTCTCACAAAAACAGCGTGGTGACTGTCAATGGTACATCTGCTTTGGGCTGTAGAACAGGGTGCTCCTGGGGTGCTGACAAGGAACTGAACTGCACTAATCCAGAACTGGCATCGTGTTTTATTTTACCTGCAGCTGGAGATGCTGGTACTGGAGTTGCTGGTACTGGCCTGTGATATATTGTAGTGGTGTAGTGGGGGAACCATCCTTACGGAGCTAGCCTTTCTCAGGATGTGGAAGTCTCTGCAATAGCTAAGCCTGTGAAGGCTGCAGTACCTTTCACCTCTGGGTCTGTCTCCAGGCTTAGATCACTGTAGGGGAGAAGTCAGTGGACAAAAATTGCTGTTGAAAATAGTAGTAAGTTTGCACTCCTTCCCCATGGCACTTCCAACCTTGTCCAGCTTTTCTTGCTCACACATTTCCCCTTGTACCCTCCATTCATGCCCTCCTTTCTGCATTGTGTTACCAAATCATGAGAAGAAGAGCTCTCAATTTCAGCAGGATGATTCTTTTTTCTCCACTAAGGCCTACCGTGCTGGGAGACGGGACCAGTGCTGGTCTTCCTGCACAAAGCAATACATTTCAAGTAGACTACATGTAACTTCATGTAACTCGCCCTATTTAAATGGTTTTTCTAGCATTTGCCATAAGCTAAGTACTCAAGCTCTCTGGCCCAAGCCTGTGTTTACTGATATACAACGGTCACGCAAAGACATTTAGTTCCTTTTTTCACTCAGTGAACACAAAGCTGCAGTGGCAAAGACAGTCTGTGGTGGAGTGCAGTGCAGTGCAGTGCTAACTGCTGATACCGAGCACGTGGCTCTTCTGTCCAGGTTTGCTCTCTCTTGAAGCCTGGGGTTGTTTCTGGTGGTACTGACCTGTGATTTCATCTGCAGGAGGACTGTGGCCCTCTGCAGCTGAACATGCTCGCTCTGCTGAACTGTCCTAGGAAAATGTCACAGCTTCCCCTCCTGCTTAGCACAGGCTCGTACACTGAGACAGGGAGAGGTTTCTGAGGGCTACTCAACTACCAGTACATCGGGAATGCGATACATGTGAATCATAGCCCCAGCTCTGTCAGTAGAGTTGATGTTTGCGTAAGCAGGTACTTAGAATTACAGTGAAATAACAATCTTTCATTATAAGAGACTAGACTAGCTCCACTGCTGGTGGCTGACAACACGCATATTCCTTAGGTAAAATTTCACAATTTTATTGGAAATACTTAACGTGGATCATAATTCAATATTAAAGAGTGAGAAATACTTTATTCTACCAAAGCCATAATTCATTTCAGCAGCTGCGCAGCAGCAATAGCTTCATGTCCCACTTCAGGATTGCCTCCAGGTCACCCCATTTCTGGACAGGGGCTGATCATGAAGGGACAGACCACCTTCCAGCCATCAGGCTGATGAATGTCATCCTCCAGCAGAATCCAGCTTTGAAAATGCTATATCAAATACCTCTTTGTAGTGCTCAACAAAATGCACTTCTAGTCCTTCTGTAATGAATCCAGCAAGGTCATAATAATCCTTTTTATTCTCCGATGGCAGAATGATGCAGGTTACACCCGCCCTCTTCGCCTATGGGGAAAAGAAAGTTATGCAGTCTGGGGAGTCCTAGAAATCCATCAACCCACTAGAAACACACTCCTGTTTTAGAAAGCAGGAACAAGAATGGTTAGTTAGGAGCATGATCTGTCTTTACTCCATTCTTCAGAGAGCAGCAAAGGGCATTACTTGCAGGAGATGTCACTAAGGAGGGATCATGTTCCAGATCTCCCCAAGCCCCCAAAACACTCTCCAGTCCCACCTTCTCAGCTGCAGGGACAGCTGAAGCAGGAGGTATTTTAGTAGGACTATGTCAGCACATCGGGGGATTGTTTAGACCAATTCATACTATACAGCGTTTTAAAGGTCTGTTCCAACTTGGGTGAGGATAAACCCTACAATCAAAGGAAGAATTAGAAACAGCTTATCAGACCAACCCATCACATCAATAAGCACGACCCATAGCACCCTTTTGGTAGGGACATCTGCATCGGAAGGAGCGCAGAAGGTGGAGCCCACTCCTCAAGCGGCAGGTTTGTACCCACTTTGTGGGTGATCCTGCACTTGGTCCCTGTGTGGCCACTCACACTCCTGCAAGTGCAGCCAGTTCCTCAGTGCCACAGACATCCCTATCATATGCGAGTCCTGTAATGACTACTACAAAACAAAATGCAAAATTACCCATTTTAAAGCCACATGAGGAAAAGGACTACTGCACAAGGCTGTAGCCCAAACAGATTTGGTGACACAACACTGATGTGGAGCCCCAGCTCAACAGGCTACCGAAAGAGCAAATACCATTCTTGCAGACAGCAAAAATGTGTGTGATGCAAGGCTGATGTAAGCAGGAGCTGTACAGAAGAAAAGTATGGGGAGAGATTCAGTGCTTGGAAAAGAATTCTGAAAATGGCAAAGGGCTGAAACCAAAAAAAGAAAGCACCACTATGCTGTGGTGCCTGCAAGAGTGCTTCAGAGAACTCAGTCTATATAGCTTACAGAAAAAAAAAAAAGAGGATTAAGTAACTTTTAAGTAACTTGATTATGATGTACAAGGAAACTTCACAGGGGAAAGTGCAAGACACTAAAAGTAAGTTTCTTCCATCTAAAACAGAAAAACATAGGTATATCTGTATGAAATTTTAAGTCAGACAAATCAAGCTGGAACTAGGGAACAGAGCCTTAATGTTAAGGATGATGCCTTATGGATACCGTCAAGTCTATGCTGGATGCCCTCCTTAAACAGGCAGTTCAACCCAGCACAGATTATTGCACCATGCCAGTCTGTGATAGAGAAGACAGATGATCCCTTCCACCCTTAATTCTACCAGTCTAGTAACCAGATCAGCACAGATGCCCTGGCACAGAGCCTGGGGTCCCATCTCCTTCCTCACAGCCCGAGACGCAGGCAAGATCCCCACGCTCCCCCAGCAGGCTTCTCCACAGCGTATATTAAATCACTGCCTCTCCCAATACAGGAGCAATGCCTCTGGCTGTCCCAGTCACTGCTGAGCCGAATCCAGGGCTCCCTCCCACAGATGACGCACAGAGACAAGATAAGAGCTCTTACCGCGATAGTCTTCTCCTTGATTCCACCAACAGGAAGAATTTTTCCAGTTAATGACACCTCTCCAGTCATGGCCACGTTCTGCCTCACTGGGCAATTCATGGCCAGTGATAGCAAAGCTGTTACTATAGTACACCCCGCACTTGGTCCGTCCTTCGGTGTTGCTCCCTGTTTAAAAAAAGAAAAAAGCACAAGCCCCCTGCTTTTAGCTCATTCAAAGAGTAGCAAAGCCAGACAATACCTTTGTCATTGCTGTTTTAACGTGGCCCCAGTTTCAGGGGTCTCACAAAGGCTTTTGTGAAAGCGTCACTCATGGAATCCTGCTATTTGAACTGGCCGATCTACTAACACCGATGTCAGTCCTCATCTTATTCACGAGGAATAATCCACGAATCTACAATTTGATTTCTGGCCTGATGCCACCGTAATACTCATCAGGCTCAGGACTTTGAATACGCAACATGAGCAAAAAACAGAGCATGAATGCTTTGAAGCTTTTTGTTGACCTAAGCCAACCACGGAAACTAGTCACAGAGGTCGGCATCACAGGGGAAGAGAGCATCAAGAGTCACAAAATAGTGGAGGACAATACTGAAAATCATTCAAGGCAGAAAAGATCGTTCAGTTTAGAAAGCCCAACAAAATCCAGGCCTAAACTAGTGACAGTCTGGATTTATCTGAGATCAAACAGATTTTTGAGGTAAGAGCCGAATAAATTAATTTTTGAGAGGGAGTAGAGGCAGAGATAACGTATGCTGTTTTCTGATCCTCCAGGCAATGAACACACAGGTAACCAAGTACCTCGACAGACCCAGAGCAAGCTGCAACAAGGAGACTGTGGGACTAGGTTAAAGCACGCAATAGTTCAGAAGCAAAGCTTGAGCACAGTGATAGTACAAACTTTGTCTTCAGTAAAGCACTTGCCCAAAGCCTGTTACACAGTGCGTGAGCCCCGCTGAGCATTGCGTGGATCTATTTTCAGTTCCAAATGCTGTTAAAATGCAATCACTGCCATTGTATGGACTAGGAACCACAGCACAGAGACCAAGTGTAGTAAATGACCTGAAGCCTCTATGAAGGTCTGGTAACACAGAGACCTAAACTTTGGTTTCCTTGTGGCTGCATACAAGCTTTTACCCAAATCACTTATCTATATGCTGTGGTTTCCCCACCCGCACTACAGGGCCAACAGCTCCAACAAAAGCCGAGGATTCCTTCCAGCATTATCCAAGCCCCTGTGTTCTTGCCACATGCTTGCTGCAGAAAGGAATGGAAACATAGCTCCTAAGAACGTTTGCACAGGATCCTGAGGAAAATCTTTTTCTAGGTTTTACTACTAGCAGAGGGCATTCTGCACAACATATGGACAAATGAAGTGCTTTCCAACTTCATGTCTAGGGGAGCAAACCAGCCTTGCTGCTATGCATACTCTGTGAATTCTGCATCAGTTTACCTCTGGCACGTGCAAGTGGATATGGGAAGACATGAGAAAGTCATTGTTGGGGTCCTTCTGCATCAGAAAGGCTCTTGCAAATGTGTAAGCTATTTTGGCACTTTCTTTCATTACATCTCCTAGTTGCCCTGTTACTTCAAGGGACCCATCCTTGTTCTCCTTGTCTTTGGGTCGCCTCAGGGATGTTTCAACAAACAGAGTAGAACCTCCTAAGAAAGAAAAGAAAAACAACATCCTGAGAAAAGTTAAAGGAAAATCGAACCAGAAGGTTTTGGTGATGCAGAAGCAATGTCAGGAATTTGGAACTGGGGCTCTCTAATGATAAATTAGCTCTTGGGTAAAAAGCAGTTGAAATCTGCTCTCCGAATTCCTTCAGGAAGGCTAGAAATCTCAACAGCTCTGCACCCACAGTCTCCATTCATTGCTTCTTTGGACTTCACACTCCACCAATACAGATGCAACCCCTATTTAGTGGGTATAATCAGTTCTTATAATGGTTTCAGGTTCTTTGTAGCCAAAAAGTAAGATGAGCTCATACCATAACACACTTCCAGCCAGTTCAGCTTTCCGGTGTCAGACATCTATTTACCCTCACTTATCCTTTCTCTCTTAACTACTTCTTAACTACCCAAGGTCAATTAGAGTATACAGGGGTCATATCCTTTGCTGTGTGCTGTATTTCCATCCTGTGGTGTACACCAGCCCCCAAGTTACTAGGGGAGTAATCCAATGAATGGTAACTGGCCAAGTGCACCCACCCCAGCAGAGTGCTACAACACCTGTACCGCCCTTGACATCAAAAGCCAAGTCAGTGTTGCAACACCACTGAAGAGATACAGCGTGCCTCAGCTGTGCCATAAGTCAGGATGGTACCTCCTGCTTTTAAGGAAGCAGATAAGGTCTTGTCCTCTCTGAAAAGACTTACACTTTTAGTCATTGCTGTTCCTAATGTATGTGGTTCATACAGGATATGGAGCATAAAGAGAAAAAACGCTGGCCTGAAGCTAAGCTGAGCCCAGGTAAGGGAATAAGAAAGGGTCCCTTCTTCAGGGAAGATGTCAGGATCTAAAAGGCCACAGAAGTAAATTTTACTGGTGCCAGTATAAGAACTTCACTGGATTCAGTAGGGAAAATTCAGTTTGACTACCACATTCAATTTTTGAAAATTATACGGAAATGTAGACGTTAAGCCAAAAGTCATTTTGTCTCACCCATAGCTGTCCAGGCCAGACCCATCACCACTCCCGGAGGTGTGGTTTCATACATGCGATCCACAGTGAAGATGGGCTTTCCTACAAAGTCCTGCAGGTTTTCAGGTGTTACTTGGACCATCTCTGCTTCTCCACTCACAATTTTATAGGCAGATTTCCTCAATACCTGAGTGAGACAATAATTTGTTTCTGTAGACAAAGCTGAGAAGGCTGAAGCACAGTGGTCATGGTTACACACAACTTTCCCTCACCTTTTCTACTTGCTTCTGTAGGTTCCTCACCCCACTCTCTCTGCAGTACTGCTTGATGAGAACAGTCAGGACATCCGACGTGATTTTGGCTTTGTTTTCATCCAAGCCACACAGAACTCGTGCTTGAGGGACCAAGTACCTCTGAAAGAAATCATCCCCCACGTCCTTCTATTAGTATTTGTGACAAAAGCTTGGTGGTTCCAACTCACTCAACTTCATTCTGCTATTAGCTTAATGCCATTTTCTGGAGTCCACAGCCTATGGAACACTGGAGTTATTTTAACTGGGTGTTCAAATCAGAGGGACTCTGTCTAAAATGCCACATGCCCAATTTTTTGGGGGACACAGTTGGATGTAAATATGTAAGCCTCAATCCGCCAAAAGCATTTCATCAGATGTAATGCAGAGTGCATCAGTGGTTTCTCTTACCTCTGCAATTGCAAGTTTCTCTTCTGCTACATATCCTGATACATTGATCACTTCCATTCTATCCCGGAGTGGCTCTGGAATGGTTTCCGTCACATTGGCAGTACAAATAAAAAGTACCTAGAAATATTACACGATCCTATTAAGCATTTTCATTAACCTGTTGCTCTACCCCAAGCAATAGTTCCTCAGTTCTCTGTTTCTCTGTCTGAAGGGCTGGAGCAAGATCAGCTTCTCTGTGGAATCTAGGTTTTATTACAGGAAAAGTTTTGGATTTTGGAACTATGTGGTAGGATGTTCCCTACCCCCAAAACAGATGTTTAGAAATATACACAGTGCAATCTGGGAAGTTGGAATGGTCTGATACAGACCAGGGAACTATTTGCCTGGGGAGATCTAGATCTCACTTTCAGTTATTTCTACCTTCTAAAAAGTTAGCACAGACGCGACCAAGTTATGTATATATATTTCTAATCCATCAATTCTGCAATTAAAATAAGCTGCACAAAAAGTGCAACAGTGTGCGGAGACAACCAATTTAAAAAGCTTGACAGCAGTATGAGGCCACCTCACTTGACAGCAATGCTGCCAATCATTATGTAGAAGAAAAACTCCTGCCTTTTCTAGCAGAGACCACGCATCTTTGTGTCCCTAGCTCTACAGGGAATTAGGGCAATAGCACATACGCTGGTGATCGTGTTCTCTTAAGTATGTACAGACGCTTTGGTTAGAGCCAAGTCCTGCAGAGACAGCCTTATACTACTCATGTCTCAATCCCACCTGTCGGACTTTCCAACTGACAAAAATGCCATGGACAGAAAATCTCTGCAATGACACACATTCATACATTCCAGCTCTACAACCTCTGCAGAAGAGAGAAATACCTTTGATAAATCCACAGGAACATCAAGGTAATGATCCAAGAAGTTGGAGTTCTGTTCTGGGTCCAACAGCTCTAGAAGGGCTGAGGATGGATCCCCTTGATATCCTCTTCCTATTTTATCTACCTATGGGAGAAAAACTTTAAATGTGCTAAGAAGTTTCTTACCACAATAAATTCTCACGCAAAGATTCTTTAAAGGCTCCATCTGAAAATCTTCATGTGTTTGGTCACAAACAGCCACTACCAGTCTATCAGTTTTCTGTGCATTCACTCAAGTCCCCACTATCCTACCGTGTGAGCACAGGACACACCTGACAAGACAGGGGACTTGAACAGTGCTGTAGAGAAGCACCGTGAAGTCTCAGGGAGTGTGCATAAAATCAAAAGCAAGTGAGCCATCACGGGTTAGCGGGCCACTGCATGTTAAGCTAAGCTAAGCTACAGTCACAGACCAGAATACTTATTCCACAGTGGGAGAACTACAGGGAGCTAACTTACATAATTCCCCTAATATGTAAGGTAAGACACTCTCCTTACTCTGGCCAAGGTGCAAAGTGCCTACACACATCCACTCATCACAGCCCAGCTAGTGAGCTTTGCTGCTTTCAAGGAATCATAGACTGATTGAGCCTGGTAGGGACTTCTTGAGGTGATCTTGTCCAACCTCACTGCTCAAGCAGGGCCATATAGAGCCAGCTGCCCAGGACCACGTCCAAGATTGTTGTCTCTTTCAGCGTTGTTCATGTCCTCAGAAGAAGAGGTCACAACAGGGCCACTCTCCACTGCTTGTTCTCCCTAAAGAGTAGTGTTAACTAGATGGACATAGTGCAATTTGCTCCTATGGCCAATGCAAGGCTCGTCACCAACACCATGTAAGTGCCGTGACCTACAGGTTTCATTACCTTTCAAATCAAGGTACTCATCGGTTACATTACACTGCAAACCATTACCCAGTTTCTTGGTCCCCCACACCATTCCAAAGCCATCTGCTGTTGGTATTTAGCAGGCATGGCACACACAAGGAGGACAGAGAGACCTTTAGTCTGTTCTGAACACCTGCTATTATATCCTGTCCTTACTTGCTTCTCCACAAAGCAGTAGGCTGGCAGCTCTGCCTCATTTATTCTCAAATCAGATCACAAATTGGCTGTAAGCATCTTATTCCTTAGTCTTGCTTTAGACCTGCTGAGAGAGTGACTCTTCCTAATAATCACATGGACACCAGTGGTTCTGTGCACAATGATGTACCCACATCTAGGTACGGAACATGAGAGCTACTGAAGCTTCTGAATATCTAGCCCGCTCCATTAGGATCCTCGCGATCCAAATAGCTGCAATTTAATGAGGACACAGCTGAAATATTAAAGTTCAAGTCTGCTATAGGAAGAGAAAACAAAGGGTCTAAGGTATCACTGTCACCCAAAGAACTTGAGAGCCCAGCCTCATTTAAATAAAAAAACCCTGGCATTTTTAGGAGAGTTACTGTTTCACCCTTCCTATTGGGGTCAAGAATTGGTATGTTTTTAAGAGCAAAAACTAGAAGAAAGACCAGATACATCACCTCATCAATCAGTATAAGTGGATTCTCTGTCTTGGTCTTCTTCAGACACTGGATGATTTTTCCTGGCATTGCTCCAACATACGTCCTCCTGTTTTACCAGAAACTGTATTTAGGGACCCATCGTAAAGCACATCACACAACATAGCACACAGCTGATGGAACAGGTATATCCTGCTGGGAAACAAGTCTACATTTCTTCTACACCTATCAAAAGCATTCTCCATCACCACAGTTAGCACCAAGACCCATTTAGTCGGTTCAGACATGAATTTTGGTACAATACTCCCAGACTGCAGTTTTTCATCTTTAGTTTTAACCACTTTTAAATTAGCATTACCTCTTCGCTTCCCTCTGAGAACAGAGATGTCTGAAGAGCAACTTCTCTGGTTTTGGGTGAAGAAATGTTAGAAAAGGGAATGTTTCATTCCCTTATTTGGTAGGGGCAAAAAAGGAAGATCAGTGTAAACTGAAAGGAATAAACTGCTAAGAGTAAAACACAATCTTTCTGCTAGAGGGAACTGGCATCCTGGCACATGCAGAAGTAGAGCAAGAGGGTAACAACAGAGGGAATGTCAAGAGGCACAGAGCAGAGAACATCCTGAAAAGTATATAAAATACTTCTCTCTGCTTCTGTATCATATAGGGCAGAACCTTGCAGGTTCAATTCACACTGCAGAACAGCTACTCTTACTAGTTTGAAAACACTGCTAGTTTTGTTTTCAGGTGTATGTGGAAGTAAAATAAACCTGTGGCAGGGTTGGATTTAATGATTTTTGTATTTGTGTCTTCTTGTTCTCCCCATGAATACTCTTGTTCCCAAGTTTTCTTCATGCAGCATCTCCCTCCTAATTATTTAGAAACAAAGTCTCAATCATCACACCTGAACATGTGAATGCCCCTTGTCCTGGTTCTGGCAGGGATGGGGTTAATTTCCCCAAGGATATGGCAGGGGACACAGGTATTCCATACCATGGGAGCCATGCCCAGGCTATGGGGGGTGGGGAGGAAGTCACTGCTCCAAGCGAGGTCTGTGAGCGGCAGAACCGTCATCACATTTGTGATGTTTGCCCCAACGTGGGGCACGAAGGGTTGAGATAACGACAGATCCCATCAGAGCTTGTTAAAATGAATTTATATACATTTCTCATATTAGTTAGATAGTTGCTGGTCACAACATTGCTTCGTTTGTTTGCATGGCTGTGTTATATAAATTCTTACATGTTCTGTGTACTCCCTGTGATGCTGTTTATTACCTCGGGGAGAGGAATCAGGATTATAATTTTGCTGTCCTGTGCAATTATCAGCTTATGATAGGATAACATCACTGTTCAGGTGGCTATGTGGGGGTGTTTATGCAGTATTGCTGTCCTGCCCATACCTTGGGTGCCATGTCTCAGAATTTATTAATAATCACACCCAATCTATGGGGGAAACAGAGGGGAATACTTTCCCCAGCTCCTTCGCCTCCCTTTTCTCCTTCGGGCCAGGTATGACAGCTTTTGATAATTTCAAATATCCTTGGGATGCTGAAACCAGCATGTTCCTATTGCTATGTCTCCTGACTGTGTTTCAGGTCTTGTTTAGGGTTAAACAACTGTTTAAGACTACCACCCAGAGATCTGCCCCGAGGCTGGAGAGTCATGGGTGGCATGGCATGTGGGAGAATATGGGCAGTGATCTAGAGAACTTCTCACCTCCATTGGTTTGGGACTTCACCCCCGAAAAACTACAGGACCCCAATAAAGTGATAGAATATTTGAAAGGAAAATGCTGTGGCTATTCCAGAGAGGCACAACTTATCGCACTGTGCTGGGCCCTGGCCAGTATCTACCAAATACTGCTCCGCATTACACAGCGCCCTCAGGGGAAGGAGGGGGAAACCGGACCAGTAGGGGGAAACTGGACCAGTAGGCACTGTGGCTACTTCAACCCCTGCAGCAGACAATGAGGCTGCCCCAGCCCAGGTGGCAGGCACTGTGGCTACTCAAACCCTGGTGACAGGCGATGCGGCTACTCAAACCTCAGAGGCAGGCACTGCAGCTGAACCAGACAACCAACCTATGCCAGCTGTTCCTACACAGAAGAAATACACCAAGAAATCAGTTCGCTTAGTAAGGGATGACGATGAACCAGGGGCAGCAAAAGAACAGGAGGAAGAGACAAACCAGAGATAATCACCCGAGCCCTATCCCTGAGTGAGCTGCGAGATACATGAAAAGATTTCAGCCAACTTCTGGGAGAGCATATTGTCACCTGGCTGCTCTGGTGCTGGGATAACGGGGCCAGTAGCTTGGAATTAGAGGGCAGGGAAGCCAAGCAGCTGGGATCCCTGTCTAGGGAAGGGGGCATTGACAAGGCGATCGCGAAAAAGACACAAGCCCTCAGCCTCTGGAGGTGACTCCCGTCAGGTGTGAAGGAAAGGTATCCCTTCAGTGAAGATGTATGTCGTCAAAGCAAGTGGACCACGGTGGAAAAAGGTATCCAGTACTTGAGGGAATTAGCCATGCAGGAGATGATTTACTATGACCCAGATAACACGCAGTTACCCACAGATCCTGATGAAGTCCAATGCACAAGGCCCATATGGTGGAATTTTGTACAGAGCGCACCATCATTGTATGCCAACTCCTTGGCAGTGATGGAACAGAAAGGCGAAGAGGGACCAACGGTGGGCGAGATGGCTGGCTGACTCCGGCAATATGAAGAAAGTCTCTCTTCCCCCCTTGTCTCAGCTGTGGAGAAACTGTCCCAGAAGGTCCAGCAACTTGAAGCGAATATGCCCTACTCCCCACCTGTACAGGCCATCACCTGCAGGCGTTTCCCTACTCAAGAGGGAGAGTACAGAGGGTACACACCACGAGACACCCTGTGGATTTACCTGCACGACCATGGAGAGGACATGAGGAGGTAGGATGAACAACCTACCTTGACCCTACGGGCACGGCTACATGAGTTGCAAGTTAGAACAATCACAAAAGGGGATCCCTCCAGGAAAAGTGCCGCTCCAGTTTTCAGCAGGCAGCTCCCCAGACAGAGTAAGGCCTGATCTTACCTCCGATCCTCTTGAAGGGACTTCCAAATCATTTTTGCAACAAGTGAGTAACGGATACTATGATCAGGATTAGAGAGGTCCTGCCTCCAGCCAGGTGGGGGAAAGGGACAACTGGGTTTATTGGACTGTGTGGATTCGATGGCCTGGCACATCAGACCCACAGGAGTATAAGGCTCTAGTGGACACTGGTGTGCAGTGTACCTTAATGCCATCAAGTTATAGAGGGGCAGAACCCATTTGTATTTCGGGAGTGACAGGGGGATCCCAAGAGTTGACTGTACTGGAAGCTGAAGTGAGCCTAACTGGGAATGAGTGGCAAAAGCATCCCATTGTGACTGGCCCAGAGGCTCCATGTATCCTTGGCATAGATTATCTGAGGAGAGGGTACTTCAAGAACCCAAAAGGATACCAGTGGGGTTTTGGCATAGCTGCCTTGGAGACGGAGGAAATTAAACAGTTGTCTACCTTGCCTGGTCTCTTGGAGGACCCTTCTGTGGTAGGGTTATTGAGGGTCAAAGAACAACAGCTGCCAATTGCTACAACAACGGTGCATCGGCAGCAATATCGCACTAACCAAGACTCCCTGATTCCCATCCAGAAGCTGATTCGTCAACTAGAGACTCAAGGAGTGATCAGCAAGACCCGCTCACCCTTTAGTAGTCCCATATGGCCAGTGCAAACATCTAATGGAAAGTGGAGGCTAACACTGGACTATCGTGGCCTGAATGAAGTGACGCCACCGCTGAGCGCTGCCGTGCCGGACACTCTAGAACTTCAATATGAACTGGAGTCGAAGGCAGCCAAGTGGTATGCAACAATTGATATCGCCAATGCATTCTTCTCAATCCCTTTGGCAGCAGAGTACAGGCCACAGTCTGCTTTCACTTGGAGGGGTGTTCAGTTACACCTGGAATTGACTGCCTCAGGGGTGGAAACACAGCCGCACCATTTGCCATGGACTGATCTAGACCACACTGGAACAGGGTGAAGCTCCGGAACATCTGCAGTACATTGATGACATCATTGTATGTGGCAACACAGCAGAAGAAGTTTTTGAGAAAGGGAATAAATAGTTCAAACCCTTCTGAAAGCTGGTTTTGCCATAAAATGAAGTAAAGTCAAGGGACCTGCACAGGACATCCAGTTTTTCGGAATAAAATGGCACGATGGACGCCATCAGATCCCAATGGATGTGATCAACAAAATAGCAGCTATGTCTCCACCGACTAGTAAAAAGGAAACAGAAGTTTTCCTAGGTGTTGTGGGTTTTTGGAGGACGCATATCCCAGATTACGGTCTGATTGTGAGTCCTCTATATCAAGTGACCCAGAAAAAGAATGATTTTAAATGGG
>RSEF01000028.1:438903-449550 GCA_003993805.1 Himantopus leucocephalus
GGAGCATCTTTCTTCTGAGGAAAGGCTGAGGCACTTGGGTCTTCTTAGTCTGGAGAAAAGAAGACTGACGGGGGAGCTTATCAATACTTACAAATACTTAAAGGGAGGGTGCCAGGGAACAGTCTTTTTTCAATGGTGCCCAGTGATAGAACAAGAGGTAATGGGCACAAACTCGAACATAGGAAGTTCCATGAGGAGGAACTTCTTTCCTTTGAGGGTGGCAGAGCACTGGCACAGGTTGCCCAGAGAGGTTGTGGAGTTTCCCACACTGGAGACATTCCAAACCCGCCTGGACGCCGTCCTGTGCAACTGATGTAGGTGACCCTGCTGTGGCAGGGGGGTTGGACTAGATGATCTCCAGAGGTCCCTTCCAACCCTGACCATTCTGCGATTCATTAAGCTGAAGTTTAACAGTTTCTTTGACAACCACAGCAAGGCTTAGTAATTTGAAAGAAATTTTCTTGAAGTAACTCAAACCAGTATTTTTGCCTTTAAAAAACTAAATGTGGTCCAGAACTGTAATTATGTCTTGTCTACATAATCTTGTCTCAGAACTGAATTATAGAAAACAGGATTATTGTTGGGAATATAGGTTTAGCTATTTGTGCCAAGTATTTTGAGCTAAGACAATATAAAGTTGTGGTTTTAAAAGCATCAGATAATTAATTCCTATTAGAAGGGAAAATACAAGGACAGAAACATGGTGGGGGAGACAGATTGAGGGTGGGTTTTGCTTTGAAACATCGCTTTTTTTCCTCCCACTCACTTTGCTTCGGTTGCATTTGTTCAGGACAGCAAAGAATGGGCAGTACTTCTCAAAGCTGATTTTGCATGAGTTTGCAAGCTGTCTCCTTTCTGAATGAAGTCTTAGACATCCTGCTGCATTATAGAAGCACAATTCTGTTTGATTAGATTTTGGAAATAGGCAGCTATTGATTTTGGTTTACTTGCAATTGAAATATTTCCCTACAACTTGGAAGGTGTGGGGAACTGTTTTTTGTTTATTTCATTGAGGTACAGACCACTGGTCAGTCACGTCCTCCGGAACCGTGCTGGATATCAGATCTGAGGAGCATGCTTCATTTACGGGGAAAATACAGAAAAGGAAACTCTTCTATCAGCAGCCAAAATAATGAAATGTGGTGTCCTGCAAGTGTGGGTCCTCTCATTTCTAAATCCCTCCCTTCGCTGTCGCCATACACCTTCTAGTATGCCTTCTGGGTCAGGGAAGCAGCTTCTGTAGTCAGTCCAGAGATAGTTATATGCTGACTGGCCAGCTGGCTGCTGCCAGACTTTTTTCCAGTTGTCCTGCAAGGGGATGTTGTTCTACCCAGGAACTGATTTCTATCACCCAGCAACCCCAACCTCCAGAAAATGTTTTTGAATTTAATCTCCTGTAACTCTATTCTGTTGACAAGAGTAGTCAAAACTAGTCCAAAGTTGCTAGTGGCAGACAGTTGGAGTAGTTGAGGAGGTCTTATTTTTTTTGGAGGAAAACACATGGAAAATGAGACCTACACCCTGTACATAATGGCAATTATCCCGTGAGCTGGGAGTCTGCTGCACCACAAGGTTTATTGGACTCTGTATTCACAGCATAGTAAGACAACTTTGTCAAAGGCTATTGCAGTTCCTGAGTGTAGTTCTGCAACTGGTTTAAGCTATCACAGTTCATGATAAAGGTGCTGTCATCTGCCCTTGGCCTCACTCAGACACCAATAGGCTACTGCAGTGGTCAGCTAACTTTTCTGTAAGGCAACTTACTTATTGTGAATATACTTACTACGTTTATCAGTATCTACCACTTGATTGTTACTGTTTTGCTAAATCAAGCCTTATTTTGACAAAATGAACTAAAAGCTATATCTTGTCAAAACACGTACAATCGGTCATCTTTGTCAAAGTTTGAAATTTTATCTTACTCAAAATACAACTTAAGGCTCTCCTTTTCATGCTAAAGATCTGAAATCACATATAACAGAGGAGAATTGATTGTAGCTGGTTTCTTTTGGCTTTCAGGATTCGTATAAACAAGCAACTAGAGGTTGAGCCTGAGGAGCCTGAGAACAAACAGAAAGTTAGAAGGAAACAGAAGCGCTCTAAGAAAGAGGCTGAAGAGGAGCCTGGAGCAAAGGACCAAGCTGTGGAAGTGGTACTAGATCCTGTAGCTGCTTCTTCACAGGAAGTTCTCATGGTAGAAGTAGAGAATGTGGTTCATGAAGATTTTCAGATCACAGAAGAGGTTAAAGTGAGTGAATTAATCATGCAAGCCTGGACATGTCCTGTAGAGTTGCACCTGCGTTTCTTGCTTGAAAGGAAGAGTTCTAAAATCAAGGTCGAATTTCAGGCCTCAGAAACCAGTCCCTCCTTCTCACAGTCACTGCATGAGAGGATTGTATGAAGATAATGATTTTTCATTACAACAGCTCAATTCCTTAGAACTGATCACTTCAAAAAGTTGCTGAAGAGGTTGGCCTGTGCTTAAATCTGTGTGATATCCTCTGTCAAACTGAGTCTTTGCTCCAAGGTGACTTGAGTGGTCAACCTGATCATATCTTCTGATATGATGAACCAGTTAAGCTTTGTGCATGCAGGAAGCCAGCCTATAGCCCTTCTTGCCGTTCCTTGTCTCCCAGGAGGAATAACTGCCCTGACACTGAGCACCATCACAGCACACCATTGTAGTGGTGGCCAGGGGCTGTATTTCTGTGCTCCTGTGCTGGAGACGTTGGGGATGTACTGAGGCCCTGTCTGTCCTTTTCCAGTCTTTTTATTGACTAAATCTTTGTTGTGTTTATAGGCTCTTACTGCAGAAATTGTCAAAACAATCCGGGACATCATTGCCTTGAACCCCTTGTACAGGTATGTTTTTCCCGTGCTACCCTGCTTTGGGAACAGTGGATTCTTAAGCTGGAACAAACTGAGATTTCCTATTCCACTTGTCCTTTTGCTGTAATGAAGAAGAGATATTTGCTGAATAGACCCCTAGAATTTTGGTTTGGGATGCAACCTTTATCATCCGTTGTTGGAAACAGAGGGGAAGTTTTGAAAACCTGGAGTGAAACTTAGATATGAAGTAGGATGATAAGTCCTATGGCAACATATCTGGGTCTAAGTGAAGCTCACTGCAAATAAGTACCACAGTCTAATCCATGTGATATGAGCTTAGCACACAAAATTATTTTACAAGAGAGCATTTCATATATTTGGTTTTATTTATCAGCGATCATTCCTTTTGTCAAGTGATTTATGTGTTAATGAGTATTGGCTTAGTCAAATTTAAAAAAAAAGTTATTTTGCTATGAAACTGAGCTGTATTTCATTTATTTACTCTGTCATAACAAGTAAATAACTTCATAAGGATACTTCCTTATGAATGTAAAAGTTTACTGAGTATTTTGGGGTTTATTATCATTTTTTCAGAGAGTCCGTACTTCAGATGATGCAGGCTGGACAACGTGTGGTAGATAACCCTATCTACCTGAGTGACATGGGTGCAGCACTAACAGGGGCAGAGTCACAAGAACTTCAAGACATCTTGGAAGAAACCAGTGTAAGATGAAGCTTTTAATTAAAGCTATGCTAACTGAATCAAAAATGTGTCTGTTAGGTGTCATGGTTTCTTTACCAGCGTCAGTACAGAGGGGACTTCAGTACTATGTTTGACGATACATTAGTATCAGTGACTAGGTTAATAACTTGCCTTAAGGAAAGGCTGGATGCTCTGCATCTTTGGTGACAAATAGTTGTCTTTCACGCATTGGTTGCAGGCTGTGGAATTGCTACGTGGTTTGTCTTCTTACGTCTGCAGGTGATGGAGAGTACTCCTAGACACGCTGTTGGAGCTTTTTGTTCTCCTTTCTCACAGGGAGTTGCCAAGAGTACAGTGTCTGAAAACTCATTTTGTGTGTCTCTTTTCCAGATTCCCAAACGGCTTTACAAAGCCCTTTCCCTTCTAAAGAAGGAATATGAGCTGAGCAAACTTCAGCAGCGTCTTGGAAGGGAGGTAAGTTTTTCAAGTAATGCGTACCTTGTATGTATTTATATTACGTCCACCGCTATGATGCTTAGCATGGCCAGTGAAGAATTTTAAAGCAAGACAATGGTATACACTCTCAAGGGAGATTAACTCTCAAGAGAGATTATTTTAGAGTTAAGATTTTATATTCTTCTTCCATTAGAAATTCGATTTTTCATGCACATTGGAAAAGTAACTAGATGTGAGGCTATGGCATCTGCTGTTAAAATGTGTCCAAGTTGTAATTTCATGCAAGCAGGTAAATCTTAGAGGAGTGTGGTTCACCAAGCATTTGAGTAAAAATATACAGCATAATAGTGTATATAGCACATAATAGTGTAAATAGCACAATGTTATTTTAAAAGACCATCTGCTAACCACTGTGAACTGATTTTTGTAAGTTTTAATCAGAATACAGTGACTGCATTAAAATGGTAACTAAGGATATGAAGTACAAAGATTTGTGTATACTGAGTCAAAAGTTCCTGGGTTTATTAACTCCCAATAATCGTGGCTTTTAAAATTCATGTTAAGTGCAAAATGCTTTTGGACCAGGGTAGGAATTGTTGGAGACTACTTAAACAAATTGGACACATGCAGTCTGTGGGACCAGATGGGATGCATCCAAGGATGCTGAGAGGGCTTATCAACGTCATTATTTTGTTGTCTCAATCATCTTTAAAATACTGTGGTGATTGGTGAGGTTCCTGGTAAGTGGAAAGAGACAAATGCCACGGCCATCTTGAAGAAAGAGAACTGGGGAGACTACAGACATGTCAGCCTGCCCTCAATCCCTGGGAAGATTACGGGGAAAATCCTCCTGGAAGCCCTGTACAGGCAATGGAGGAGGACATAATATGGAAGGGCTAGAAGCAATTTTGCAAGAGCAAACTGTGCCTCATGAACCTGATTGCCTTCTCTGATAAGAAGGCCTAGAGCACAAAGGGAGAACAATATCTTTACATTAGCAAGGCCTTTGTTCTGGTCAGCTCTAGTATTTGTAGGACCAAATTGGGATGTTGCAGACTGGAAGGATGTAGTACAAGGTGGGTGAAAAAATTGGCTAGACTGCTGGGTTGTGGTCAGCACTATAAAGTCTAACTGCAACTAGCTACTAGTCACGTCTCCCAGGGAGTCAGTAAAAACCTCCTGAAGTTCAGCAGAGAGAAATTCTTAGTCCCACACCTGTGTTGGAATAACCCTGTGCAACACAACAGGCTGGGTGCCAACTGGATAGAAAATAGCTTTGCAGAAAATAACTGAGGCCCTGATGTACAGGAAGCTGACCATGAATTAGCAGTCTGTCCTTGTGGCAAGGAAGGTCGACTGCATACTGGGCTCTGTTTGCAGTTGTGTAGACAGCAGGTCGAGAGAGGTGGTTATTCCCCTCTGTTTGGCACTAGAGGGGTCACATCTGGCATACTCTGCCCAGCTTTTGGTCTCCCCAGCAGAAACAAAACACTGAAGTACTGAATCGTGGCCAGTGGAGGCCAACGAGATGTGGAGGGAGCTGGAGTATGTGATAGAGTCACTTTTTATATTAGAACACGCTGCAAATGATTTCCGAGTAGTATTCTCAGTTGCTGAGAAGGTCATAACTGAGAAGTATTTGCAAGCATTTGATGTTTGATGGGGTGTACCAGGAGCAGAATAGTTACAGTATTTGTTGCTGTGTCTAGGTTGAGGAGAAGATCAAGCAAACGCATCGCAAATACCTTCTCCAAGAGCAATTGAAGATCATTAAGAAAGAGCTAGGTCTGGAAAAAGAGGACAAGGATGCTATAGAAGAGAAATTCCGTGAGCGACTAAAGGAGCTGGTAGTGCCAAAACATGTCATGGATGTGATAGACGAAGAGTTGAACAAATTGGGCTTGCTGGATAATCACTCCTCAGAATTCAAGTGAGTGCATGGCTATGTCCTCTGCTATCAGGGTTAGTTGGGAGAATGAGAGAAATCAATACAATTCTGTGAAGCTCTGACATTAAGAGCTTCTATTCTCTTTTTGTCATAGTAGTTTTCCCTGAATGTAGCACATGATCACACGCTAGTAGTAGGATTGTTCTCCAGACCTTCTGTGTTTCACTTTAATTTCCCTGTTTTGATCATTTTAGGTCTTCTCTTGCAGCCTAATGCTGTGAATAAGAACTGTGCAGTTCCTTACCCCTCATGAAATGTGCAGCCCTTAATTTTGGCTCTTTTTTCTTGTACTTAGGTGTTTTCATTAGATGTGAGAGAAGAGAAGCTAGTTGCTAACACATGACATTGGCTAAGCTACCTGAGGTGGTCCCTGAAGTGTTGGCGCAGGGTTGGAATTGCAAAGGAGTGAATAGCTTTTACCACATAATCTGTGACATGGGTTGTCAGAAAGTGAGCTTGCTTTGAACATTTCTTGTCCATTGAGGTGGCGTGTGCTATACAATACAGCAGTCAGTGTACTCATCAGCACTTTAATGTCCTGGATCTTTGCTTCTAAAACAAAATATCTTTTGTGGAGTAAAAGACTCTGAGGACAGAAATGTCATTTGGATGAGAAACATCTTGATAATCGTATACTACGAGGAGGAGGGAGGAAACTAGGAAAGACGTGCTGGGCTTCACAGCCAGCATAGTACCTTTCCCTCAGAGTAGTAACAGCAGTAACAAGTTTGCAAAAGAGGGACTTGGAAGAAAAAAGCCAAAGGTCTGTTGGTGTGACGATTACTGTAGGGTGAATCCTGGGATGAGCTGGCCAAGCGTGGGAAGGCTGTGCTTCTTTGTGTTCGTGGCTGCCCACAATTTACTGTTTACTGCATCTTGCAGATCTTATGTCACTGACATCCTTATCTCCCAGTCTTAAATCTTTCCCTTACGTATTGTACATCCAGCTGCTTTTCCTTACTTCAGAGTCAGGAATCTTTATTCTTTTTGTTGTCTTGGTCCACTGGGGAAACAGAGAAAACTGGATTTCTATCTTTAAGTTTTGACCTGACCCAAACAGTTGACAGTAGTGCAGAGTGTACAAACAATCTTGCTCGTCTTCAGACAGGAACCAGCCCTACACCAAAAAAATCATACAGGGAATTTGTGTGCAGAAATCTAGGTCTTTGTGTGGTGTGTTGGAAGTTCTTTGTCTCAGGAAAGCAAAAACTATGAAAAAAAGCTTTGATTTTTTGCAGGGGGGGAAGGGACAAGGGAATGAAGACCATAATGAAAGGCTAGCAATGACTGCCTAGATAATGTTCTTTTCATAGTCTCACTTCCATAAGTAGTTTATATCCCACTTGTTCTGGATGAGAGTATTTTGGAAGGCAGTGGAGGATGGCATGAGCTGGTTGTTGTCAAATCACTCTCATTTGTGTGTTTCTGTCAGTGTTACACGGAACTACTTGGACTGGCTGACATCCATCCCGTGGGGTAAGTGTAGTGAGGAGAACCTGGAGCTGACCAGAGCCCGAGCAGTTCTGGAAGAGGATCATTATGGAATGGATGACGTCAAGAAGCGAATTCTGGTAAGGCAGGAATAGGCAGTGTGTCCCATTTCACACTCTGCTTAGCATCAGGCATTTTGGTTGTGTTTCATATTGCAGCTCTCCATTGAATTTGTGGAGCAAATAGAAAGCTGAATCAAAGAACAGAATGTTCTGGTGATCAGCTAATGTGTTTAATTACTCGTGGCAATGAATGTCATATTCTGATTTCGAAGAGCAATATACTGTTTTGCTACTTAATGCTGAGCAAGTGAATAGGTGTCCAAGGGAAGCAGTCTCTGCAGTTTAATCGATTTGTTCAGAGAATATTAAAATGGTTCCGCTTGACTGGCAAAGTTACTGCCTTTCCAAAATGCACTGAATCTCTACTCGTAGCTCTAAAATGAAGTGCGGGGAAGTTAGCTAAGTTGCGTGTTTGCCTCTCAACCTTTACCTATCCCCAAAGCTGTGTTGGATGCTGAAGGGTTTATAGTCGGTGCAGTACAGCCTCGTATAAACAGACAGGGTATTTTTCAGTGTTGCCTTGTGTCACAATTTCTGTCACTTTTGCCTGAAGGTGTCCCACCTGTGCTTGCTGTGGTTAGGGAGGCTGGTTTAGATAAGAGTAGATACTTGCAACGGGTTGCAACAACTTCAGCAATTTGCTGTGGGAACTGCCTGCTTTTCCAGGGGACAAGAACAGGCTCCTCCTTGTAGCCAGCCAATGCATTCAAGCAGTGAAAGACAATCCCAGTGCTGGCAGGATTTGTGTTGTACTGGGCAAGTGCATGAAAGTGCCCAGTGGAGGGGAGACAGGTGCAGTTATTGACTTGGCATTAACAAATCGTGGTGAGAACTTAGCAGATTTGGTGAAGCAGTTGAGTGTAGCTAGGCTTCAGCTTGGCCATTTCCTTCCAAAAAGCGCAGTAAGGCAGTTTACTGTGTTACCTTGCGGGCGGCACTGATGGTACTTAGGCCACCTCAGTAATTGTTCTGCGCAGAAACTATGTAGGCATTTCCTAAGCTAACAGTATGATGTTGTTATATGTAACGAACAGTAAATTCTTAGACATCCTGGGATTTTGCTTTTATTAAATTGCTTTATTTCAGTCTCTTCCAGAAAAAGATAAAGGTTGTGAAGTATCTCCTTGCTGACAGCCAAAGGGTGCTTGTTTCCCTAGCAGTGACTAAATCTCAGTATCTGATGTATTATTTTGAATGATTTATGTCAGGCCTGTTGTTGCGCATTTGCAAGCAGATAACCCCTTTTGAGTACCAGTTTCTTGCGTTGCTTGTCAGCACTATTCATGCTGACTACTCCTGGCCTTTATACAGAAATAGTTTGAGTGGCATCATACAGGTCTGTGACTTTGATTATTGGTGTGATTAATTCCATGCAGAGGAGATTCCCCGGTCGTAGCAATGCAAGCGAGGTTGATGATTTTAAGGTACTGAGAAATCCTACGCAAATTCAAGCGTTAATTAGTTTGGAGCTATTGTCCTTGTATAGTATTGCTGTGGAGTTCAGTGCTGTAGGTGGAAGAGTTCAAGGCTCATCTTTGCTAAATAACTGACTTGTAACAGGGAAACCACATCTCTGCCCACTTGCACAGTGACTTCTCCTCTGTAAGCATATGAGCAGTTCTGAAC
This sequence comes from Himantopus leucocephalus, assembly GCA_003993805.1. Taxonomy (NCBI): domain Eukaryota; kingdom Metazoa; phylum Chordata; class Aves; order Charadriiformes; family Recurvirostridae; genus Himantopus; species Himantopus leucocephalus. Next base: position 448,019 of record RSEF01000028.1, read on the forward strand.
TGTGATCTTTTGATTTCTCAACTCCTGAGTGTTATTTGAGGGTTGCCTAGCATAGGAGTATGAAAAGATGCAGGTTTGCCTTGGCAAAGAAGTACGGGTACAGTAGGAGATGCTCACGTGTAGCTTGAGGGATGCAGGTGAGAACTAAGGAAGTTGGGAGAAGAACTAGAAGCTGTCTTCCCACTCCAAGACACTGGAGGGAGATGAGTACAGAGCACAAAACTCGCGGACAACCGAGTGTGTAAATAACCAGAGGGAAAAGAAGTGCACCAATATTCTTAATTAGCTTCTCCCCTTGCCCTCCCCAACTCCTTTGAGGACCAGTGTTGTGTATGATGCTTGTTTTGTAATCGTTGCTTGACGTGATAACAAGTAAGTTTTCATGTTGCTGCAGTTGCCCTCTGTTCATGACTGGTCCTTCATCTATTCTGCAGGAATTCATAGCAGTCAGTCAGCTGCGAGGATCCACTCAGGGGAAGATCCTATGTTTTTATGGCCCCCCTGGGGTTGGCAAAACCAGCATTGCCCGCTCCATTGCCAGAGCCCTAAACAGAGAGTACTTCCGCTTCAGTGTTGGAGGGATGACTGATGTAGCAGAAATAAAAGGACACAGGTCAGTGTAACTTGAGCAGTTTCTCTATCCAGCAACTTTTACTAATGTTGTCAAAATAGAAACCTAACTGAAGTTGGACAATGTGTGTAATTTTCATCTCTGTTCTGCCAACCCTTGCTGACAGAAGTTGGGATATAGGAAGAGGTGAAAATGATAGCAAAGGGCAGAGTTTGGAACATAATTGTATTCGTATCTCTAAGTTCAGTTGCTCCCTGCTTCTTGTATATGCTTATGGGAGACCTTTGAAGAGCTGTGTGAGCTACCCAAAAGCACTGGACTGCTGCCAAATGCTAATCCATGTGTGTCTATAAATGCCAGCACTAGACAACAGTGACAGTTTGAACAGGTTTGTCGTGGGGGGAAATCAGAAGAAAAAGGCAAAACTCGTGGGTTGAGATAAAGGCAGTTTAACAGAACAGCAAAGGAAAGAGAAAAACAATAACACCAATAAAGGAATGTACAAACCCAAACCGGACCACAACTGCCCCAGCCCAGCGACTTCCTGCCCCCTCCCCTGGCCAGCTCCCCCCTGTAGCCTGGGCATGGCTCCCATGGTATGGAATACCTTTGTCCCTTGCTGGCTCCTTGGGGAAATTAACCCCATCCCTGCTGGAACGAGGACATTATCCACCCCTTATTCTGTACCATCTACGCCATGCCCAGATCTTACAGTTCCCAATTAATTACCACCACTTTCCCCTGTCATATATATATGTACATATATACACATGCAGATTTAATTCCCATCGTCTATGGGCCGTGCCTCTAAAATGTCCATTGAGTTCATTTAGTCCATCACTGTGGGCTCCATCTGTGAGAACAGTCTATCAGGGTGGGCAAGATGGTGTGCGGTGCCGGACTGCTGCATGCTGTATTTGGAGCTTGTGGCTGGTGTACCTGGTGCAGCCCATGCCCACGG
>RSEF01000028.1:449560-462920 GCA_003993805.1 Himantopus leucocephalus
TCAGAAGTCTCTTTTTCCCTCCTCTGCCTCTCTCTTTGAAGAGCTGTAGAGGGGAGCATCTGTCGTTCCCATCTGGGGGGAAAACAGGGCCCCAGAGCTGGATGCAGTACATCAGGTGGGGTCTCATGAGAGCAGAGTAGAGGGGCAGAATCACCTCCCTCGACCTNAGCCCAGGATGTGGTTGCCTTCTGGGCAGCAAGGGCACCTTTCTGGGTCGCATCCAGCTTTTCATCAACCAACACCCCCAAGTCCTTCTCCTCAGGGCTGTTCTCAAGCCACTCCCTGCCCAGACTGTATTTGTGCTTGGGATTGCCCTGGCCCACGTGCAGGACCCGGCACTTGGCTTTGTTGAACTTCATGCGGTTCACACAGGCCCACTTCTCAAGCCTGTCCAGGTCCCTCTGGATGGCATCCCTTCTTTCCAGTGTGTTGACTGCACCACACAGCTTGGTGTTGTCAGCAAACTTGCTGGGGGTGGACTCAATCCCAACATTCCTGTCACCAACAAAGATGTTAAACAGCACTGTTCTTGGTCTGGCTACATGCAATACCTACATTTAGTCCAAGAGTGTGACAAAAAAAAAAACGCTTGCTCAGGTATACCTCTACTAAGTCAGGAAGGGTGACCTGCTTCCTGAAACTTAGAAATGTCATGGGAGTAAAAACTCACCAGGGACTCATGAGCAGGAAGGCCAGATGCTGGACCCATGGGTGGTGGAGAGGATATTCAATCCAAGTTTGCATGACAAGAACTCATTTTAAGGTCCTTATGGTGCTAAATGCAAGCTGCTACATCTGAGATCCTGGTACATGTTCTCGACAAACTCCTTGTGTGCACAGAGCAGCTGGTACCATTAGCATGAACAATGGCTCACAGTTCATGCTTGATGGCCTGCCTGGCTGTGTTATTGCTATTTACCAACCAGAGACCCAGCTGCAACGCACTTTAACCTCCACCTCCAAAGGCAATTGCAAAACACTGGCTTACCCAGTTTTGTTTCTCTGCAGTGTGCTGGAAAGGTTGTTGCCCTTGTGGGAAGCAACAGCAGAAGTGTCTTTCAGTGTCTCTCATGCTCTGACAGATAAGGTTGCATTGCACGTTGTTTGGACTGAATCTTTCTCCAACCTCTCCACATTGAAAAGGCTCTCATGCCCTCCTTTTTGCATACCCTATCATTACTTATTACCTGATAATTGTTTCTTCATCATATTGGAGAGCTTCTAAGATTGTCAAGAACTATGTTTCACAGTTCCCTGTTGTAAAACATCATGTTGTTTCCCCAGGGGCAGCATCTGATGTTGTTTTCAGTAAATACACAAATTGTTTGGAAAATGACTTCTGATTTGGGTATAACACCAAGAATGGGCAGGGGACCTCCCTTCTTTCTCTATCTTCTTCCAGGTTGAGATGTAAAGGGGATTTTGCTGTAGAAGAAATTCCAGAAAAGGCCTCTCCATCCCTGATTGAACCAGACTTCTCACCTGCCATACTCCTTGTTTCACTGATGGCTGACATATTTCTGAAGAGGCAGGACTGAATGTGCTGATATTCCCAAGCCACTCAAAACACTACAGAATTTTTGCACCTCTATTTCTGTCTCAGGGTTACAACTATGAGATATTTTTCAGGGTTTTATGCCTAATAAAATGTTGCCGTCTCTCACCAGATTCTGTCACTTTAAATTACTCAGGAAGACTACAGAATGTGTCTTTTCTTTCCTCAAACAAGTTGCTAAAATCATTTAGTTGAGGTTTAAAATAAGCTCTCTCTTGCTCACCCTTCCTCCCACAGCCAGCAGAAGAAAACTCACAGGTTGCTAAACTACTCTTATTTCTGATCCTCCAGGTCTTACCCTTGCATGATCATGAGCAATGCCCCTGTAAGCAGCTGGCATTCAGGTAAAACGTGGTCCTGGTGAGCAGCCCTACCTGGGATACCCCTGAGTGACTCTGCTCCCAGAAAGTCAGTGAAGGTGTCCCGGGAGAGTTCCTGGTGCTCAATAAGCATGCACAAAGGAGATGTGGCTTGGGTCAGGCTGTCAAGAAGAATAAGAGAGTGAGGTGGAAGAAGTTGCTTGGCCCTCTCCTCTGCTCGCCAGCAAAATTGATCATACTCGCCACATAAAATGGATAAAATCCACTGCTAGCCTGTCTCTCACTGCTGGCAGAGTGATAAGGTCGAGGGGAAGTATTGGTCCATCTGACTCTCTGGCTTTCTGACCTATATGTGCTGGCTGCACATATAGGTGCTGGCTGCACCTATACCCATAGGTACCCTATACCTATGCTACATGAAGCTGTGCAGCAAACAGCTGCCACTTGCTGGCACTCTTCCCCGTGCATTACATGAGTGGGCAGCTCTGCCCTCATCGCCCCTTTCCCTTTCTAAAATGGAACAGTCTTTCCAGTGTTCAAAAAAGCTACAGCCCAGCCCAGACTATTTGCCTGCTCCAGTTTTTAGGAGGTCACTGTCATGTTTTCCTTTATTCTGTTCCTGTCACACCTGCCCTTGAAATGTCATACATGCCTGTTAGCACTTGTAGCCAGTACTGCATTTCCCAACGAGTTCAATTTCCACTTATATTTGTAAAGTATGGGGTCCAACGTGCCCCAAAGTCTCAGCATCGAGAAACTGTTGGGCCTTTGAGTTCACTGGTGAAATTCCTCTCTCAAGGTGCAAACATGATCTGGAATATGTCATTAGGCTAATGTCCTGAAAAGGTCATTATCTTTCTTATGAGGATAGCAGCCAGCAATGAATACATTTCAAAAGCTATTAACAGGAGGACTGAGCAGCCATCACCATGCATGCACACCTGGAACTCAGAAATGAAGGATGAAAGCTGTACCACACCATGGTGCTAGACCATCTCTCTCATTATCCAACAGATCTTTTTGCTTGTAACTCAGAAGCCTGAAATGGGGTTAAGTAGGAGAGGTGGGCAGGAAATGAGGAAGCAGAAGCACAGCATTCAAGTAAACCATGCCTTGAAAGGAAGATAGGAGTAACTGAAATATGATAAGCAGGGATTTGATGCCATGAATGGCAGGGCCTGCAGATGGTGGGGTGACTAACAATTGGGTGGGCTTGGGTAGGTGGATCCTAGAGTAGATGACATTAGAAACAAACAAGGAATTTAGTGGGAGAAACTGAGAAGAAAGACTGGATTTTAAAAGTCTATAGAGTAAGAAGAAGAAAATTGCTTAGGAAAGAGGTGTCTAAGAAAAATAAATATGACAGTAAAAGAAAACAAACCATACATCAGAAAAACAATCTAGTATTTCAGCTAACTTCATCAGATAAGGAGCTTACAGCATTAAATTAATTAAATTAAACTAAACTAAAGCAAAGCCTTGTGTTGCAAGCAGGGCTAATTTGAATAGGTCAAGCTCTCAGTACAAGAAAAATATACCTTACTTAAGGGAACAAGGACAAGTCACTGTTATCCTTGATAACTCCTGCATTCCTACTCTTCAGGTCCCATCTGCACCCACACTCCACTGTCTATAGATCCAGCCAAATTGTCTGGTCAAGCTGTGTGTCTGTCCTGACACTCCAGAAGGTGTTGAAAAGTTTTTTGTTTAAGTACCAGCTCAGTCAGTCCGGAACTTTTTCTTTTTTTCATTCTTTTTCCTGATCCACAAATGACTCTTCTTCCCAGCTGCTTTCTACACATAACATAACTTCTTGTGTTTTGTTATGGGTTAACATCAAATGGGAAAACAAATTTGAATTGGAACCTATACCTGGTGCTAGCAATTTTGATTTGCCTAAATCCACTGGTCTTAGGAAGGTGTCAAGGGGCAGTCCCACTATTACAGGACCACCTTGGGAAGGCTGTGGTGTGCTTAAGTAATACACACTGTAACACAGCCACAAGAAGACCAAGGCCTATGGCAGAACAAGCAACATCTAAACCACTGCCAACAACTATTCCTCCAGTTCAGTTGCACAGAGCACCCAGTGAGTCAGGGTCCACCACCTCCTCAGGACACCCGTTTAATGACTGCTTCAATTACAGTGTGCAATGATGCAAAAATGTGAAAAGGCTTTCAACACCTAACCTGTATTTCTCTCCCTACAAATTAAACCAACTATTTTTTGTCCTGCTCTTCTTGGATACAAAGGGCAATTGATGATGATCCTCTTCAAAACAATCCTTTTATACTTTTGAAGATTTACCAAGTCTTGTTCAAACACTCCTTTTTCTAGATCAAACTCGAGTATTTCAGCCTTTCTTGAGAGCTCATGTTTTTTAAGTCTTCTATCCAATTTGACTGTATCTTCTTAAAGCCCGATACACAACTTCAAAAGTTACTGTAATACAGCCTTACAAACCTTAAACTTAGCAGAATTGTCACTTTTTTCTCAGACTATGCTCCTAGTAATAAATTCAACAACAAAATTTTGCTTTTTCACAACAATATCTTCTAATGAACTCAGTCCGAGGCCCTGATATCTCCTCATCCTTTTCCACAGCGCTTTTGTGTGACCTCTTACTCTTCTGTTGTAGTTGTGCATTTGATTTCTCCTTTATTACTGAATTTTATCTTTCTGATTCAGACCACTTTTCCAGTTCATTAAGAACAACTTGATGCATATGAGAAAGAAATAAAGACATTGACATAACAGTGGGGGTTTTTTTGTACAAAAATGTGAACCTGTTCTGGAACACGTTCCTTACCTCAGTTAGGGAAGCAGACACAAGAAAAAATTTAGATAGTTAAAGAGTGTTTTTTTTAAAGGTAAACATGCTTCCAGCTTCCTTTCCTAAAACATCTTATCTCAGAGAAAGTTCAAATGTTTGTTCCAAAACCAAATGACATTTCAAACAAGCTATTCTGAGGAAGGAAAACAAGCATGGAAAAATCTCACAACTAGGTCCTTATTGTTATCCCACCAGGAAAACAAAGTTATAAACAAATAAAAGCAGGTGCTCATAGAGGAATATGCTGACCAGGCTTACTATTACATGATGGCCTGCTCGTGAAGCAGCTTAAAACGTCACCACCAGCAGCTTAAGCAGTCATGTAAGTGGTGAGAGGCATACCTCATCCTGCCATATTTAGACCCATATACCAGAAGACAGGGATGTTAAGTGCAGCAAATGAAATATCATGTGGATCTATTGGATTTTGAGATGGTTGGAGTATTTTTTCCCTCTAGGCGTTATTTGTAGGTACTGCACCCTAAGTCTAAGTGACTTTTTAAAAATAAGTGAACCACCTAACACTAACACCTAATATGGAAAACTTCAAACAGATTTTTTAGCAGAGTTCAGATCCATAAGAAACTGGTTTCTGGAAAAGAAAATGCTGGTTAGCAACAACAGTAATAGTGGTCCTATTGGAAGAGAGTACCTCTGTCCACTCAGAAGGCAGAAAATACCTTGAAAAGGCTGGAGAAGATTGGGGAGGTCCCAGTAACCAAGTGTTGGGAGGGGACTTTCCTATTGTGACTCTAATATGTGAACTTGGATCGCACCTGAAGGCAATTCCTCATCCAGTGGTTTTATTATCTGGGCTATGATCATCTGCAGAAGATTTATTTATACTAGAGCTGGAGAAGCAGAATCACATCAGTAGTGGCACTGGAACTTCTGTAACCCTATAGATGGGATAATAAATCCTGCTGTTCCATTGTACGATGTGGCAGCTGAGCTCCAGCCCTGGGGAAGGAGATGAAGAGAGGAAAGCCAGGTTAGCCACTGCCTTTTGCCAGCTAGAGAACTGCAGCATGGAGATCAGTGGTCTCCTCCAGGCTATCCTGTGGGCTGGTGAAAGAACAGATTTGATTCCCAGGTCATGAGTTCTGCCTTGCCCAGCAGCAGTGGTGTGGGTCTCAATACGGATTGAGAATGGCCCGTGCACGTAAAAAATCAGCACCTTTTCCTTTCAGGAAATGCATGCTAGATCTTTTCTTGTGCAAATCAGAATAGCTCTCCAGGGAAAATGGCTCCAGTCTATGTCAGCTGAGGATCTGGCACTATGTTTCTTCTAGGTCATTAATTTCATTGCATCGTTTAACAATAGACTGTTTTTTCTGCCGTACTGCAGTGTCATGAGATAGTTGTCTTAGCAACTGAAATCGCTCCTACCTAAAGCTCCCTTTCCTTAATATTAAAGTCATCAATTGACCCTAAGTCTTATCAAATCAAAGTACAGTGGTGTTACAGTACAGCGTGGGAGAAAGCTTTCCTGCAAGCTCATTCCAAAACCTATGCAGTTCAGAATATGTTGCTTCTTTTAACAATTTCATAATAAAGCTCATTCTCTTTTCATACATTTTCCCAATGATTCTCAGCAGTCTGAAAGACCTTTTGCTGAATCAACCAAAGTTTGCACAACATGTGATAGCACAGCATATAATGTTTAATATCGAAACCCCATCTCCATTTACCAGGACACCAGTATTGCCAATACAGAGAAAGTAAATAGCTTCAGTACAAATTAGCTGTATTCTGCATACTTGCTTTCTCTGTGTATTCTAAACAAATAATTTATTGGTAGGAACATAAAAGGAGTCAGTCAGATCTATGTGAAAATTGAAGAACATACGCTGGGAGTTCAGTGTGAATGGTAAGTGTTTGTTCTACATTTCCAGTTTGGAGAATAAAAAGGAATGGGAACATGTAGTGTCCCACATATGACCATTCCAAATTAACCAGTACACATCACATCTTATCTTTAACATCAAATAATTGCAATAAGTGATTTATAACTCAAAAAAGCATCTTAGAAACATGGCAAGTAACCACAAACAATAAAACTCAAATAAAAGAATTGCATCTTCTATAAAAAATTAAATGAAAAAAAAAGGAAATGTTGCTAAAAATTGCTTGCCCAGTTTTCTTTCTTCACCATTTCCTCTCTGAGAAAGTCTGACACATTTTCCTGTAGCAATTTACAACTTCCAGTAAATATCTATGAATACAGAAGATGACAAAAAAACTCAGGGAAGTATTATGTTTAGAAACTGGTTCCTATTCCCTCGACTTTAGAGGCTAAATTTCTGCATAAAGGGACAAGTGTACATGCAGATATTGCCAGCAAGATATTGTAATGCCTGCTCAGGGAACAAGAAATGAGTTATACCTTCATCAAGTTTTGCAGAAAGAGGTCAATTTGCAGCTTTTGTGCTGACCGGAAGCCTGAAACTGCATTGTGGTGGTGGTGGGGCTAAGCTGATGTCCTGCGCCTATCCAGTGGCCCTTCTTTTAATAGATAAATGTAGATGTTTATCTAGCCTCACTGATACAGCTTTTACACTGGATTTGGCTCAGAACACATAATGAGTGACCAGAATACCATGTAGACTTACCTTCAGAAATGAATCAATGACAATTTTTTAAAATTTTATTTTAAACAGCAAAAATTTTTATGAGAATATATTTCAGGCATAGTTGGATCCCCAGTAAAAAATCATGTCAAACCACCAGGTGTCTAGGGGCTGTTTCAGGAGGTAAATAATCTTTAGGATTTGTTTTTCTTCATTTTGGAAGGATGAAGGAAGGATCCTTTTGGAAGGATGATTTTGGATGACCTATAGACAGCATTTTGCTAACTGCAGCCAGTCCTTGTCACTCCACAAGCCTGCTGATGCTGTACGAACATCTTTTCTGGCACCTCCTCATGCACATAGTAGGACTGCCATCAGAGGACACATGGGCTGTGTAGAAGACTCCTAACTGTACCTGTAAGCACTCACAAGTGATACACCTGCAGTACAATGATGGCATGAGCATGTCCGAAATTAAGAAATTAAGAAATGCAACATGTCAAATCCTTAAAGAATCACAGAATAATTTATGGGGGAAGAGATCTCTGGGGGTCTTCAGTGCAACACCCCTGTTTTGAAAATCTCTGTGGTTGGATTGTCCTTATCCCTCTGGTCCTTGTCCCAGGGCAATACTGCTTTCAGGTGAAGAATTTTTTTTCACTGTTCAGTCAGAAATTTCCCTTGCTGCAACTTGTTCCTATTGCTTCTTGTCTGCACCTCTGAGAAAAGCTTGTCTCTTTCTTCTCTGTAACCTTCCAATGGGCAGTTTAAGACAGAATTAGAATCACAGAATCATAGAACCGTTTAGGTTGGAAAATACCCTTAAGATCATCAAGTCCAACTGTTAACCTAACACTGCCAAGTCAACCACTAAACCATGTCCCTAAGTGCCACGTCTATGTGTCTCTTAAATACCTCCAGGGATGGTGACTCAACCACTTCCCTGGACAGTCTGTTTCAATGCTTGACAACATTTTTGGTGAAGATTTTTTTCCTAATAGCTGATCTAAACCTCTCCTGGCCATTTCCTCTTGTCCTATCACTTCTTATGCGGGAGAAAAGACTGACACCCACCTTCCTACAACCTCCTTTCAGCTAGTGATAGAGAGCCATAAGGTCTCACCTCAGCCTCCTTTTCTCTAGACTAAACAACCCCCGTTTCCTCAGCTGCTCCTTATAAGACTTGTGCTCTAGACTCTTCACCAGCTTCATTGCTCTTCTTTTGGACACGCTCCAGCACCTCAATGTATTTCTTGTAGTGAGGGGCCCAAAACCAAACACAGTATTTGAGATGCAGCCTCACCAGTGCTGAGTGCAGGGGGACGATCACTTCCTGAGTCCTGTTGGCCCCATGATTTCTGATACAAGCCAGGATGCCCTTGGCCCTCTTGGCCGCCTCGGCACACTGCTGGCTCATATTCAGCCAGCTATCAACCAATGCCCCCAAAAGTAGAGCCCTTCTTAGCATTTTCTCTTCTGGGCTAAACAAACCCATGTTCTCCCAGTAGATACCAAGTTCTCTGCCGCCCTCCCCAAACTAATCCCTAGCTTCTGCTGGACTCGTTCTAGTTTCTCAATGCTTTACTTGCACTGAAGAGCCCAAAATTTTACACGATATTCCAGATGAGGCCTCAAATCTGATGAACAGGGGGGAATAATTACATTTGCTGACTGCACTTTTCATAATGTAGCCCGATACAATTATCCCTAATTGCCCCAAGGGCACACTGCTGACTCACGTTCAACTTGCTGTCCACCACAGGGTTCCTTTTTGCAAGGAGCTTCCTATCCAGTTGGCCCCCAGCCTGTGTTGCTGCTTGTGGTTATTCCATCCCATGGGCAGGACTTCACATTCTCATTTGCTGAACTTCTTGAGGTCCTGTAAGCTCATTTCTCCTGATTCTCTAAATGGCAAACCTGCCCTCCAGTGATGTGCTGTCATCCCCAGTTGGTCACCCACAAAACACATAAAGTGCACTTTGTCCCATCATCCACATCATTAATTAAAACGTTGGATCTTGTATTGACCACTTAGACTTTGGTCTCCCAGGTGTGGAATAATAACCCTGTGGCAGCATTTTTGCTAACCTGCTGTATGATAGGCAGACCATATGACCACAGGCTTATCACCTGGACACCCTGTGCCCCTGTCCCATACCACATCCTGTGCAGCATAGTCCAGGAGTCAGAGGGTTGCGCAGGGTGACAATTGTGACAATAATAACTGTTGAGGGCAGCCAAATCCAGCGGAAAGTGCCTGGGGAATCCTCCTCCCTATTTTTTTTTTCTACTGCTGCCATTTGTAGCTCCACCCAGTAGCAAGGCTGAGCATACAGTCCCGTTAGGCACACATATACTCATGGGTGGCCACATGGACAGTGATGACAGGCATAGTACCAGGCCTGGTACTCCTTTCTAGGTGGTAAGGACTGACATTCACTAGCAGACCTACCCATACGCTCACTGTCATGGTTCACAGCCAATCATCTCACATTCACAGGTCCCTCAAACCCTGGATGAGACCTTAAGACTATCCAAAGTCCAAGGGCTTCTTACCCAGTCATCGTCTCCAACATCTCTCTCCAAGTGCAGGTCTTCTGCTCATGGGCAAGTCCATCCTGGATTTCACTAGCAGATTGCTTGTGCACACAGCATAGGTGCACACACACACACACACACACACACAAAGAACTGAAGTCCCCTAGAAAAGGTAGTGCACACAGCTACACACACAGCAGGACAGGCTGCAGTGACCAGGTGCAGGACTCAGCCACACAAGGACAGTGGCCAACAACCTGTTTCACAATGTGACCGGCTTCTCTTACTCTTCCCACCCCACCCAAACCCCACGCTTGTTCCTCCAGGATCCACCATAATCACCCCATTCCTGTCTTTGGCCCTTCCCTTGAACATCCCATAATGAGTAACATGCATTCCCATGGTCACCTTGAAAAAATCTCATAGGAAGTTTTATACAATCCTACAACACCCAAAAACATCCCACAGCAAGTTTTTTGTTTCCCTTGAGACCCACGGTAACCTTATTTCTTCACTTCTTATCTCTCCTGGCTGACCTCTCCAAGGCTTTGAGTGGCTCCAACCCACCAACTAGTGAACAACCCGCTCTCTGGACTTCAGTACTATCTCTTTTACCTCCTTCTTGTTATGGTGTGTGTATCGACGTGTGGTTGATTACTTTTCCCATCTCTTGTCTTTGATTTTATGCTGAATAGTGTTTAACAGGATATGCTTACAAACCAGATGCCCTTATATACCCTTCCACATATTCTTACACAGACATTTTTTACATGACACTACAATAGCTCAGGTTACGTAAAGGGAGAGAAACAAACAAAAAACAGAGAGGAAACTCTTCACACATGTCTACACACAACAATATACAATGGCTTCCATTGTGGTGTGGTGTTCATGCTTCGATGTCCCATCACAGTACAAGTGTGCAACTGGAGGCAGGGAAGAGCAGAGACCCAGGTGGCCCAAATATATTTCATTGAAGGTACATTTGAGGCACACACTGACCAGAAAGCCCAGTGTTTCGAAGAGATACTGACATGTGCCCTTGCAAAAGGAGGCTGAGTGCTTCAAGGGAAAGTGAGAAGCCACTCAGCAGATGGCAGGAAAATGTAGAGCTAAAACCAGGTCTTGCTGCTTTGTAAAATAAAATTTTTATCAAAATTTTTACCCAAAGTGCTCTATTTAACAGAATGAAGATCATAAGAAAGTGAAAAATTGTTGATACCAATTTTGATGCAGACTGAGTTAGAAAACATAGCAAGGAAACCTGAGAGAGCTTTCACAGATTCTACTTACACTATAGCTATTTGTTTCAAAAAAAAATTGTAATTTTCATACAAGCATCATTAAATACTTGTCCTGGCAACTAGTAAAAATCTCTGCTATTCAGAGATGCTCTATGGACAAATTCCAGCACTCCTTCCAGAAGAAACACCACACAAACACTGAACCTGATCCAAGTCTACATTATTTCTTCACTCCTTTTCAGTGTAATTGACAACCTCTGGCCTAAGATAAAGGAAAAGTAACAATGCATTTCTGACAAAACTATTAAAAGGACAGACATTTCCTTCACCTCTAACAGCATTTTATACCTTCTGAAAAATTAGCAAGATAATATGCCATCTCATTTTCCAGGAAAATATAAAAAAAAAAAAAAAACAACATATAAAAGCAAGCACAAACTCCTCAAAAGAGGCATTGAAGCATTTTTCCTGGGTAGCGGGTGACGTGACTTTTTATCCCAGAGTAAAGTGTAGACACTTCACAATAAAGCCGGAAGCACAAAACATCTGTAACTGAAGACAGATTTCCTTGAAAATAACACTGCAAAGGTTAAAACGCCAATTGCAAATTCAGCTCTATATTCATCTTGTCCAAATGAGCTGGAACACTAGTGATTTTTATGAAGCATGTTGCAGACACAAGATGCTTAACCTTCACGGCCTCATCCTGCATGGTGCGTCCACATTTGTGCTGTTCACAGAGGAAGTAAATGAAGTAGGTAAACGAAGTACAAAAGACGTTTGTTGAATAAAGACTCACAGAGCAAAAATGATGCTGCTTTTCTCCAGGGATCTCTGTGCAGTGGCAGCAAACATCAACACGCTTGTACCGTCTATTGCTAAACATGCAACTCTGAAGCTTTGTGATGCTTTGGAGAGCTGAATGACTGTGATGCAAAAATGGTTTAAGAAGAGTGCTGTTTTTTTAACTCTTGACCAGTTCCAGTGACAGTATCCACAGAAAAATTATCTACAGCACAGGGACAGCCCAAGTTGCCAACTCAGGATGAAAGTGAGGAGCATTCAGTGGCTATTTTTCTTTTTAAACTAATTCTTGTGCCAAACTTAACACTTTTAAATGTGCCCAGAAGACATGGAAGAGGAGGGACCAGAAAACCAGTGAGAGCATTACAGAGGGGAGGGACTGTGCTATCTGAGCACCTCTGGCCACTTGCATACCTTTAGGGATTGTAAAAACATTCACTACAGCAGGGAAGGGGTACAGTCATTCCACCGTGGAAAGTATAATCACCAAGGCATGCAGAGGTTGTTACTTGGTAAGATGGGAGATGCACCCAGTACATTTCCTCCTAGCCCTGAAGGAGATCACCAGCTTAAAATGTGGATCAGCTCTAAAGCAAGCTGATGCAACTATGCTGCAAGAAGTCTATGGCAGGGATATTTGGTGAAAGGTATGGCTTGCCCATGGTTTGTTTTTTTTTAGGAAAACAACATTCCCTGTTACACCCAAGAATTGTAGTCCAAGCACTGGTAAACCAACACAAACTGGCTAAGAGAGCAAGGCTGGCAGAAGACTGGTACACAGAGACCTGCCATTAGCAGTCCAGCATCTTTGGAAAGTAAAGGCTTTTGTGACACAGCATGTTAGATATATCAAACATCATGGCCAGTATCCAAAAAAGTGGGTGTCAGATTCCTCTGGAATGCCCTTAGCTTTTGCAGCTACTGCTGCATCACTGATGCTCCATAAGCGTTGTTTCCCTCTCTGTTTGGGAAAATACCTGGTGGTAGGATAAGAAGAGACAAAATGGGAAGAAAACATTCCTTTCCATCTCTCACAACAAATCTGGATGCTCTCCAAATTATTCAGCAACGCTATAAACTGCTGAATAGCTGAAATTATCATCCTTGTCTCCACCCATTCCCAACAGCCAGGAAATTAGTCTCCAAAGGCTGCTGCTGCCTAGAGAGAATGGTCTTTCCTTAAGTAGCAGAGATCGCTTCTCTCCCGTTGCTCTCTCTTATATACCTTTATGTGCAATAGAGAGACTACAATAGAGTACTACAATAGAGAGACTACAATAAAGTACTATGGCAAGAGAGCCATAGTAGGAAACATAAATTTTACCCTGACACACAGAAATAGCCAAAATGTTTGATTCCCAGTCCCCACTGCTTTTGGGTAGTGCAGAAAGTTGTGTGACAGAGAGCTTTGCTCACCTTTAGTTCATCGTTTGGGATTGGCAGCTTCTGCCCTTGTAATGAGCAACCAAAGGTAATTTGCTGATCAAGCCTTGTG
>RSEF01000028.1:463920-489894 GCA_003993805.1 Himantopus leucocephalus
GAAGGCTATCAGATCAGTCAGACATGACTTCCCCTTGGTGAATGCTTGCTTCTATCACGTTACAGTTTATATGAGAATGACATGCACTAGCTCTTCCTTTCTGGGGCTAACCTGTCGCATCTGTAATAGTACGCAGAATACTGGGGCTGGAGCACCACAGCACTATAAGGATATGTTGTGGTAACAAAGCCAAAGCTTGCCATACACAAGTTGTGTATGACAATGCACATACGTGGTGAAAACAATAAAAGGATATATCTGTTTATAAAGAAGTCTGGTGAGATGCAGTGGAAGTACAAGTAATTACCGTCGGTGTCCCATGACTATCATACGCAACTTGTCTCCAAGGTCCTGCATTTCGTGAATCTGTACAAAAGTTCCCATCTGGTAGACTTCATTCAGATCCTCCACCACATCAGATTCATTGCTATTGAGGAAAAAAAATGGGTGTAGATATTCAGAATCTTGAGAAAGCAGGTAATATTAAAGAAGAAAGAAAAAATCACCGGTTGCAGAGCTTTAAACTGGCCTCAGGAGCAAAGACACATCACTTTACCCCACTGTTACTGCCGTGTAGTCCCTTTCCAAACCACCCAACCACCTGGATGGTTCATTCCCCTCCCAAGTAATAACAGGCTTTTCTAACGCAAGACTCAAGCTCCTAGCAGTGCTGGCGGTGGCAATGAAAACTGTCATAGTAAGAGGATGGTCCAAGCCTATACACAATGTCTGTAGTACTATCCAAGACGGGCAATTTCAAGTCATAGCTTTCAGTGTAAATGCAGCCTAGTCGTGGAAACAGCTTATTTTTAAACTTTTTAAAAGATCAAGAGAAACGACTTACTTATCATCCTTCTTAAGAAAAACACCAGCATAAGGCTGGGCAAGACGAACTTTCCTCCTCAGCAGCTCAACCAGCTTCTTATTTTTTACCTAGGACAACAACAGGTATGAAGTCAGAGGTGGATTTTCCATAAGCTTTGCACCCTCAGCCTGTAAGGCCGGTGAAACCCTATGACTGAATTATGAAGTCTAATCTCAGATTTTTCTAGTCTTGCACTCATTAGGGGACTGTAACATGGAAGTGGAAGAATATTAGAGAACCGTACAATTTCCATATTTAAAACAAGTCAATGAGTACGTAAGACAAGCTCAAAGGCTGGAGGAGAAACTAGGCCTAATCTGTACAAGTCTTAGGAGCAAGAAACCTCTCAGTCACTTGAGCAACACTTTGTAAGAGTTTCAGTTGCTGTCACTGTTCCCTTCCCCTTCCATATCCGTATGTCCCAGCTCTCCACTCCTACTGAGGAGCTAATCCAATCTTCCCCATCAATTGCCTGAATCCTGCCCACCCACCCTAGTTTAAGTCCTCTTCTCCGAAGGCCCCTCTGTTCAATTGCTCTCCTACACCCACCAGCCTACCTGAGTCCCAGCCAGTATTTCTTCCTGCTTTACCTTCTTACACTCCTCTGCTCTCTGGATGCCACACATCTGTCCCTGGCACATCTCCCAGCACCACTGAAATTGTTATCACAGCAGGCTGAACCCTCAGTGACCAAGAAAATACCTCCTCGTGAATTCTGCCATTGCATGAAGTCACACTGCCGACCACTGACCGTTCTTTCAAAGTGATGGACATAAGCTGCACTGCTCAACGCTTCTGACAATAAACAGCATGGTCATGACAGAGCAGCATGAGCAATACCACCATGGTTGGCCTATTCTAATGTCGGCACACCTATTTTAATTTTGCACTGTCTAGCAAAACGAGGCTTGCCAGTGTCACAGACATTTAACAGGAAGAAGAAAATTCCATATTCACTGTGTAGACTTCACACGGTCAGGAAATAAAGTATTAAACGGCAGCACAATTAATTTGCAGGATAAGAGAGAGCATTTAACAATTATCTTAATGTAAGATACTGTTGCCCTGTGTGCTGAAATGAATGACTTATAGAGAAAAGTGTCATATGATTGTGTGCCTAAAGAAAGNAGCCCAGGTTGCTCCAAGCCCCGTCCAACCTGGCCTTGAACACCTCCAGGGATGGGGCAGCCACAGCTTCTCGGGGCAACCTGCGCCAGGGGCTCACCACCCTCACAGGCAAGAATTTCTTCCTAAAATCTCATCTAAATCTCCCCTCTTTCAGTTTGAAGCCACTACCCCTCGTCCTATCATAATAATATATAATCTTCTCCTTCCCCCAACACATCTAGAAAGACACTAAAAGTTGCATGTTAGATTTGGACGTGCAAAAAAATACTACATAGAAAAAACATTATGATAAATAACATGATAGGAACAGGAAACAATTGATTCAGTTCTTGTTACATTTACTGCAAAATCAAATTGGTAAAATACTAGCAAGGAGCAAAAATACGAGTACTTGTTCCACAACATTTCAGGAGGAAAAAGTATTTCTGGCCTGTGAGCTGAAGTCACATGTCAAAGATCAAATTTATGGCCTTAAAAATACATATAGAGGTGCAGAGCGGAAAGATCACACTCCGAAATTTTGAGATTACCATCCCCATCTCTGAGCACTCTCTCCCACCATAGCAGTGTTGCTCTGTACTGAATTCATGTTCTTGCAGCTCACAGTTTACTGCCTTCACAAACATTGTTCTTGGTGCAAGAACACAAGCCCATGAAGCTAAACCAAGGACACATTTGTTTAACCTTCAGAAAAAGAACACAGAGAAGACAGCAAACTCTGAAAGGAGTTTCTGCGTGAATCACTGACCTTCCCCGTTAGAAGCAGCATTAGTGACTGATGCAATACTTATGAAACCAGACGCCCGTAACTACCCCAAAAGAAACCACTATTCCAACACGGTCAGGCTATATAGTCAGAAATAAGCACTAAGAAGCAGAAGGCCGTAGAGTGTTCCGCACATTGCTACCCTCCCCAGCACTCTAGGATTAGAAGAAACCTGCAGAGACGAAGCGCACGGCTCTGAGGAGACGGGCACCCCGGGCATGACCACAAGCTGGGAGACAAGCCCGTGCACCTGCGCGTCCGGCCAAGGGCGGTTACGCCGCCCCCCGCTAAGGGCTCTCGGCCAGGCAAAGCCACGCTCGGCGACCCGCTGCGAAACCGCCCCGGAGCCACCGCCCGCCCACGGCCCCGGGCCCGGGCCGGGCGCGACGGCCCCTCACCTCGATGATCTTGATGAAGCGCGGGAAGACGGGGTTGCGCGTCACGGCGATGAGAGGGACGTTGGGGAAATGCTCCGGGACCATCAGCGGCGTCAACGCCGTCATGACCGGCCCGGCCCCGCCAGCGTCCGCCCCGCCGCCGCCCTCCTCGCCGCCGCCGCCGCCGCCCTCCAGCGCGTCGCCCCCCGCCAGGCCGCCGGGGCTCCGCTGGTGCCACCGCGGGCCGGTGCTGAAGGCGGCGCGGGCGAGCGGCGTGGAACCCCGCGGGGCCGGGGGGGCCGCGGAGGAAGCGGCCGCCAAGAGGCGGCGCCGCGGAGGCCCCAGCAGCGCTGGCCGCCAGCGCCCGCACAGCCGCAAGCAGCGGGCGGCCGCCATGCTGCCGGCGCGCGCCCCTGCGACACTTCCGCCCCCCCTCCCCGCCCCGCCGCAGCGCGCAGGCGCCGGGAGCGCGGGGGCCCGCCCGGCCGAGGGGCGCGTGGCGGCGCGCACGTCGGAGCCCGCCCAGGGGCCGCGGGTTCGCGTCCCGGCCCCGGCCGAGCGCCCCGGGCGTGCGGGGGCGGGGAGGGATCTCTGAGGGGGCGGCGCCGGACGCGTTCCCGCGCTCTCCTGAGGCGACTTCTCACCGCGGCCGTTGTGTCAGCCCGGTCACCGATGAGCCTCACCGCTCCCCGGCTGGGGACCCAAACCATCCTGGGTGAAACAAGTGGGGAGACGTGGAGGGAAAGGGGTGTGTGTGCGGCCAAAAATGACAGAAACTCCCACTGGAGAAAAGAAAAGGCTCAAGGGATCCTGTGAACGTGTCTTTGGCCACTGCCTCACCCTCACCCTCAGTAGGCCAAGACCGCCAGGGTCACCGAGAGCTGGTTCCTCAGGGCTGTGTCCAGGTCCCACAGCCTCTCTGAGCACCCTGTGCCAGGCGTCAGCCACCCTCACAGTAAAAAAGTGTTTCCTGATGTTCAGGGGAAGCCTCCTCTGTTTCCGTTTGTGCCCATTGCCTCTTGTCTTGTCACTGGGCACTACTGAGAAGAGCCTGGCTCCATCTTGTTTACACTCTCCCTTCAGGTATACATTGATAAGATCCCCCCGAGCCTTCCCTTCTCCAGGCTGAACAGTCCCAGCTCTCTCAGCCTTTCCCCATGGGAGATGCTCCAGTCCCTTCATCATCTTTGTGGCCCTTCATTGGACTCTCCAGTGTGTCCACGTCTCTTGTACTGAGGAGCCCAGAACTGGACAGAGCACTCCAGGGGTGGCCTCACCAGTGCTGAGCAGAGGGGAAGGATCTCCTCCATCGACCTGCTGGCAACACTCTTCCTAACGCAGCTCCCGTTAGCTGCCTTTGTGGCAAGGGCACACAGCTATCTCGTGTTCAACTTGGTGTCCACCAGGTCCTTTTCTGCAAAGCTGCTTTCCAGCTGGGTGGCCCCCAGCACGTACTGCTCCATGGAGCTATTCCCCACCGCAGGTGCAGGACTTTACATTTCTCTTTGTTGAACTTCATGAGGTTCCTGTCAGCCCATTTCTCCAGCTTTTTGAAAGATTAAATGAAATTTAAAGATTCTAGGAAGCCTTGAGACTTGTCTCAGTGATATCCGGTGAAAGGACAGGAGGCAATGGGCACAAATTGAAATACAACAAATTCTATTTGAACAAAGAAAAAGCTTTTTTTACTGTGAGGGTGATTGAACACTGGAGCAGGTTGCCCAGAGAGGCTGTGGAACTTACATGCTTGGAGATGTTCAAAATCCAACTGGACAAAGCAACTTGCTTTAGTTGACCCTGCTTTGAGCAGAGGGGGTTGACTAAATGATCTCCAGAGATCCCTCAACCAAATTATCTGAACCACACAGGACAGTCTGCATGGCTGGGAGGGCAGGAGGTGTGGACTTGTCTGCATGTGCACCCCAAGTCCACTAGCAGCCCGTAATGGCCCTGGGCAGCCTCCCCTGGGGCCCCTACCCACGCTCATGAGCCCAGGAGCTCTCAGCTTAGCCCTGGGCCTTCATAGCCTGCGTTACATCACTGGAGGAGTACAGGCCTTTTTTCAGCGACAGCTGTGACCATGCCTGGCTGCGGACCCTGTTGATCTGAACCCCAGTCCCTGGACTAATTTTTCAGAGCTTGACCTCAAGCTTGCCTCGTCATTGCGTGCCTGCCCAGCAGTCAGCAGACCTGACTTGACCTCAGACCTCCTTCATCACCTGCCATTGTCTTGCGGTCTGGACTCCTGGCTGGACCTGGCCATCGTCGCTGAGTCTGTGCTGCTTGACTTTCTTGGGTACTGTGGACCTGGGCCCTGACTGGTGATGCCCTTGCCTCATCAGCCGTATTATTGACCTCAGATCCTGTCCCTTCGTGAACAGAAGACGAGAAAAAATAATATCAAGGGGAGAAGAACTAACAGCTTTCACTTTGCTCAAATGCCATGCCATTAATGCAACATTTCAGCGAGTAATGTAAACTCATTATTGTTTAAGCCTCAGAAACCTCTTCCACATAACCTTTGTTTGGGGTGGATTTCCCAGATGGAAGTATGTGCCTGTGTGCTCTGTACTTCATGTGAAGTAAGCCTCGTGCAGATTTGCCAGTTTGTGGACATATGCAAAAGATGGCATCAAAGGAAGAGCTTTAGGGAAAGGCCTTCTAAAAATCTGAATTTGACCCATGACATAGGCACATGGATCTAAGGAAGTGTAATACATATTGCTAAAAGGAACATCCCTAAATTTGTAAGGTCATGGTCCTGAGGAAAAAAAAATAATGGAAAAGCATTGTGGAAAAAATTTCCTTTATTTTTCAAATATGCAAACTATCTTTATTAACACTGAAACTCACAGCATGAAGAAAAAGCCCTCAGGAATTAACATAGTCAAACTGCCATGATGCTATGAACATGCTGTACAGCACTGATTTCCAGTTATCTCTTTCTTTCTTGGGCAGAGCAAAAGAAGGACATATAATTTCAGGGCAGTTTTCATGGGCAGATCTGACTCCTGAAATGATGTGCACGTGTCACATACATAATGTGACACATGGCCTATCATCTGAAAATCCATATTCTTCATGTATTTTCTCTCTTAAAATTAATTTTGAAGAGATGTGTCCTAATCCAAGAGCTCCTCATGTATGTATGCATTGAGATAACTCTCTGTTTCAACCCAAATGTTGCCCATTTAATCACTAGGAATAAATCTGTTTGCAAACAGGAGAAACTCTGAAAGTTTCTGCAAGTAGAAGCAGCAGGATTGCAGTACAGACTGCATAAACTCTCAAATATCTGATAATGTAAAAAGACAGTTCATAAAATTATTTAATACTTTCAGTTATCCAGTTTTGAAGGCTGAGTTAGTAAAAGGTCAGTGTTGGGTCTGGAAGGAGTACAGACACTTTTGTATTCTTGGCTGAGCTCTTAAAGCCTGCCTCCTTGCAAAGTCTGATGCAGTGGGGCTGTGAGTCCTTGGGATACGCGCAGGGAAGTCAAAGACGAAGTAGGGAATTTTCTCTATACATTGAGAAGTTCTCATTACGTCACCAGCAGGTACAACTCAAAATCAGCATGCACTGAGCTTCTTCCTGGTAAATCTTGCTTTGGAAGACTTATTACTGGAATGAAGCCTCTGTTGTTTTAAGGATGGGATTAGTTGGGTAAATCAAGGTGGGTATCAAAATGAAGTATGCAGCTTTACAGGGTGAGAGTTTAGTATTGCCTTTCCTTCTTGAATTAGCAACAAAGAAATTAACTGTGTATATGTATGTTTGTGCACAAGCACCCCTTTCATATATATATAGGTGTGTGTATATATATATGCGCAAATTCCTGACAATACTGTTTGGGTACTGTAAACAGATAATCCCAATCATAAACTGGTTAACAACATGGGTAAACACCAGAGCTAAAAACTATCGGCTGACTTCTGAAATTCCCTGTGGGAGACTGGTTTGCAGTATTTGAAAATGAGGTCTCTACTTGTTTGTGCTCCATTAATCGTGTTGAAAGCAGGAAATCACAAATGGCAAGGCTTGGAGTGTACTACTTTGTGGGAACATCTGAGATCGTGTTGATGCAATGTGGTATGGAGAGCCCCTTTTGTGATATGTTTACATGTCTGCTAACAGCAACTGAAAACAGGTTAGACTCCTGCTGAGTTTTATTGAAGTATCATTAGGATCCTTCCAGATAGCTTTTAAAAATGATTGGGCTGGAAGGACCCTTTGCAGTATCTCTAAACCAGAAAGCACGTGCATATATTATAAAGCCGGAAGGGACCCTTATGATCGTCTAGTTTGACTCTCTGTATAACCCAAGCCGTAGGACTTCCCAGAATGAATTCCCGTTTGAGCTAGAGTCCAGTCCAACAGTCTTTTCTTCCAATTCATCCGTCTGTTTGCCCTTTATATACAGGAAGTCTCTTCAGGATTAGATTTCAATGCTTTCTTGAAAAGTTGGACAAATAGTCTGAAAAAAGAAAAGAAAAAGAAGATACAGTTCAATATGGACAAATATAAATTACTGTACTTAGGTAATAAACAACTGCACAAACACAGGCTGGGAAATTACTAGCTAGGCAGCAGTTCGGCTTAAAATGATGTAGGAATTATCATGTATTACCACTGGAGTGGAGTCAATGCTATCATGCTGTTGTGAAAAAATAAAGCACTTTGTTGGTTTTTATAAGCAGGTCTGTTCTTTATGAAGGTTTAGACTCATGTCAGCTGAGCTCTGTTAATGATAAGCTAGTGCTGTCTTAGCCCACTATAGATACAAGCTAATGCAGTGCATCTTAAAACTCTTTGATTAAGATCCAGTCTTTAGATACAGCCATCTCATCAAAGTAAGAGTCTAACCTCACCAAGATTTAAGATAAGATGAACAGACTTGAATTTGCTGTATGTATGCATCATGGACAGTTATCCTGATCAGCTGATGCATAGCATGCTATTAAACTATGGTAACCCGAGTCTAAGATCTAAATCTTAATGTACATGAAATATTCTTTCCTCAGTGTGCAGCACTAGTAAATCTTTAGTTGGATTGTTGTGTCAACTTTTAGTTATGCTACTTTAAGGAAGATGTGGAACAGTGAGGAAAAAGTCCAGAGGAGAGGAACGTGAATGATTATTACCTGTGAGGGTATACTGGGTCTGTTTAGTCTAGAAAGGAGAAGAGCATACATTATAATGGTATTCATACAAGATAAAAAAATGCTGTAAAGAGGGGGATAATGATTTGTTATCGTGCTCACTTGCCCCCTGCTAGAGCAGAACTCTTGTCAGAATAAGCAAGCTGCCTCCCACAGCCAGGAAACAGCCTGCTGCCTTAGGGTCTGGGGCCAGCTACTGCTAAATGGAGCTACAATACACTTCTGTTTACCCTGCTCTTTTATCCGCTTTTCTGTGAAAGAGATGCATTTGTCCATTTATCTCCGATTCCCGACAATCATCTAGCCCGTAAAAATAGAATACTCTGCCTATAGGATGTGGAATGTGGCAGCACCAATATATAATCCTGCAGCTCCTGAAGGACCAAAAAAAGCCTCAGGATCTGGCTTTGGCTGTCTCAAGAAATGTGTTTTAGGAAGCTTTGTTAGTGCTGGGGAGCTAAGCACGGGCAGTTGTGCGGTTGTGGTTGGCAAGGTTGACTCCAGCTGATGCCTGTGAGATCTTCCTGCCTGAGGTCCGCTTAGGTGCACCTCTGAGTGCAAGGCTAGGGCTTCTGGATGAAAAGGATCAGTGTGGAAAGCCAGGGTAGAGGGGTTTAAGTGGTATATGGGGTTTGGAATAATGAGAAGACCTCAAGTAAAAGCTGCCCAGTTTAGATAGTTCGGCTGTGCATCAGGAAGCTGCCTGCTGCTGCTTCTGGACTCAGCCATTTCTAAAGCAGGACAGCTACACTGTGGGTGCCCCAAAACTGTGGATCATTTCCATCTTCCTGGTTGTATCTAGACATTAATTTTCTGGATGTTCCTGGACCTGGATATTACGGAGCAAGCCTGCTGGTCCTGTTCACTGGAGTGAGAGATACAGGCTGTGTTCCTGGCCACACCAGGGAAGGGGGATAGAGCATGGATGAAGAAGGTCCCTACTTCTTGCTTGAGCCTCAGATGTTTTGGGTGTTATGTGGGCTTACGTTCAAGTGTGTTAAACAGAAGCTGAGCTCCATTTGGTAGAAACTGAGAAATTTATCCTGAATTTATAAGTTTGGGGCCTGGCAAACTTGTACAAGTGCTGGGAAGTGATTGGGTACTGCCTAGAAAAGATAAGGAGCTGTAGAAAGACAGATATTTTGAAGCACATTCTGGAGCAATGTGACTGAAGAGAGGTCACTTCTGAAAATAGCCAAAGATGAGCAAAGGAACAGTTTCCTTAGGATTCTTATGATGAGGAACGAAACTGTTTTTTTGAGCAAATCTGGGGTGGCAGGGACTCATTCCTGGCATGGAGGCACCACCCAGCTCAGGTGAGCAAACTTCTTAAACTTGGCATTTTCCCTTCTGGTTTCACCAAGAGGAGAACAGCTTGCTAAAGAGAAATGAAGTTAATTGGTATTTGGCAGAGCTTGGTAGAGGGGAGAGCTGTTTCAGAGCCTGAATAATGGATATAATAAATTCTTTAATTTTTTTCTGCTTTCACAATCCCTTAGCAGCTTCCACTAATGAAAAGCCTATTGACCCCTTTTTTTGTGCTACCAGCCAGCACAGAAGCCCTGTGCCTGCTGTATCATCGCACATTCCTTCAGGAGGTGGGTGACTCTAGTATCTGCAGCCAGAGGAGTGAGAAGCTCTCAGGAAGCATCACCCTTGTATCTGTGGAAACACCAGGATGGTGAGCAAGGAGGACACTGTGTTTATCGTAAACACTCTTGCCAGTGAAGAGCTGAACAGGAATGCTGGGGCTCTCCAGAGATCTCCAAACGGCCACAGCTAAAATCTTTACATGCTTAGGGGAAGGCACTGACCAAGTGAAGGCTTTGCAGCTGTATCCCGCGGGGTGGAGTCATCATGGCAACATTTTGGTGCCAGTCCACAGATGGTGGTGTCCCCAGCCCACCTTGCCACTTAGCTGTGCTCATACTGTAGCTCAGCCACGAAGGAGCTCCTAGTCCAGCTCATTCACTGAGTCTTCTTTACTTGGGTGTAACTTTTGGACGCCATAAGAATGACTAAATCAGGCTTTTGTGAAATAAGGCTTTCTTTGCAGTTTAATTTTCTCCTCTTGAATGCCAGTCAGAAAGAGATAGGGGAGAAATGGGATCAGGGAAGACTGCATGTGGCAGAGGAGGGAGAAAAGTGTGCATCTTGGAGAGTGGATCTTTCTCTGTCCTCCACTATGGATTTCTGTTTCAAGTCTTGTTTTTTTACAGCATTAATCTGCACTCTGCTGCCCAATTTCATAGTGCTGTCTCACTCCCGGGGTGCCTGTGGGTGTCTTTCTGTGGGCAAACCAGGTGGGAGAGCTGCTCTTTCTCCTCTATCACAGAATTACCAAGCTCGCAGTCCTGTGCGTCCAGCTCATGCCGGGAGAGATGCTCCACAATGCCAGCCCCCAGAGAATCCCCCAGGACATTGGTGGTCGTTCTAAGGCGGTCCCTGAAAAATCAGAGAGAAAAATGAAATGTAGCTTCTTAGTAACAGCTAAGGCGATGAAGACTATTTCAAGAAACATCTTCAATGAACCTTTTTCTACTCTTCGAGTCACTCTAATAATGGACACTTCGACATTGATGGGAAAATGACTCCCAGAGAGCCTTCCTTGATTGATAACCCAGAGCACAGGCTTCACATTCATTCCTGCTCTATTGCATTCCCAGTTTCTCGCTGAAAAGTTTTGGACTTACCGCAAAATGAGGGAAATGTTATTGTGGTTCCACATGGACAGTTTCCTTTCCAAAGGGCTGCTAAGGCCTTTCTGCAGACTCAGATGAGCCTCACCACATCTGTTACACTTGAGTTGCATTATGTTTTACAAAAAGTGCAGAAATTCTATGACAGTGCTGCTGCGGAGCCAGATTTCCTCAGCATGGACAGTATACACTAAGACAAGGCACCAGACATTTCGTGCAAAATGGCAAATCTAAAACACCCTTTGCAATGAAATATTTTCCACGACCACAGCTGTATGTAAGAGCTGAAGCTATCACCAGTGCAGCAACCCATCATATCCTTCAGCGGTAACAACAGATAAGATTTTTGGTACCTGATTGAAACCAACCTTTCTGGGTAAGTACAGAGGTAACCTGGCATCTTAGGAGGCAAAGCCTTTTCCAGCCAAGTCTGTTCTTACGCACAGTTCACAGGAGAAGTGGAGGTGTTGGGCAAGACTCTGTTTCCAACTGCTCAGCCGTGGCTGGGAGCAGACTTTGGCTGTTTTGGCTACAAACCAGCAATACAAGATACAGAAGAACAGAGGAAACACGGACAGTGTATCCCTGAGTCAGGATTTTCATGTGTTTGAGAAGACTGAGAGAGCAAGGACTGTGCACAAATACATTCTTCAGTCTAGTTCCTAGGAGCACTCCTGTGAAGGCACTTGTCCCAAGGTTTCAAAGGGAACTAAAGGTGAAATGGAGCAATGTAGCTGACTAGCTGCACCCATCTAAACACTCCTCAACTTCATACAGCCCAGCTTCATCCCTCTTTCTGTGCTTGGTAGCACAGAACCATCACTCTGCAGTGTGAATTTACTTATTATTGGCATAACATGTCCCTGTCAGTCTCGAGAAAGTTTCTGGATGCCTTTTAAGATAAAGCAAACTAAGGACATTCTGCTTGGTGACCAGGCTGATCTGCAAGTGACCTCTGACGCCTTGGGTCACTGAAGTCCATGGTGAAGACTCCAGCATGGGCAGAAGGGGCTGCTGTGAAAAAGTCATATGGATACAGGTGTGTTTTAAGCTTAATGATACAGGTTACTGAGACTGCTTATAGCAGAGACATTGGGAGTACAGACCAGCTCTGTAAGCACTGACAGGGAGTACAGAGCAGTGCGTGCTGCTAGGCAGAGGACTTACAGAAACCAGTCCACAGCGATGATCAGCGTAATGTCTTCAGTAGGCAGCCCCACTGATGTCAACACTATAACCATAGTCACCAGTCCTGCCTGGGGAATACCTGCGGCTCCAATGCTGGCTGCCGTGGCAGTGATGCTGAAGGGAACAGGAAAGCACAGCTATCAGCAAAGGGAAGAAAAGAGGTAGTCACATTTGCAAAAACGTCAGCATGTAGTTCAGACTCATCATCTACAAAACTTCTTGGCAGCCTTTCTGCCCTGGTCAATGAGCAGGATGGTGACATGTGGGACATCAGCACAGCAACCAGGCTCCCCCCTGCCAGGCACTCGTCCATAACAGAGTGCACACTGCAGCTCTAGCTAAGGGATGGCTCAGACCTGGAGATGCAATAAGGGCTCAAGTGGAGCCTCAAAGACGTGGTGCCCAAATCTTATGTGCTTCTACACCTGGAGGTGTAGTACACCCTTCTTTTCCATACTTTATTTTCTCATTATATCTTCTGAGCAAAAGAGGAACCTGACCACACCTCAGATAAGCCAACAAAACTGAAGCCCTTCCTATAGTCCCATAATTCTTTTAAAAGTCACCTTATTGTGATGATCTGCCCGAAGTCAAGTTCATAGTTGTTGACTTGTGCAATGAAGATGGCTGCAAGGGCCTCATACAGAGCAGTGCCATCCATGTTAATTGTAGCTCCCACAGGCAGAACAAACCTCGTGATGCGCCTGTCCACACCATTGTTTTCTTCCAGGCACCTGAAGGTGATGGGCAGAGTCGCTGAGCTGAAAGGAATTTACAAAACAACATGAATTGGGTATATGCTGACTTTGGAAGTGGGACTAAGCCTCTGCCTGGTTTTTGACCTTACCCACCTGCTTTTTCACCCTGCCATGTGAGCCAGAGGCCAGAAGCTGCTAGGAGAAGGAACAGTCTAAGCAACGCTTCCTCAGATATGGTGCACGCTGCAGTGGCACATTCAGACATGGCTTTCCTCAGGGGGCTGGGGCAGGGGCTGTGTAGCCCTGAGGCTGATGATGCTGGTATAACACCAAAAGAAGGTGATGCTGGAGGATTCAGGGTACATAGGACAGACCCTCAAGACCAAAACTCCTTTTCCAGCTATTAAAAAAACTTGAGCCCTTTCTCACCCCCCTCAGTGCATGAGACAAGAATGACCCAGGTGTGAGAATATATCTTGCAGAGAAACCAGAGAATTGGTTCTGAAAGAGAACACGAGCAGGAAAAATGCAGTGTGTTTCGATGTGAGAATGCATGTGGGAGAGATTGTTATGTGCTTGCCAGTAAATGAACTTAGCAAGAAACACAGCACTTGGTGAAAGAGCAGCTACGTACAATCCCTTGCTTTAGCTGTGTTGCGTGGCAGGCTGAGTCACTGAACCTTTGCGCAGGCCTCCTGTGGGTTTAATGCAAACTGCATACAGCATGTCTGCTTGGGAGAGAGAAATGTGCAGATGTGTACGAGTACGTGCGTGTGAGAGGTACGTGCATGGGGAATAATGCTGCAATTCAGTGGGATTCAATATTTGTCCTGAGCTCAGCATGTCAGTGCTGCAAGCAGAATCACCACCATGTTTGGTAAGGAGGAACATGGGTCATGCACTGATGGTTAGAGATGGCCACGTGATTAGGGCTCCTGAGCTGGGGAGTGGGAATCTTTCCACTCTCAAATGAGCTTGGCTGGACCAGTGCAAAAAATTGCTAGTGCTAGAAATTGTGAGACTGCAGTGCTGCACTGAGGGCAATGGAGTGCTGAGAAGCAGCCCCAGAGTATGCACACCAGCCTCAACCCTGCTCCTATATAGCCATCGTACCTTGAGGAGGTGCCCAGGGCTGTGATGAGAGCCTGCAGAAGCCCTGCAATGAATACCCAGGGGTTTCTGTGAGTGACAATGAAGTAGAGCAGCGGCAGGATGCAGAGGGCATGAATGAGGAGTCCAACGATGACAGTGAGCGTGTACATCCCCAGCTGGCCTCCCATCACTGCTAGGTCATCCATCTCCAGGATTTTGCCAGCAATTAAAAACATGATCCCAACTGGAGCATACCTGTGGCAGAAACAAAGCTGATGCTCAGAACTGGCACCCACACTTTCACACCAGCTTTAATGCATGCTGCCTGGACAAATCCCCAATAAGCCAGCACATCAGTAGTGCTCACTGAGCCTAATTGTTGGACGCTACTGCTGATTTCTTTTCCGGAAAGCTGGAGAGAGCTGGGACTTGTTCACCAAAAGCCAGTACTTGTTGCACTGTCAGACTCTTGTGTGCACAGGTTGGGTGCTGGTGGAGGTTTCCTCCTCCTTCTGGGTTCCCTACATGTTTCCACAACACTCCTTGTAGAATTGATAGGGGAGGTTACGTAGAGGAGTCTTCAGAGTCCCTTCCTTTCCTAACAGAGCTTGGACTAAGAGTTTTTTTTTTACTGAGAGGCACAGGGAAGTACAGGAGAAACAGCGAATCGGGGAGTAAAAGCAATAGTGTCCTATAGGCTCTGGGATATTCGCCTTGCTATCTTCAGACATTCACGTTTAGGGAATAGGAACATATAGGGAATCCATATATGGTCTAGCGAGGGCTTGGCACACCAACACCTGTGAAAGCAGCCATGGCTTATATAAAAACCCATTTTGAGGTACACTGCTATCCTTTCCATTCCTTATGGCTTTTTTCCCCCTCCGTAACAATGCATCTCATGAGCAGCAGTGAGGCTCCACAGAAAGGAAGCCATAACACAGACATGTAGAATATCATGGGCACTAAACTAAACATGGACAAATAACTGGACCAAGGAAAATCCCAGCTCCATGGCCACACCTCTGAGGGCTTCGCCTCTACAGCTCAAGAGCTCACATGCAATTCATGCACAAGGCTCAGAGGTCCACATGCTAAACTCCAAATTAGCCTGGGAGGTTTGGAAAAGTTTCAGGAAAGGATTTCACAAATATTTCATTTCCTCTGATCTTCCTCTTAGAAGACATTCTTGGCTGCAGCTAGTAACCAGATCTCCCCAAGAAAAACAAGCTCCTGGGAGATGCTCTGCAGACTGTGGCTTCAGGAAGGAGTGCTGGGCTGCAGCTGACAGTCCTGCCTCTTATACCAGCAGGATTTTGTAAGCCAGGAGGTCTCTCCAGACACTAGCTACTGTATGCGTGCAGGCGATTTCCCAAGTGTAACCAGCGTGCTACACATCAACACCCTGCCTTCCTTCACTGTAAGGGGGAGCTGAAGGAGGGGATGTTGAAGGCACCTTCAAATTGTCTCTGGGAGTAATGTGCAGGTCCACTTGTTCCACTGTGCTCATGCTCTCCCTTCTGTTCTGTCGGGCAACTCATCTTTTCTTAGGAAAGCAAGGCCCCAAGTTCTGGCTCATCCATGGAGGAAAAGATCCCAGAGGGGCTGGGGCTCCCCAACTCTCTGCTATGAGCAGAGCAGAGTTGTCCTTCCCCTTTGTGTCTTTCTGTGTAAGGCCTGTACCCCTGTGCCCAGGATGTTGCTCTCAGATAAAAGACTGTGACGAGAAGACCAGGGAATAGAAGCTGAAGTGATCTAAAATGGGAGAGGGTGTGGGTCTGACAGATCCCCTTCCTGTCAGACATTTCCATGTGTTGTGGTTTTGGTATTCTGCCAGCTCCGCATCTCTCCGTGTTGCGGTACCTACCACAAACTCCTATTTAGACCTTGAGCCCTAGATGGGTAAAGAGCTTAAAATAGTAAGATTTGGTAAAATGCTGCCTTTTAGAGAAGACTCATCTCAGCAATGCCTTGCTTATCTGGACCCTGTAGCACAGACAGCCTTACAGAGAAAGCAACAAGCAGCTGAGGTCTCGAGGATCTGGGATCTGTGAGACCTCAGACTGAAAAGCAGTAACTTTGGGTTGACCTTGTCAACTCAGCTCAGCTCTCAGAGCTAATGCATACAGGTGCCACCCTGAGCAGCAGGAAAGTGGCAATAGGTTATTGTGATTTGTAGCTAAGTCAGACTCCTGGAACATAGCTGGAAGGAAAGCTTGTTGTGGGAAAGCCTCACACCCTACCCCTGTTGGTAAGGCTAAGAGATCTTCCACTCCAGCTCTCTGGTCTTCCAAGGATGTTTCCAGCAGCCTCAAGGAAAGCAAGTCCTGGTGTACCTGATATTTCTAAGGTAAAAACAAAAAACAGGAAATGAAATGTGAACAAATATCCCATCCAGACTTTTCCCTCCAGCCTGATGGAGCCAAAGGAGAGCTGTGCCCATCTGCTTTTCCTGTGCATGTCATCCTTAAAACTACCCCACTTGTCATCAGGTCAGTGGAAACTGCACCTGCAGACCTCCTGCTCCAACCGGCCGTGCTCCTCACCAGATGATAATGGCCACCAGCCTCATGATGGCTTCGTTGAGGCAGTTAAAGAACTCCCGCAGGGCCCGTCCCTTCTGCTTCATGCTGCCGATCACCAAACCGAAGCACATGGAGAACACTACCAGCCCCAGCGCGTTCACCCCATTGGCTGAGCCCGGGATGGGAATGACTTCTTCAAAGGTCAGCACCTCGGAGATGGTCCCCAGGGCATGAGTGACGTTCTCCAGGATGCCAGTGAAGTTCTCAGGCACAGGGATCTGAGTGGTTGTCACACCTGCTGTGACATTGCTGCTGCGGAGGACGGTTCTGGTGAAGACCCTGGTGCTGTACTGCGTCTTGTACTGAAAAGACACAGATTGTCAGATCACTCACAGGCCCTGGCTCAGCTCAGGACAACATGCTAGGCTCTTGCATCCCTTCCTCAAGAAAGGAGAGTACTGCAAGTTCACTGCTGACCTGTGTGGGAAACTTGCCTTGCCTGTTCTCAAGCTCCCTAGCTCAGTATTTTCAAAAATTTCAAAAATCAAAAAGTTCACAGAGCTGATGGTCAAAAGAGACCATTGGAGCATCATGTATCCCTAGGTCCGAGATAGTCTGGCTTCTCTGATAACCCTTTATACTGCTTCCAAAGGCACTAGCACTACAGAAGAGACAAATCTGTGGAGAATCTGCTTCTGTTTCACTGCCAGTCCAAGCCTGCTGCCTGAGATCACACAAACCTCTCCTGCCTCTGAGTGTGGGATGGGACGGAGGTTGAAGCCCCCATCTCCAGACAGCATGAAAAGCTTGTGTGTGGGATGCTATAATACAGACTAATGACTGCAATGCCTCCTGGAGCAGTCAGACTTGGGAAAGTGTGAAGGCAGTATAAAGCAATTTCTATTCCATTCCTCAGAGAAATAGGTTGGATCATGGTCTAGGGCACAAAAGATAGGCCAAGTGGGATTTCATACCTGTTTGAAGCAGGCTTCTACCAGGTTGGGTGGGAACATATTCCTGCAGCAGATAAAACAAGGAAAGAGTTACTGTCCTGTCTATCAAGAAAACATGGGCTTCCTGGCCAACACCTCTGTCCTGGAGCAGTATCTCAGGTCACAACTCTCACAATTCCAGCTCAGGCTACAGAGCAGATGGGCCCTTTCTGTCTGACCGACAGAAGATGGGAATATGCTGATCTGGAGCCAGCCACCCTCCTGCATCTTTTCAGACTCCCGCTGCATCTTACCAGAGTCCAGAAGGTTGTATTTCAGGTATGTGGAAAGAGACTACACACATACAGCACTGGGATATGGGTCCATTTTAAAAGCATCATCAAACCCAGCCGAGCCTTGAAACAATACCGTATCACAATTTTTAATATACTGCCTTGCTCTCAGCCTCATCTCTACAGCTATCATTTGAGCTCTGTGTTATCTTGTATCTCAGAAACATAGCTTCGTACTACTTGAGATGGTACAGCTTTGCAATTCACTCTGTAAGGTCACAGCAAGGGAGGGAGAGACAATATCTCAGGAACCACTTCCTCGATTTCCTTGGGTTAGTGAAGATGGATATTTGGAGCAGCCTTTGCTGGGTGAATTTCTGGAGGGCATGCAGTCATTGATAGTTGTCATTACGTGTTTTGCTGATCACACCTTGGCCTCTTACATGAATACCTCTAACAGAAAGGCTGGACTCCAGAGCTCCACGCCAAGTGTTCAATCTCAGAGTAGCAAAGCCTGTTAGCTAGACTGAGCTAGAAGTAGTAGGCTGGGCAAGACTCAGCCATAAACCTCTTTCCCTAAAAGTGTATGTCTAAAGGTGTGATACTTCAAAAGGACATTCCGTGGAGGAATGTAGTCTCACTGTTATGGTCTCAAAATGAGACCATCTTGTTCACCTACCTCACCAAGTCCATGAAGGCATCTGTGGTCTGCACCTGCTCAATTCTGCCTTCTCGGTGAAGCTTGTCCTTAGATCCTTTTCCTGGGTGGATGATGATCACCATGAGGATGCCAATGAAGACTGCTATGATCGTGGTCACCATGTAGTAGACGACGGCCCGCATCCCCATCTTCCCTGAGGCTCTGCCATCCAGCGAAGCCATTCCTGGGGCGTCGCACAGAGAGACAAGGTGAGACGGTCTATTGTCTTAGAGGGAAGGGGGAAGCCCAGGGAAGATTCAAAGTGTGCAGGGCACCTGCCTGAGTTGGATGGGGAGCTGGGGTCTCTAGGAAGCACAGCATACATGGGGCAGACTTTGGAGCTCGGCGGTGACGTTGACATGGGAGAATGTGGCTCATGGTTATGAAGAAGCATAGCACTGCTGGGGCTTAGGCTGCATTTGGGAATATAACAATTTCCTCCTAAAGCTCTCAGAAGGGAAATAATCCCCTCTCAGTAAATTGGGCCTTTAAGTCTCTTCCGCTGTCTGAAAGCTTGGCTGGCTGGCACGTGTTCTATGAGGACCTGGATGAAACAAGCTTTCCAGCTAGTGATCAACTCCAGCTCTTTTGGACTGACATCAATTAACCTTCCCTAGGCTGGAGGAAACCTGAAGCTGACTTAGGCAACAAACTTGTTGACATTTGAGGTTACATAGGGTGAAATCCTTGTTAGTGTTCAAGTGTTGGGCATTGGAAACACCACATGGTGTCCTCCCTCGTCTTCTGAGAAAGCACAAGGCCTTCTGTTTCTCTTGCCCACTACTGAGCCAGCACGGGTATGAGTGTGAATCATCTTCACTACAGCTGTAGGTTCAGGCTCGTCACTATTGGCCAAGCTAATCCAAGCACCTCCAGCTGGGGCATTCCCAACAACAGCTAGCATCCCGCTTTGCTGATTATTGCTTTGGCTGAAAGCAGCAGAAAGCACTTCTCACCTGTAATCAAGCTAGAGACAATGAGAGGAAGAACCAACATCTGAAGCATACGCATCAGCAGCTCGCCGGGGAAGGAGAAATACTTGATCTGGCGATAGGTCAGCTGGTAGGGCCGGAGGGAAAACGCCAGGATGATCCCTGTGGATCAGCAAGGGATGAGAATGGAAATGGGACAGTGTGATCCAGTGGTCTGTCTCTCAGTCCTACAGTGTGGGTTTTCTCTTTCTCATCTCCTTTCAGCTCCTCCTCCTCCCAAAGGAGCAAATGCTCTTTTTCTTCTAAAAGGCTATGATCCAGTTTTTACTGCATGCGCTTTCTCTCCCTCTGACATATTTATGTGCACAGAAGCCTCGTGCTAAACCATAGGTCTCCTTATTGCTCTGTCTGCTGCTCCTCTGGGGTCTGTTCCCAGGAAGCTCCTGAACACAAAAATGCTGTGACCAGAGATATGATCTCCCAGCCTAACTTAAGTGTGACTACACAGTTCAGAGACTTTGTCCACCCACCTCTTAAAGCTGTGCTCAGCAGTGAGTTAGAAACATATAGCCTGGATTAACAGCTAGGGACGGGCCACAATCTGCTAGGAAGATTTAGTTTGCATTGTATCACAGCCCTTTGCATCAGTTCCCTCTTCTGGTACTGTCAGACTAAAGCTGTGGGATGAACCTGAAGAGCCTTTGTGCCCTGTAACTGCGCTCACAAGAAGCCTCTGAACAAACCTGGATGATTTTTTATGAGGCTTGGTAGAGCTGGATCATCAAACCCTTTCTGTTGTAGACTGTTCCTAAGCTGCAGCCAGAAAGGATCAACAAGGACTTGCTCGCACATGCCCTCTGCAAGGTCTGTTGTCCTTGCCCACAAAGGTACTTCTGATTTGGACAGCATTTTGAGCTGTCAGTTCATCAGCTTCACCTCCCCAGTCAAATTGTTATGATAAAATAAAATCTTTGCAGAATAAACAAACATTTCCCCACATTTATAAATGGTGCCACCAGCATACCTAGTAAGACTGCAGCAATGGTGAAGAGGACAAAGGCATTTCTCCTGAAGAAGCTTTTAGCGCTGTCGGCAGTGATGCTGTGCATCCGTTTCTTGGCCCGTGCTGCTCGCTTCTGCACCGCCTGCCGAAAGCGCTGCACCCGGCTCTCGGCATTGAGCCGCTTGGCTGCATCCTCATTGAGGAACAGGCTGTTGACGTGACTCTGCTCACTCATGGTCGGCACGGCTGCTCAGTCCCCAAGGCACGGCTCTGCCTACGCTGGGCAGGGAGAAGCACAGGAGGGAAACATAAGCTGCAGCACCCGACACCTTGCCTTCATTTTTAGGTCATTTCCCTGGGGCCCTGTGCAGGTTTATTTAGAATTGATTAATGAGCTCCTCTGCCCCTGTGCAAGGAGCAGACCCCTGTGCAAGGCACCTAAAGGGCTGCCAGGGTCTTGTCACGACTGCTGCGGTGTCTCTGGAGAAGCTTTGGCCTCTGTAGCACCCAGCCTGCACTGAGGAGTGGCTTGTGGTGGTCTGCGGAGCCAGAAAGGACTCCACAGCCACCCAGGCTTGTTCTTAGGAGTTTTATTAGTTTGGACAAGAATGAATTTTTATCACCTGGCAATAAAACCAGTTCCTGTATACAAACTGTTCCAAACAAGACCAAGCCTCCTGACACACTTCCTAGATGGACAGGCCCCTACCCAGAACCGCTTTCCCCATGACACCAAGCGGCACCAGCTGTTTCTGCAGAAAGGAACATTTGCCTTCTGTGGAGCCTGAGGACAACGCTTTACTGACTTTCCTTTGAAGCACAACAGGACTTTCAAGTAGTAACTCTTGTCAAACTCCACTGATGGGGTTAACCTGCTGTGCTGTCTTCACAAGTACTACTCCAAAGAGGTATATAAAGGACCAGTTCGGCTCCATTACCTACTGGCTGCAAGGCCTGGAGCAGTGTACTGTTCTTTAACTGTTTATTTTTCACTATTATTCCCATATTCCTTAGAACAAAAGAACAAGGGGGCTACCCTTGGTCCACTCTAGAGTGCTAGAAGGCACCAGCAATCCAGCAGTTCTTATCATTAGGAGGATTATTGCCTGATTATGCAGGTGCCATTTTCCTACTGTCACTGTGCCTTGACAGATACAAGGTCTGAAAATGATTCTTGTTCCCAGGAATTTGCAAAGAAAATACAAGACTAGATGAAACCAAAGAAGAACAAAGTCACCTTAGCACATCAGCAGGTGCTGAAAGACCTTTCTTTGATGTTGCAAGTCACATAAAAGCTATTCCATTTGCAATCCTAAATTCAAGTCAAAGAAGCCATCACAACTGGGATTACATTCTCTATAAAATACACATCTAGTGTCTGCCATTTGGACCCAGATAAATGCCTATCATGAACTGAAGACATTGCCTTAAAGAGGAATTGGATCATGGTACAACATTGCAAGGTCATTTCCAACAGACAGATGGAAGAAAACCTCCATTCTGATAGAAGATTTGTTTGGACAGATGCTAATATCTTCAGGAGGTTCAGAGCAGTGGAGAGACACCTGAGGTGGCCCAGCAAAGCCCCTCTAAGCCCTCCCAAGGTTAAGCTGTGTGAAGGCCGCTGGCAAAGATTCTGGGCTTTTGCTGCAGTGCTGCTGTGGTCACCCAAGCATTTGGATTGGCAAACAGAATTCTGTGGATTTTGGTCCACTGATTCCAGCTTGATCACACATTCACTTTCTTGTTACATCACCCTGCTTTAACCTCTTGATGGAGCCAATATACATCAGACTGGGTGAAAACTTTGCCTGTCTTCCTCCTTTTCACTGCAAGTCCTCCTACTTTTCACAGCTATGCATGAGAGAAAGGAACTGCAAAGTACATATTCCTTCAGTTCATTGAGTTTGTGCCTCCTGAACTGCACAGTAGGTTAAGAAACTGTGGATTCAATCCCCTGTGCCCTGGAATAGACTTGTATTATTTATGTAGTAGCCTCTCAGATACAGGGTTGGACAAACAAAATTATTAGCTGTCAGGTTCCAGTGAGGCAGGATTTTCACCCATCTTGTATCCTCCTGCCTTGCCAGTTACTGGCATCACTGGCTTTACAAGGAACAGGACACCCTCTCAGATCTCACCCTTTGCCATCACAGACTCACTGAATAATTCCTTTTCTGATCCATTTTCTCTTCTTTTATCTGCAGGATTTCCAGAAGTCTGTCCCAGAGCTTACTGCCCTTATGGTGAGACAAGTAATTGTCTGCACTGTCAGCGACTGGAGGGATAGGATAGGATACGATAGGATAGGATAGGATAGGATAGGATAGGATAGGATAGAATAGAATAGAACAGAACAGAACAGAACAGAACAGAACAGAACAGAACAGAACAGAACTCTTTCAGTTGGAAGGGACCCCTACAATGATCATCTAGTCCAACTGCTTGACTACTTCAGGGCTGACCAAATTAAAGCATGTTATTAAAAGCATTGTCCAAATGCCTCTTAAACACTGACAGGCACGGGGCATCAACCATGTCTCGAGGAAGCCCGTTTCAGTGTTTGACCACCCTCTCAGTAAAGAAAATCTTCCTAATGTCCAGTCTGAACCTCCTCTGGCACAGCTTTGAACTGTTGCCACACATCCTGTCCCTGGATCACAGGGAGAAGAGCTCAGCACCTCCATCTCCACATCCCCTTCTTGGGAAGCTGCAGAGAGTGATGAGCTTGGCCCTCAGCCTCCTTCTTTCCAAATGAGACCAACCCAGAGTGCTCAGCTGCTCCTCAGAGGACATGCCTTCCAGCCCTATCACCAGCTTGGTAGCCCTCCTCTGGGTGCATTCAGGGACCTTCACGTTGTGGGGCCCAGCACTGCACACAGTGCTCCAGGTGAGGCTGCACCAACGCGGAATACAGTGGCAAAATCCCCTCTCTTGCCTGGCTGGTTCCACTGTGTTTGATCCCCCCCAGGATGCGGTTTGCCCTCTTAGTCCCAGGGCACACTGCTGGCTCCTGCAGACCCTGCTGCCCACCAGCACCCCCAGGGTCCTTTCTGCAGGGCTGCTCTCCAGGCGCTCCTCTCCCCATTTAGACTTGTTACTCCCTCCCAGGTGCAGAATCTGGCACTTGGACTGGTTCAATTTCATGACACTGATGGTTGCCCAATGCTCCAATCTATCTAGAGTCCTCTGCAAGGCCTCTTGTCCCTTAGGAGAGTCAGCAGCACCTCTCAGTTTGGTATTGTCAGCAAGCTTGCTAATGGAGCATTCAACTCCTTCATCCAGATCAGGGATCAAAATACTGAACATCACTGGCCCTAGGATTGAGCACTGAGGGACACCGCTGGTGACCGGTCACCAGCCAGATATAGCCCCATTCACTACAACCCTTTGAGCTCTGCCCTTCAGCCAGTTCTTCACCCAGTGCACTGCGAACCCGCTTATCCCACAGTTGGACAACTTGTCCAGAAGGATGCTGTGAGGGACAGTATCAAAACCCTTACTAAAATCCAGAAAAACAACAACATCCACCGCCTTCCCTTCATCCACTAGGCGGGTGATGTTATCGTAGAAGGATATCAAATTAGTTACAGGACATTCCCTTTGTGAGCCCACGTTGATTGTGCCTGATGATTGCATTATTCTTTAAATGCCTTTCAATAGTACTCAGTATAATCTTCTCCATTAATTTTTCCAGGAAATGAGGTTGGACTACAGGTCTGTAGTTCCCTGGGTCTTCCCTCACGCCCTTTTTGTAGATTGGAATAACGTTGGCTAGCTTCCAGTCAGCCGGGATGCGGTGCAACTTCCTACAGCACCTAAGGCAATCACTTCTAAAGGCAAAAACTACCAAAGAAAGTCGCAAAACCCACAACTCTCTTCTTAGTCCCAAACCACTCATTCATCATTAAACAAACCCACACACCTTGGTAAGGTGAAGTGCTATCTTACTTTGACTTCACATGTCAAAGTTTTCCTCCCATCTCTTTGAAAATGAAATTGAAAATTTCAACTTCAGTGAATTGAAAACAATCACACCAACGGCTCTGAAATCACCCAACGGCTCTGAAATCACCCATCACGGGCTTGCTACACACACAAACCAGGCTTTCCATTCACCATGGTGACCTAAGGAGACCTACGTTGAACCAAGAGCACAGAAACACAGACTCACCTCTTCTCCAAACCTTGCCTTTCTTAGAGTTGGAGCATTCCACAGCAATGGCACAAATTCCCATCCAGGGAAGGTGGGAGCAGAACCCACACATATAAAGGGACTCACCTGCTCTTTTCTCCAGATGTCTCCCCATCCACGTACACTGGAAAATGTATTTTTGTGCAAACAAAATGAAATTTCTATTTTGATATGGGGAATTTCAGGATTAGTCATTTGATCCCATGTTCCACCATATGCTCAGCAGCCTTCTCAGAGCAAAACTTATCGCACAGAAGGAACTCACCAGCAGAACTTGCTCCTGTGATGTCCCCACCCTCTTGCTGACTTGCTCCCTTTCTCCATCTGCATATTTTGCAATACAGCGGCCCCTCCACAGCACATTCCCTCTGCATCGCTGGCCTGAAATTGTGTAAATATTCTCTATTGCATCAGCTGGAAGTTCTCAGACCGCTGCAGTAAGTCATCAAAATACTCTTGCAGATTAAACAGTCTGTCAATGGCTTGGATTTTCCTTCTTGCAAGGAAGAAGGTGGATTTACTCTCTTGGTGAAGGTTCTCCTATTCATGGCTGCTTCTCCAGTCTCCACTCTGCCAGAATCACTGAGACATTTGAGAGAGCATTTTTTGAGGTAACTTCAAGGCTAGAACCAGGAAGCACAGGATATTTTGCAAGAAAGTTCAGTGTTGCAAAACTAAAGCCTAGTTCCTGGCAATGAGGTTTCACATGAACAGTGGAATTTTGGCTATTTTAGAGACATCAGTCAGAAGATGGTGAAAGTAAAAAATGGGGAAGGAGGACTTTTGCACTATATTTTTTTGTTTTGCTCTTTGCAGATTTTTGTGTGGTTATCTTCCCATCCACCCAGGGAGAAGATTTCCAACGGCGGGGGAGGAGGGCAATAGTGCTTAAGGACCTATAAAGAGCTAGAAAGAAGGAAATCTCTGAATCCACTGAGATGCATCTCTTCCAGCTGGTACTCTACGTTGAAGAACACCCCTCCTCTTTATATCTTGTCTCTGCTAAAGCAGCCAACATCAGAAAAGCTGAAAACATCCAGTGTGCAGCACCTTCCCATGAGCATGTTTTAAAGACAGAAGGTAATAAAATCCTGGCTGAGGGGAAAGAAGAGCTAACCATCGCACACTCACCAGGAGGCAGGTTCACTGGAGGGCTAAGTGTGGTAGCATCAGGGCATATTTGCATCCCCTTGTAACAAATTGCATACTTTTGGCCCCCATGTGCACCCTTGTCCTTAAATACCCCTTTACCGTAAAAAGGACATAAGCAATGTCAGGACATGAAACTCCTTTCATTTTCCGAAGGGTATCCTAGATCTTCTCAGATCTGTGACAAGGGGAAGCAAATATGCCCTGACGCTGCAACCTACGGAGTGCTTTTTTTCAAGTTTGTCCAATGAAAGGAGGGGGTAGCGAGGGGGG
>RSEF01000028.1:489994-521996 GCA_003993805.1 Himantopus leucocephalus
GGTCCCTTCCAACCCAAACCATTCTATGATTCTATAATTCTATCATTCTATGATTTAGGTTGGAAGACCTTTAAGATCATTAACTCCAATAGTAAGGTAGGACAGTGATTAGATGGGACTTCGGCGTACATGCTATTTGGAGCCTGGGGTCTTGACTACCTCTGTCATTCTCCCTTGTTTTATCTTGCTTCATCTGCCAAATCAGCGTGGGCACAGGCCATTGCCGCATCGATAGACATGTATATGTGGTTTGCACCTGACAAATTGCTTGGTCTTCACGCAACTTGGTTGCTCACATGTAAATGGAGGAAATGGCACTAATCTTCTTATTGAAGGCTGCACAAGGTCTCAGGTCACGCAAGTGTTAGCTGGGGTTGGAAACCCAAGCCCTGTGCCCTGCAAAGTTTCAGCCATCTTTCCAGCAAAGTGCGTATTGGAACAGGCTACACAAGAAGACAATTTTGTTCCAAAATGAACGTCTCTGGTTATGGGGAACAGACTCCAGCGCTCTGCTTGCACCACGCACCCAAAACACTCCTGTAGGCTCTCCTGCTGAGAGCCAGTGCAGCCACAGAGGGAAAAGGAGGTGGATCGCGGCAGCGTAGCCTGGGACAGGCTGTTCTCCTTTGCTCCTTCTGCTGGGTCCACAACATCAGCTGCGGGTGGGGCTGTCCCAGAGAAAGGACATCTCTTATTCCTTGTGCCCCTGCTTCTGTCAGTGGCTTGGCCAGCAGCTTTTCTTACAGAAAGGTGCGCGACTTCCCTGTTGTCTGTCTGCCGGAGGCTGGGGTGAGCTGCAGCAAAGAGCGCTCTCTGCGCTCTGTGCATTTCTGGCACTACCCAGAGAGGGGCAGAGCTGCCGCACACTTGGCCATCCCTCAACTGCTGTGCATGAATTCCGGAATCTACCTCAGGGAGAAATGGTTGTCTAACAGTGAATAATTGTCCTTTTCCACTTCCTATGCCTGAAGTTCATCTTGGCTCCTAGAATCTGTGCTAAGTCCTACCCAGTTTTTTAATCCCCAGGTTGATACCTCTGGGCCTTTTTTAGCCATAAACTCACAGTGACGAACACCTTAAACCTTCTCCTTCAGCAACTTTTTCCACCTTTCATTTCAACCTGCACCTGTGGCAATTTCCAGATACCTTCAGAGCAGCAGTCTGAAGCTATGGAGGAGGTGAAGAGCTCTGCTCCCTTGGGATGGAGGTGCCTGATGCCCAGGCAGAGCCCTCCCGTAGTGGAGCAATCCTTGGGGAACAAACCCCACGGTGAGCTAACCGCCCCCAAGCCTCTCCTCTTCCCACAAGCGCCAGGCACACTTGATTGTCCACATCGCACAGAGGCCACCTGATACTGTAAGTTACCAACAACGGGTAAAAAGGAAACTCACAATGTCACCCTTGTAAAGAGGAAATGAGAAAAGACATGACAACCACGCCTCATGTCACTTAGTCACCTTATAAAGGGGCTTCCAATGCTATCCTTGCACAGCCGTTTGAAGATAAAGGAAGGGCTTGTTGGGAAACAGCCTGGAATTGTTTTCCCAAATCAGCTCCCTGGTGATTTTTTCCACAAAGCACCTTTCAAAAGGATTTATGCTAATCTCACATGTAGACTAAAAATGTTCCATAGGGACAGGGCAGTTTGTTTTGCATCCGCTCCCTCTTTAAACATGCTCTCAGTCTGTATCTCAGCACAACTTAGAAAGACCCAGTAAAGTCCTGGGCAAAGGACTCCTGAGATAGATTTTTACAGGAGGTTTGTGTGTCTAAAAGAGAGCTTTGCGGGTCCAGTAGAACAATTACTTCATTATCATCTCTTTGTTTTTTAAGAAAGACATTCATTATCTATTGCAGGTTTAAAAAGCAGAACATCTAAAGATGGGCTAAGCATTGATT
The DNA here is from genome assembly GCA_003993805.1 of Himantopus leucocephalus. Classification (NCBI taxonomy): domain Eukaryota; kingdom Metazoa; phylum Chordata; class Aves; order Charadriiformes; family Recurvirostridae; genus Himantopus; species Himantopus leucocephalus. The sequence continues at coordinate 491,894 of RSEF01000028.1, forward strand.
CATAATGTAATGATAAGGAAAACCACACGGGAATCTCTGTTATCATGCAGTTTCGGCAAATTCAGTTTGCTATACACAACCTGGATGAGGCATTGAGGCTGCAGGGCTGGGTTAGAAAAACCCAAGCAGATGGCTGCGTGCACCATCCCAGGGTTTCACTCTCTTCCAATAAGCACTTATTGCATCAGCCTTTTGAAAGGGCTCAATTTGTGTGAGCCGCTGAAAAAAACAGCCATGAAGGAGCATGCTGTAATGAATCGCAGGTGCAAGTGAGCACAGCCCTGGCACCTGAACATGCGGATGACTGGGAGGATGTATGTGAACCATCCTTACCTAGACGTGTCGTAGGAACGTGGATGTTTTCTGCTGGAGTGTAGAAAGACACCGGGATATTCCCAGTTGGTAATTGTCATGGGGAATGACATGATTTTCTTGTATGTTAAGCAATCCTACAAGCCTTCCTTCCCTGGATTTTGCAATTCTGTGGTCTTGTTCTCCTTGTTACAGTAACCTTAATTTGGGGGTTGGGATTAATTTTCTGTCCTGCACTGCTCACTTGGCCCAGGGAGCAGCTGTGACCTTCATTCCAAGTTAGCAGAGTTTCTGCAAATGAACCTCCTCTGTGTTTCACAGAGCTGCAATTTCCTTCCTACGGGAAATGCCAATATTTCAACATTTACTTTTGCCCTATTTTGGAACAAAAAGTTAAAATTTCAACTCTTGCAACACATGAAGTTCAGGAAAACTCAGAAATGTAAAGAAATGTTTTTGTTTGGATCAGACTGATGTAAATCTACTCCCACCTGAGCTGTAATACTTCTTCATGTGAGTGCCCCTCATGACATTTTTTTTAACTCATTGATAGACTGCAACTCTCATGAAACACTGCAGTGTCCCCCTGTAGCCGAGCAGCTATGGTGCATCATCCTTGACGCAGCCGGGAGGGAGAGGAAAGGCCAAGGAGGGCCCAGGAGGGCTAAAAGAGAAAGAGCATGTGATGCACTTCTCACTGTCAGCACCTGCCAGGACATTTTTGGTTAGAATTTCTGATGGGACAATGAAAGTGATAGTTAAAAAATGGCATATCCGATGACAAAAATTATTACCCCAAATTTTTGACTGAGTAGTTTCAACTGATGACTGACACAAACTTTTGTGAGCTCCTGAAGTTTCTGTCATTCAGAAGTGCCCTCTTTTTCTCCTTGGTTCTGCTGAGAGTGTATGTGATTGAGACGTTTCAGCTATTTTCAATCCCAGCTCATGCTCCCTGCTTCTCCCAGGTGCACAGGGAAGTTGTGCTGCACAATTCGAGGAGGAGTTCTGCTTCAGGAGTTTGTGTGATTTGTTTTGTACCTTTTTTTTTTTTGAAATCTCTGTGTATCACTATACAGGCCCAGACAGTGTGAACTGCAGATGCCTAAGGTGGTTGCTCTGGTGATGCCTGAAGTCTTAAAAACACCATTTTATCAAACTGTTCAACAAATTTTACTGACACTTCCATTGGAGAATAAATCTCCTGCTCCCTCCTGAAAATGTTCCCTGGTGGAAACTCACCCGGATTCCCACAGCATGACAATAGGTGTGAGGAGTCATTTAGTTTTTCTTCCCTGCCCTAATCCACCTCTGGCTCTTCCTTCCCACGCCACGCTTTTCTACTGGCACAACTAACTGCCTAGCAGTTGTTCTGCCCAGTGTATTTGAAAGAGGCTTGATTTAGGTTTCATGCCATAAACAAGTTATTTCTAAAGAAAGAAAGAACTTGTGTGGTGCAGTCGACACTCTGGAGGGGAGGGATGCCATCCAGAGAGACCTGGACAGGTTTGAGAGGTGGGCCTGTGCAGACCTCATGAAGTTCAACAAGGCCAAGTGAAACCCCTCTGCACGTGGGTCAGGGCAATCCCATGCACAAATCCAGACTGGGCAGAGAATGGAGTGAGAGCAGCCCTGAGGAGGACTTGGGAGTGTTGGTGGATGAGAAGCTCAACATGCGCCAGTGTGCGCTGGCAGCCCAGAAAGCCACCCACATCCCGGGCTGCATCCCCAGCAGCGTGGCCAGCAGGGCGAGGGAGGGGATTGTGCCCCTCTGCTGCGCTCTGGGGAGACCCCCCTGCAGTGCTGCCTCCAGCTCGGGGGGTCCCAACAGCAGAAGGACACGGAGCTGTTGGAGCGGGGCCAGAGGAGGCCCCGGAGATGCTGCGAGGGCTGGAGCCCCTCTGCTGGGAGGACAGGCTGGGAGAGTTGGGGGTGTTCAGCCTGGAGAAGAGAAGGCTCCGGGGAGACCTCAGAGCCCCTTCCAGTGCCTAAAGGGGCTCCAGGAGAGCTGGGGAGGGACTCTGGATCAGGGAGTGGAGCAACGGGACGAGGGGGGGTGGTTTGACACTGAAAGACGGGAAATTTAGGTTAGATCTTAGGAAGAAATTCTTGACTGTGCGGGTGGTGAGCTCCTGGCGCAGGTTGCCCAGAGAAGCTGTGACTGCCCCATCCCTGGAGGTGTTCAAGGCCAGGTTGGACGGGGCTTGGAGCAACCTGGGCTGGGGGGAGGTGTCCCTGCCCATGGCAGGGGGGTGGAACTGGATGATCTTTAAGGTCCCTTCCAACTCTACCCATTTTATGATTCTGTGATTCAAATGACCTTTTTTTTTTTTTTGGCTTGCTTTATTCTATTTGCAGATTTAACTCTACCCTATTTTATATTTTACCAATGACTTCAGAATGTAGCTTTCTTCCATGGTTTGTGCAGCACAGTGACAGTTCTAATGCCCATGTGGCACTGTTTTTTCATTTTTATTCCATGAGCAGACTGCATCTGTCCTTCCTTCCTTCCCACCACCGCTCTGACTCCTGCAGTCTGCACTTGGCTGTACTTTGTACAGCACAAACAACTTCCCCAGTTCTCATGCTCTCAGGTTTTGCGGCTCTCTCCTTGGTCACTGTTGCAGTTTCTGTGTGCACTAGCGTTTGAGCACGGACGCGAACAGCCATCAGCTGCCTGGTTGTACACTAGTGAAGAGTTCCCATTCCTTGTTAAGATGGCCAGAAAATCACTTTCTGCTTCTGCAGGAGATCAGTCATAAAAAGCTAAGTGCCAGAGCTGTCTTTTCTATACTCTACCAGCATTTTAACTATTAACCAACTCTTTACACATACCCTGAAGATGTTTCTTTTTGCACTAGGCAGTTCTCTCACGGTTGCTGACTCATAAGTTTTGACAGCTGAATTCCAGATGTGCCCAATCGCACTGCTCTAGGGACAGATGTGTAGTGCAACCTCACAAGTGAATTCACAGCAGCTGGAAGCATTTCTCAGGGCCCATCTTCATACACCATTTGAAGCACTATGAAACACATCATGCCAGAATGAGGGATGGCACCAGTCCCAGGGATTGCCCTTCCAAAGGTATTATTTCTTATTGAAACTCTCACATGCAAATTCAACCAATGGGAATATTTCCTGCTGCAGAGAAGGGCAGTGTTCAATACAGCACAAGATGGATGTGCCTTGCCACAGCTGCCCTGGGAGGAGGGAGAAGCCAGGGTAGACCACAGAATCACAGAATCAGAGAATCGTCTGGATTGGAAGGGACCTTTAAGATCATCAAGTCCAACCATCAACCTGACACTGCCAAACCCACCACTAACCCATGTCCCTCAGCACCACCTCTGCCCCTCTGTTAACACCTCCAGGGATGGCGACTCCACCACTGCCCTGTGTAGCCTGTACCAATGTTTGATAATCCTTTTGGTGAAGAAATTTTTCCTAATATCCATCCTAAACCTTCCCTGGTGCAACTTGAGGCAGTTTCCTCTTGTCTTACCGCCTGTTCCTTGGGAGAAGAGACTGACCTCCCCTTGTTACACCCTCCTTTCAGGGAGCTGTAGAGCATGATAAAATATGATGGCTGGGCCTTCCCCTGTCCCTTGCTCCACACCCATATTTCTGAAAAACAGCCCAGCAAGAGGCAATTCTAGCCAGGCTAGCTGAATGGCCGTAATAGACTGAAATGAATGTGATCTGTTCTTATCATTTCATCTCCTGCCTTGTCTGATCTCACTCCATTCCTTCTGAGTGATGCTTTTCAAATAGTGAGGCTTTAATCTGAGATGGTTTCTTCATAGTCCAGGGTCTTTTCTGGGGATATTCACCTTTACAGAGTTCTTCTCACTTTCCCCTTTATCTGCTCCATTCCCTCCCCAGCAGATCTTTCCTGCTGCTCTTTCCCAGCTCCCCAGCCTTCCCGCCACCACAGCCGGTGGCCATGGGGCAACCAAGAATGCTTGGGGAGGGGGGAATCCCACCCAATTTCAGAATAAGAGTTGGGCTCTCAGGAAACACAGGTTATTAGGTTGGAAGCAATCACTCTGGAACAGTCTCTGGCTTGAGTGATGTTAGCAGGTCCCTGGGAAGCCACGGAGGGGGAAATTTAATCTTCAGTGCAGTGTGGTGGCATCCCAGAGGACAGCCATGATAGCAGGAAGGCCAAAACTGAAAGAGCAGTTGTGTTGAGAGGAAGCTGCAGAGCTGCATGCAGGGTATACCATATTGTTTGACTGTAATTTTTATGCAGCCAAGCAATACGAAAGTAGTAAACAATATTTCTTGGCAGCAGCAGTCCTCTGAACACTAGTGGACACAATTATTATTTGTTCTGAGCGTGGGTTTTTTTCTGCGGATTGGACACTGCGATGCTGCACCTTCATGTACACCCTGCTCCATATTAATAACCTGTGATGTCTGAACCGGCAATTAATTACTTCAGGGGAATGGCTTTCCAACAACAGCATGTGCCTTTCTTTTGGGCATTCTGCATTAGAGTTGTACAAACTGGAGAAAGTCAAAAAGCCTCACTGTCGTTTCATCTAGTTTGGCCTGATACTACTGTGGGCTAAGTGTGCCTTCTCTGAGCTGGGAAAACAGGATGGAAATGCTTTACTTCTGCTGCTCTGATGATATATTTGTCCAAATTTAACTTGGCCCATTTTCTTTGGCATTCTTCGCATGGTATTACCATTGGCATTGTGCTCTTCTCCAACAGCTCCCAATGCTGTATATGTGTATATGTATTACAAGGACAAAAGGGACCAATTGTGATCATCTAGTCTGACCTCCTTTTTCAGGACAGGAATAGCCCTGTGTTAATTAATTATCTTTTAAGTGGAATATACTATTTAGAAAAAATTCTGAACCTGCATTACTCTTTCCTGGTGGTGATGAATTCACCACAATTCCAGGCAAATTATATAAAATTATATGGGGTCTACCTGACCCTGGAAATTATGCATGATAATTAGGAAGAAGCAGTCAGCTGCTGCTGTAGAGGAGCTGAACTGCACTTACTAATGTTAATGCCAATACTGACATTGACACACCAAGAGGCTATAGCTGAATCAATGTGGCTATGCAAGCACTCATGCATACAGCACCTGCAGACACAGGCTTAGAGGCTAAAATGCAAATGAGATCTGGCGTATGAAAAGCTTAGTCAAGGTGGATGATCCTGCAGCAGTCACTGGGACAGCAGCACCTCCAATTTCTTCCAGATGCCCCCTCAAATCATTGCTTCCCTCACTGTAGATTCATGTCGTTCGTCCTCTTCTCCTCCCAAGTGAGATCTCAGACTACAGACCCAAGTGTTGCGTTGATTTCTGGGGTCTGATTTTGCAATTTGCTTTCCATTGGGAGTCTATCCAGTTATTCACTGGCTTTCTGGAAGGAGAAGAATTCAAAACTACAGGACTTTAGAGAAAGCAGAGCTCTAGAGGAAATCTACACCCTTGGCTTTCCTTCACTGAATTGCAGAATCCCCTAAAAACAGCTACTTTCAGCCACCCCTGATGGACTTTGTCTTTCATTCTCTCAAGTTCTCTCTAGGAAAAGCATGCTCTACCTCTCTCTTGTGGAGAGACTTTATTTCACTCTTTTTATGACACCCTTCTGTCATGTTTCTTAGACTCCTAATTCTGACAAAACATCTGTTCACCTTTGGGTAGGACTTGCCATAAGACCCCCAAGAGGAGAACTCAAAGGTTCCTACATCCAGCAGGAATCTTCACATCTCCCCAGTGTGGAGCATCTCCTGGAAGCTGTATCAGAAAGATACAGGATCTCCTCTTAAGGACTGCAGGTGATACTGAATGCATCTCCTTGCCTACCTGCCTTTGTAGACAGAGAATGGTACCTTATATCAAAGTGGCATTGAGCTATCTGCCTATCTCTGGATCTTGTCCAGTCAGCGAGATCTCTGTCACATCACTCTTTCAGAGGTGTAAGTGCATTAATGAAGTGTTAAGTCAATAAAGCAGCTTTCATGTTAACCGTTGAATAGGTTGAGCTTCATAAACTTTTCACCTCCTGTTACATATTTGATCACTTTGAAGTATTTCAGGGGAAGTATGAGCAGTATGAGCTGGTGTCTCAGTGATAGTTTTGCCCCGTTTGGTGCTACAGAAGGCTCTGCTGGGCACCCTTCACCCACCGAGACTGCACAGATTTGATGCCTGGTCTCCCTGGCACACCCAGGCAGCATGCACATACAATACTGGGCTGGGATTCAGAAGGTCTCCGTAGGAGTGGAGGGTGCTCCCAGCCGGCTGTGCCCTGCCAACACACGGCACAGCTTTGTAAGGGCAATCACACCCTACGGGATCCCTTCTGCCTCTAACCCAGCATCCTCATTGGATTACCAGACAGGGAGTTTTCTCCTCATCCCCTATCACGGATCATAAGGCAGATGGGTGAAGCGGTGGCCCCACATGCCTGTGGGTGTCAGGCAGGCAGGGCCCAAGTCATTGCACAGAGAAGCTTGGAGTGGTGCTGGCTGCACCCTGTCAACAGAGGCAACGCAAACCGTCTCACAGCTCATTACAGAAACTGAGCCAAAGGGAAGACACGTTCCCAGCTTATCAGGCCACCTCCTCTGTGAGCTCTCTGATCTACTTTTCCAGTGATTGTTCCTGACCTAGGAGAAGCCCCTGAGAAATCTCACAGTTCATAGCCTGCAGCTAAACGGGCATCCGCAAGCAGTCACGGTGGGGAGCCGGGAGCGTGGCACATGCAGTCTGACTAACCAGCTGGAAAATTCCACTCCTCTTCGTTGCAGCAGACCATGCTGAAGCACTTGGGTAGCAAACCTCGCCAGTGGTGTGTTTATCTGCTCACCAGCCTGCTGCTCTGCTTTGCTCCCGTGAATTGTGCCACATTTTCCAGGATACGTGCACTATCTGCTCAGCCCTCGCTCAGCACTGCGATAAGAGCAGTGTCCTGCCTCCTTTGCTCTGCTTTATAACATATTTTTTTTTAGCACTGCTGACAGTCAATACAGAGTGACATGAAGGGTGAGGCTCCAGAACGGGGACGCCAGCAGAACTGGCCTCTCCTCCAGCTCTGGCCAAGCTGAGCACAAGAAATCAGTTCCTCTGATGCTTTCACTCCTTGCACCTCGGCTAAGTGATCAGCTCTACACAACCTCTCCTCATCCCAGATTAACTCAAAACCTGCTAACTTCCGTAAAATTGGTGAAACAACTTACAACAGTCTCTTCTTACTTAAAGACTATCAAGCCATGGATTATAAAGTAATACTGATAAACGCTAGCCTTTCAACACTGAAGGAATCTGGACTGGCTGAGGATCTGAAAGTGTTCATGTGCTCCCAGCTCCCATCTCTCTCTCTCTCTGCCTTATTTGCACACATTTTTCCCCCTTCTTGGCACATTCCCACCCCCACACACACTCTTACCTTCTGATTTTGCAGTGGTGCTCGCTGTAGCCTTGTTTAATCCCCTGTTAGAAGGTGAGAAAAGCCTGCGAGTGCCTGGGCAGAAAGCCTCATGCCACAATGTCACTCAGGTCACCAGCATACACCCAGTGCCGACCAATGGGAATAAATCCCATGGGAATTAGACAGCTGTAAATCCTGGAAACTATGCTTCACGCTTTGAATGTACTATTGCTGGTTTCTGTGCAATATTATGCAATGAAATAATACAGAAATCTTTGGATTTAAGCAGCAAATCAAGAAAGAAACCTTATTCAGACTTTTCCCTGTAACACTGCTAAAACACGGAGTGTCTCACTTGCTAATGGCCACAAGGCACCTCACTGCTCCTGATCACGGGAGGCACAAGGAAACGCAGAGCAAGCAGCTCTGCAATTATCCTCAGGACCCAATGCCCACCTTGCAGCAATAACCTGCTCTTGGCGCTGACAAGAAGGGGAGCGAGGTGCAGGCAAGCAGCACTCTCTAAAGGATTTTACTTAGGTACTAATAACAAGGTTATTTAATAAGGCTTCAGTTCCATGATATGCTTCCCCTTAGACAGGTTTTTACATGCATATATAAGTTTCATCCACGTTTAAAACATTGCCTCAAAAAAGAGTTGATGGGAGAGGTCTGTTAGTACTTTTCAGGTCAGCTAATTTAAAATACGTTATCAGAAGAGGGACTGAAATTTAAAGAAGTGATGCTTACTCAGGCTAATCAACATTTCCAGGGGTTTAGCACAAAAATGATTTCTTGAGTTCTGGTTAAAATGTGTACCTTGCATAGCCGTGGTAGAAAATGTGAAAGACTAGACCAAGCGCAGTGACACAGTCAGTATCCTGCCTTTACTTACAGGAAGCCTAAAAGCAAAGCTGTTTCTTGAAGGTCAGAAGCATGCGAGCTTCTGTTCACAAAACCTGGATTTATGTAAACTTTGTAAGAACAAATTATATTAGAAATATCCCATACCCTCATCACCTATTCCTGTGACAACGGGAAATGGCACAAAATCTCTGAAAACCAGAAGTAAGAAAGAGTATTTCCTCATCTTTGCAAGTCCCTTGGCACCTTTAATGCTCCCCCGGATCAGGAGTCCTGCCCACATTTGGGATCTCCTGCATGAATAGCAAAGTATTCATTGAGCAGCAATCTGAGTATTACCTTTTCAGGGTTCTCACCATACCTTCAGGCTGTAGACCCAGAGCAAAGCCCGTGGAGGGCTCGGGAGGCGGGGGGGGGAGCCCAGCTTCACTCAGGAACCAACCCCTGCTTGCTCAGCTTGGACGACAGCATCCGCAAACTCCAAACTGCAGAGTAAAGCCAGGCAGCAAGCTTTTGAAGATGAAAAGAAATCCTTTGGAGAGGAGCAGTTAGCTGTAAGCATCACGTCCACGGCTTGCTCCTTATTCCTTCTTGCGCCTGTGACTTCTGCCAGCCCCTGTGTTTGAGGCCCCGCTGCCACCCCTCCAGCACGGGGCCAGGCTGGGAGCCAGGGCCAGGACAAGCTGCGGTGGTGCACGGCTATCTCCTGGCCGAGCACTATGCACAGACAGCGGCACAGTGAGAGCAGATGGCTGGCAGGGCCCGGACCCCGTTCCCTTGCTGCTGGGAGATGTTGGGCACTGGTGGCCAACGGCAGCAGGAACTGCTGGAGGGGAAAAGCAGAAAGGAGCCAGGAGGCCTGAAGTCAGGTTTTGCAATGCTGAGGGAGACAGAGCTTGTCCTGGGGATAAAATTGACTACAACTGATAATAATGCTGTCTGCTATTAATAGTGAACCATTTGCAAAGTCAAAACAGGAGGACCTTCTCAGAGCACACAGTCATGCACTGGGGTCCCTGCGAAAGGCCAAACAAGCTCTGTCCCGAGCCCTGAACACTACACTGTGACTCCCAGCACAGGGATGGTGCTGATGCCGTGCTTGCTACCACATCTGCTGGCCCAGGCTGATCCGGCTGCAGAGCTGCTCACCGTGTGGTCACTCTTGCATGGTGCTGCGTGGCATCCTGCAGACACACTGCTGTACTGGGAATGCCCTCCCAGACCACTTAGGTGATGCTCTGGTGCTTATATATCCCACATACCAACGGATGAAGGTGTTGCCTATTTATTTTTCTTTCAAGAGATTAGACACTTCTCTTAGCTCAGGGTGCTTTGGCACAAGGGTTTCCCTGAAGGCTATGGTGGGATCCTTTTAGAAAGGTCTTGCTGTCCAGCAGGTCATCAGTGGAGACAGCACACCTGACCTCCAGCCGAGCGTCCTGTACAACAGTGTAAACATGGGCTCTGCAGCCAGCAGCTGCAACACACACTCCCATGCACAGTATGCTGCATGCACAAATGCTTTTCAGCAAATGTTTCTTTTCTCCTTGAGTAAGAATGATCATTTCTATATCTACAGTGAACGGTCACCTTAGAAAAATGCAAGAATAGTCTAAGATGCCAGCACCTGTTTCAATAGAAAATTCACCTTTATTGTAATCTGCCTTGGAGAAACAGCTTTATAGATAAATGATTTTTCTTTATTTCCCCTGTCAAAATAATAAAATCTTACTGGTTTGTTCATAGGCAGTTATAAATCTACCTCTTACAAAGTGAAGTTCGGAAGTGCCCACTCGCTCTGCAATGAATACATTCACAAGAGCTATAGAAGATCTGGATTCAGGTCTCTGCTCCATCTTGGCAGGGTTGAAAGCCATGTTTTAGGGGTGTAATCTACCTAACAGGCTCTTCCAAGTGGTGAATGCTCTGGCTTCCTTGTTGGGTCCGATCTGGTTTGTATACATACTATGTAGTAAAGAAGAGCCAGAACAGAAAACTGAGGCAGGGCTGGCAGGTACCTGTGCAGGACTCAGCACTGATTCAGCAACACCGAACAAGCACAGCTGGAGAAATGCAATCACAGATTTGTACGCTATGGACTTACAAGTGGGGAAGCCACTGAGACCATCTCAGTTTGACTGAACAATTCAAAATTCTTCTCTTTCCTCATGGGTGATGTTTTCCAGCTCTTGCCTCCTCTGGACTCTCCAGTTGTTCCACGTCTTTTCTGAAGTCTGTGGCATCCAAAGGGGGATACAGTACTCAAAGCAAAGCCTCTTAGGAGTGGTGATTAGAACTGAAAGCTTGCTTTAGTTTGCTTAATGGCAGCATTTCAGATATCCTTAGGATTTTTTTTTTTTGCAGTAGTGCCTCTTACAGACCACAGTGATGATCCTGTAATAAACCAGCAAGATGCAGGAACGTGCTTACTCTGAAAATCTCCTGCAGTGCTCTCAGCAGGACAAGTCAAGAAAGCTATGACTAATTTGTCTGACTTTTACTACACTTTTTATCACTGAGGCACCAAGAAAAAAAGGATGTGAAGAAGAGGTGGAATGAATTTGTTGTAACTCTAGAGAGACGGTGGGAGATCACCAATCTTAATTGCTTCTCAGCTAATTTACAGGAACCAGACCACAGACCTGACCTCTGCTGGGTGAAAGCCAATGAGGCAACCTGCCACAGTTACTCTGCACTTTTCATAGCCTGCCTTCGTTACATCCCTATCATTTGCAGCCCTCCTACCTCCATCAGGATCACACTGTTAGCAAAGAAGGGATGGCTCAGTTATTCGGCAGCGTACAAAGCTAATTATTTCAGGCCAGTGAAGTATAAGGCAGGCAGCAATGCTGCTTTGCAGAGATGAACAGTACCTGGGCAACGTCCACCATTGCCTTGCATCTTACATACCCAATTTCCACTTGAGACATTTTCTTTCTGGCTCTAAAGTTAAGCAAGTATCAGTAGCATGGACCAGCTCTACATCAGTTTTCATAAACACGCTTGATGTGGCTCTGATCTGCTTGGACCCTGAAGGACCCATTTGTGCCTCACCATCCTCATCAGCAGAATGGCAACAATGATCTGAATACCCTTTGTAAAAGATGCTCACTCCTACTGCTTTAAAACAAGAAAAGTTTGTCTACTGGAGGCTGATACTGGATTTGGACAGAGTATTGCTGTGAAACTCAATGTAACGTTGTTTTGCAAAACTGAGGAAGGAGGCTGAGTTTAGCTCCTGGTACACTTTGGTCATGTTTATACTGAACTTTTAAAAGTTCTGAAAGTTTCTTCTTAAAAAAGATCAGCAAAAGTGTCTTCTCTTTGGGTTTGTTTACATCAAAATCCATGTTTTCATCTTACAGGAAACTCTTTTTGTTGTACAGAGACAGTTGCCTCCTCCACATAAACCTCACAACTGAAAACTTGTGTCATCTACCCTGGCACTTCATGAGTGACAGTCTCCATGGAAAAAGGGTGCTTAGCTTGGAAAAAGGCTGACTGACCTTCCTTTAATCCACGATGGCACCCAGCAGATGTGATGCAGAAGAAAACAGACTCAGATAAACAGGTGAGATCATCTACAGCATGTGAAGTGACACCCATCTGCGTGTGTGGCTTTGGGAGGAAGGAGTGCTGCAGCCATGGGCACTGCTATGTAAATCGTGTCACTTTAATAATGTGGGTAACTGTGATATTTACTGAACTGCTGAGATAAGAGCATCTTTGCTCCAGAATCAGTCTCTGTAGTTACAAACACTCTCCTCGCTCTGGGTCCCAGACAGGACTGCAAAAAGCTGTGTTTGCACTCAGGCGCAAGCAGCTGCTGGTGTCTAACCCTGCCATCCTGTAGGGAAGCCTGTTACGTCTTTTAAAGCCTTTCAGAAAGCTTTGGTAGAGCTGAGGGACTCTTTGATGCTCAGGGGTCTCTCTGCAATGACCCCTATGCTTATGGCCTTGCCGGGGCAGGTTGTAGAGGGGCGTCCAGTTCAGCTCCCTGAATGGTCCTGTTTTCTGGCAGAGGCGGCAAGTGCAATGTCACTGGTTTCTTAAGTTTCCACTGCCCAGTCCAGGAGTGCAGGGCGTGTTTTGGCCAGGAATATTTGGCGAGGTGCCTGCATTATCCCAGGTGGTACGTTGCTGCAATGCCCCTGATTGGCCCCAGACTAAAGTTTTAGGGGTAGGAGTTGATGGAGATAGTCCCAACTTGTCAGTGGGGTAGTTTATTGCTCGTCTTGTGTCACTGCAGGAATTTATCATTATTGACCGTATGTTTGTTGCTCATCTTGTCTCTGTGGGAACCTATCATTACTGACCATAGCTTTTTGCTGTACAGCTCTGGTATGCTCATGTTTCCCCATAGCTTCTCCAATGTGATGTCTCTTGGGCAGTGCCTCCTATAATCTTCCTGGAAGTAAGATGTGCTGGTGTAAGTGGTGGCATGAGCAGTGTCAAAGGAGTCTTCTGACAAGTTGCTGGGCCTTTCTGCCCCTGTCCTCTCCTGTGGCCACAAAGAACATTGATTTGAGAAATGAGGGCACGTGTGGTGCCATCCTGGTACCTTGGGAACTTCCCCCACACCCTGACTTCAGCATCTCCAGTGCCCTGGCCCTTCATGCTATCTGGTGTGAGAGCACGTGCCCAGCCCATCCACTGTGGCTGAGCAGAAAGTCACTGCGTCCATGCCTAATGCCTCCCAGGAGCTATACCACACAGGGATGTTCACCGGGGAGGAGTGTGTTTGGGTGAATGCTGGGAAAGCAGACACACATGGGAAACCTGTGCTGACTTGCAGCTGCCCAGGAGGGGTCCTGAGAGGGGTCAGGGTTGCTGTAGCTGGTGGTTAACACAGGTGTAGTGCCCTGGTTGGCAACGGTATAATGCCCTGCTCAGCATGGCCAGGGGACCAAACACTTATCCTGAGCTGCAGCCAGAGCTGAACACGCAGGGTCCCTCTGGAGAGGTCCTTAGCCAGATGCCTTTGTCTCTGCATCTCATGCTCTGCTTACTTCAGATTTTTCTCTGACATCTCAAGTCTAGGAAGATGCCATTTAGCATAAAAATTGGAATTCACATAATCAGTGATTTCCCAAGAAAGCATTCTAACTGCCTAATCACAAAATTGTTGTGGCAAAAGTCATGGTGGCCAATAACCCCAACTAGCGACATCCTTAGGGACAGACACTGATTATAAGACACATCAGCACCACACCCCAAAGCTATTATTCCTCCTTAATATACACTACAGTTTTGAATGTCCACAGTCTATATTTCTAATTTCCCCAGCTGGTTTTGATGATACTTTTTCAGTACTAGGTTTTGAAGCCAAGACAGGCCTTGACTGCTTTTATTTACAGGCAAAAATGTTCCACACTGCTAGAGAAACTTTAAAAACATGGTGGAGGTAAAGAAGACAGAAGAGACCAAAAGTATTGACTGTTTGCAAGTGTATCCGCAAACTTGTCTGTTAAATCACTCCCCTGGAAGAGCAACCCTCCTGCTATACAGCCTTTGCAGACCTGCACCTGCGCACTATATGCCTCCATATCTATGGCCTTTCTTTTGTGGTTTAGTGCAGCACCTCTACATATAGACAGGCTGAAATCCCGTGGTGCGGTGCTACAGCACAGGGTACCAGAGCTGGTAGCCATTTAGAGATGCTAAACAGAAAGGCAAGAAGACAATTAATTGTATGAGCATAGCCAAAACCAAGGAAGTGAAATTTTTGAGTAATAAATCAAGAAATAAGAAATAAGAAAAATCAAGTGCTTGCTTCCCCATCTAGTGGTTATGTTCAGAAGGAAGAATGCTCCAGTAAAAATCAGCTGCTGGTCTCTGGGGCTGGGGCTGTGAGCACACACCTTTGGGACCACAAAATGGTCAAACACCACAAATGTGGTCTTACATGTTTTTGCACATTGATCCTATTCAGATGGACAGGTAGTTGCAGTTATAACTGACCACGTCCTCTTCCCCTTCTACTGGCACAGCTTGTTTCACAGTCTTCTAAGAATGAAAGACATCAAATATATCACAGAATCATAGAAAGGTATAGGTAGGGCAGGACATTTTGTACTTTAACTTGCTGCTTGAAACAAGGCTGGCTTCAAAGTTAGATCAGGTAACTCAGTCAAATTTGGTCCAGTCGAATTTGAATCTCTCCAAGGATGGAGATTTACCACCTCATTGGTCCATATGCCAGTACTGCTCCACCACCTTAGGAAAACACTTCAAGAAAACAAACACCTAGAAAAAAAATGCTCTCCAGTCCTGTCAGAGAATGGGTGTAAAACTCCCTTTTTGCTTGCACGCAGTGCTGGCTGCAGAGGAAACGCTGTTTGCACTTCAGCTATTATGTTGTGCCAAACACCGGCCCAAACTGCCAGCAATGCAGGGAGGTGAGTGAGATTTCTAAGCCTTTTAGTTCAGCCCCTGAATAGCCCCAATTCCTGAAAGTCTTGCTCACACTTTCAGGCTCCATCATCATGTAGAACCCACAGAGCTATGAGGACCACCAGCGCATTGATGCAAGTCCTGGACCAGTGTGCTGGGAAGGTCAAAACTCAGGAGCAGCATTCACATTTCAAGCAAATTAGAGATGTGATCTACAGACTATGAACCCTTCTAAGGCATTTCTTTGTGTTTGTGAGTGGGCTTTGTTGCCCTTGCACACATGCACTTTGCTGGAAGTGAGCCACAACTTGGAGCGACCCAGCTTGCTTCCTCCAAGAGAAAACATCAGCTTTTCCCATGAAAAGCTTCAATGATCCCCACCGTGGCATTTTTACGACTGTGTCCACGGGTCCTGTGTTTTGGCACATCCCTTCAGCCCCTCATGGCAAGCAACACCTGGCACTCGGCTCTCAGGCCTAGAAAGCCTCCTTCTTGTTATCCTAGACCTCCATCTAGTGGGTGCTGGTGATCACACCAGAGCCACAGGAGAGGGCTACACGCTGGCCTGCGGACACCAGGTTGCTCTTCTGAGCTGACCCATAGGCGAGGCCGCAGGAAGCCATTTAAATTCTAGGGCTTCACTCAGCTGGGCTGTTTGTCACATGCAAAGCAATTGACACAAAACCATGCCCCTTCATGTCAGCAGTGCATCGCCCTGTGCTGTTACAGGGTCTGCAGTTGAATTTGCATACAGTTTCTGGAAATGCTGAGTAAGCCCCATAATATTCCCTTATTTTTATAATCCAGGTTCAGTTCTGCAGTATGCTGAGCATGTGAGTAGCTTCACTTGTGAATCAATCCACTGATAGGACCTATTGATTCTTTCATCGCAGGAAGTATTTTACCTCGTAGATTTTTCCCGTTGAAATCATTGTGAATCCTGGCAGATGAGGATATTACAAGGAACTGAACTTCATAACAGCCTGAAAGCCTTCTGAAACTATACCAGATGCCAGAGAAAAGACAATGTGTAAGCTGTGTAGGTGGTTGGTTCCTTACATGGGCTTCATCCAAACTGTCAGATGACCTCTTTCCTTACAGCTGAAGAAAGATTGGTGGCTTTCCTTAGGGAAAAACCTACAGCTCAGTCCTCCTTGAGTGAGGAATAAACGTTTCATAAGAAATCACCTGCTGAGTTAGAACCTCTGCAAACATTAATGGTGGGGACCAACATCACTCTCATGTTGTTAAAGACCTTCACAACAGCTTATGCAACAACTGTTAGTTTCCAGTGGTGAACCACTGCCTTCACAGTTGCAGGTGCCTTGAAATCAGGCCAACAAATGTGTTTTCTTTATTCTTGTAATTTCCAGCAAGGAAATGTTTGTAAATCTGTGGCTTGGCAGCTGTTGAATAGCCCAATGTCATTAACACTGCAGCTTCTGGCTGAGGATAACGATGCACAGGAGGTCTCAGCCTTCATAAGAGGGATCAGGATTCTAACAAAACATCATTCTGAAGTGGTCTAGAAGACCCACAGAAATGATCTGGCAGCTGGGAAGGGCTGTGATATTGGTCAGCTGAGTTTGGCATAAACCCGTGATGCTGTTGAAAAAGGAACCCCTATCCTTCCTGAGGTTGCTTGTCCCTGCCAGCTCTCTTGTGCTACAAGGAATCAGTCCTCTGAGAAATCATTCCATCAGTGTAGAGACAAGTTAAAAAATAGGTTTTCAACTGGATCAATTCTAGCAGAACCTGACTTACAGAGTCCTGGATATTCTTCCCAATTAATAATGGTCACTGTATCACTGAAAATCATAGAAGTGCTGGTAGAAGGGGCCTCTGGAGGCCTCTGATACAATTTTCTGCTTGAGCAAGGTCCACTGCCAACAGCAGACAAGGTGGCGTAGCTACTGACCAACATGGTATGAACATCTAGTGACCACCTTCTTGCCCAGGGCACTGGTAGAGCGATAAGAGTTGGAAATGAGATCATGATTACCTGTGGTGCTGTCTTCACTCTACAGCCTCTGTTTCTTGTCCTGCTGCTGAATGCTTACAGCTATCGAAATGCCGGGTGATGTTATTACTATCATGCTATGGAACACAACACTGTGGAAAGCCTTTCAGGGTCTGAGCTCATCCAAATTACGAAGTCTCAGAAGTAGAAAGCCTTCAAACAGGGTGGGTTGGGTTTTGGTTTTTTTTTTTCTTTTTTTTTTTTTAGGGCTCAGCCACGGAAAAATATTTAATTTGTCAAAGTCATGGTGACTTTTAGGCCATGTCCCTTTAGAAATGCTGACCTAACAATAGTACTAATCAGAAA
This sequence comes from Himantopus leucocephalus, assembly GCA_003993805.1. Classification (NCBI taxonomy): domain Eukaryota; kingdom Metazoa; phylum Chordata; class Aves; order Charadriiformes; family Recurvirostridae; genus Himantopus; species Himantopus leucocephalus. The sequence goes on from RSEF01000028.1 coordinate 509,193, forward strand.
GTATGGCATTTATAGTATCTTAATGGCATGCACCCAAAATAGATTCTAGTTATATCAGCAAGTTGACAAGCTCACAGGGTACAGATAACTCTTGTAATTAATTTCTAAAAGTCACAGGAACTGTAAAGTTGGTGTGGGTAGAGTTTACTTTTTATTGAAATAATAAAGTGCCAGAATCACATTTATCCTGCTATTATTATAGACTTACTTGAAGGTAAATTAAACCAGAATCAGGCCTTCAAACTCTGTTAGGATAAAACTGTTAATTTTCCTCTCATGTTAATGACACTGGAGAAGTATGGGCTCTAATTAGAACATGAATAGAGAGCACACTGTGACCTGCTGGCTTTTAAGGTCTAGTGAGTGTAACTTTCTGAGGTATGTTCTTGCTAAATCACTTCCCTTAACTAGGTCACACCACTCACTATGCTAGTACCACGTATTCACACAGCACAGTACAGTAATTCCTATAATTAAGGTTGTCCAACATTTCCGTGACAAAAGCATGTTCACGTTTTCTTATAGGTTTAACAGGCTTTAGCTCTGAAGCGAAATTTTCCGTAATGGATATCTGTACCAGAATGAGGGCTTAAATTCACAATGTAATTGTTTTTTAGATACTCACATAATAGGTAATTACTCTCACACCTTTTCAGTGTTGGTGTTTGGCTCAGTTTGTAGGACGTCTGCTTTGGGACAGGAACTTAACTCCATAAAAACTGGAGCTAATTCAGCCACATTGTATGTCCCTCAAAATTATGGTTCTTGTGTCATTAGAGGGATGCTAATGTTTCCAGCTAAATTCTCTGCAAATTGTCTGCACCAAATGTGATCCAGTTCTCCAGGGAAGAGGCACAGACAAGGTCTAGACCCAGACTCAGACTCAGGCTGCCATTTGGACATCACACAGCTGCCAGCACGAGGGCCTAGCCCTGTAAGCTGCCAATGGACATGCATGAAATGAAAAAATCCTACAAAGCTCTTCAAAGTCTAAGGCCATGATCACAGGAGATAATAAAATCAGCTTTAAGTCAGCTGAGACCAAATAAAAAAGGCTGCAGCATAATGCAGAGCTTCAGTAGTATTGCCCGGGGCTAATTCTGATCTAGCAGTGTTGGTGTTTCTATCGTCTTGGTCTGACAACAGGTATTCAAAGACCTGACCGAAAGGCCTCTCTGGCAGCTACTTCCTCCATGCTTTCTACTCTGCCCACTCTCAGAGTCCAGGGCCTGCACTGTTGGGTAGCTGAGCTGAGACCTCAGACCTCCTGTTTTCTTAGGTGCTTGCTGGATATTTTCTTGACTGTTGTTAGCTGTTGAAAGTTGCATTTAGTCTCTGAAAAGTTGTATTTAGTCTCTGCATGCAGCTGCGGCTCTGCCCATCATGATGAAAATCCTGCGTTTGCTTATAAGACTACTGCTCAAAATTCTACATGAAGAGGGCATTAAGATTGCTCAGCTTGTCACAGTTGCCTTGTGAGTAGGATGCTTGATAGACCGTAACAATTGCCCAGTTTCTTCAAAGCTGTTTCCTCTTCAGGGAGCAGATGCTGTGGTGCTCACTGAACAGTTAACAGCCTAACCTCCCTTTTTACCCTCCTTACAGGCATTATGCATCAGGCTTTGCATTCAAATACTTTGTATTCAGACTCTGCACGAAATACAGAATAATTAATTAATTATTACTAATTTATTTGAACGATTGTCTCTGCCGTGTCCCTTTTATTTTGTGTCTTGGATCCTCTCCAGAATTTAGATGCTTAATCCCCACGGAAGTCAGTGAGTTCAACAGCCTTGAAGATGTGGGACTTTTTCTAGACAAACAATAATTTTCCAAATCTCTTACCCATTCTCAGCTCCAGAAAGGTTAGGTTCCTGCTCAGGCCTAACCCAAATGTTTCTGAAGCCTTGCTATGTGTCCTCCAGGTATCTGTGGATACCGTGGCCAGAGCCCTGCCCTCAGAGACACCGGGGATGACTCGCTCAGGACCACATAGCACATCAAAGAGTAGCAAGTTACGTTGCTTAAAGTGCCCTCTTGAATGTGGATGTGGCCTTCCCTGATCTTCACGACGATGATGGAGTGTGCCTGTTCAGTGACAGCAGCCAGCTTTCAGCCCCCTCCGACATAGCCACTGGGTCCCACAGACTTGTGTGGGCTGAGAGTTCTCAAGAGATTCTTGACTTGATCCTGTCTCTGTCTGAACCCTGTCTCTAAGCCCAGAGGCCTGGGGGATCTCCTCGGTGGAGAGTGAAACAAAGACAGCATTTGATGTCCCTTGCCAGCTTCAACTGTAGTTGAGCTTTGGCTTTCCTAACACCATCCCTGTGTGCTGTAGAAGTATTTCTCTATTCCTCTTCAATGGTCTCTCCTTCCTTCTGTCTCCTGTATACATATTCTTTTGTTCATTCACAAGTTCTATGTTTAGCTGAGGTTGCTGCCTGACACATCTACTTTATTTCCCCAGTTGCTGGGATAGACTGCTCTTGTGCTTGGAGGAAGATGTCCTTAATGAGCTGCCAGCTCTCTTGAGCTCCTTTGTCTTTCAGAGCTGCCTCCCACAGAATCTCACCTCATCAGTTCCTGAATAACCCAGAGGGAGTTCTCTTGAAGTGTCTGTAATCTGCCATTTGCCCTTCTCGAGCCTCTCAGGATCTCGAATGCCACAATTTCATGGTTGTTACAGCAAACACTGCCATTGATTGTCCAATCCGCAAACAGTCCTTCCTTGGTCATGCGTACCAGATCCAGGAGGATGTCCAGCTGAAATAGATGGACTGTCCAGCATCCTTTAGAAACCACTGGGATTTCTTGTGCCCCCTGTGTTACTCATCCAACAGATAATGCAGCTTGTGCTAGTAATCATACAACTCCAAATGGTATTGTTTGATCTACAGAAAAGTTCCACCAAATGCTGACAACGGACATTGGTTTAAATGTAGGTATCTTGTATTTTTTTCTAAATTAGTGCCATTCATTTATTCATACTGACTTCTGCCAGTCCTGCTGTTGTATTCCTGATGGAAAATTCTCCTAGCAGCTAAACCAGATGGTTTAGAAGTGTGGTATTTGCAAGAGGGATCAGGACCCTGGCCCTCGGTTTCTGTTCTACACTGGTGCAATAGCTTGTGAGAGATGTATTGAAATGGTCAGGCGCTGTGCATGCTGTTCTGGCAATGTGCCACCCCCTTGAAGCAGTCATTAGGGATAAGACTAACGTCGTGGATCTCTCGGTGTCTGCCACTGAGCTAACTCACTCCCTTACTAATGAGTAGAGACACGGTCAATGCGGTCGAAGAGCTTAGGTGCGCTGATCAAAGAAGCCAAGAAAACACACCATCAAGAACGAGAGCACAGGAATGTGGTTACGTACTGTAGTGTCTCTGTATCGTGTACGCTGTAGTGTCACTTTGTGACCCTGTAGAGCCCTGGTGCACCTACATTTTCAGGAGTTTGTGCAGTTCTGGAGACAGCAGCAGAGTTAGAAGCGACAGAGAATGGCAAATACTGATCTTTGGGTGTAGCAGCAGCCTGCCATAAACTGAAAGGGGTTGAATTCTTCAGTCTGGAGAAAAGGCTCTGGAAGATACAGTCAAGGCTTATACACTGGTTAGCTGAATGAAGAATTACCACCCAGTAAATCCCACAAGACTGAAACTGTGAGGCACTAATGGAAGCAGTAAGTGGGAATCGAGGATCTGTTTAACGCTGGAGCGAACTTCTGGGTCCCGCAACCATGGGAGGCCACAGGGGCAGACCAGCGGGCTGGGCCAGGCAGGGCACAGGAAGATCCGTGGACAGCCGGTCTCGAAGGACCCAGCCCAGGTGCTGGGGGCCTGCAAGGGCCGCGGAGAGCGATGAGGCTCCAGGGACGTCGCCGTAACCAGTCGCCACCGGGGGAGCGGAGACACAAGACACCTCCCACCCTCCTCCGCCGCCGCCGCCCCTCAGAGTACCTGACGCGCCGCTCCCCGCCCGGCCCCGCCCCCTGCGCATGCGCGGCGGCGCAGCCCCGCCCGGTTCGGCGCCCGCGGCCCAGCCGAGCCAGCCGCGCATGCGCGGTACCGCCACGGAGCGGCCGGCAATTTGCGCATGCGCCAGCTGGTGGGGCCCGCTGTAAGTGGAAGCCGTCCGGCCGCGCGATGCATTGTGGGCGTGATTGAGGAAGTAAAATGGCGGACCTAGCGAACGAAGGTAGGCGGGCGCTGGCGGTGCGCAGCGGTGCCGGCCGCGGTCCCAGCCGCCGGCCCGGCGCTGCCGCGGTCCCGGCCCGAGCCTGGCCCCGCGATGCGCTCTCAGAGGTGCGTCCGGGCGCGGGCCCGCCCTCGGAGGCGCCCCCGGCCCCGCGGCCTCTCCGTGCCCCGGCCCCTCTTGGGCGAGCGGCTGGACAAAGGGAGCGCCCGGCCGGGCCGCCGCGCTCCCCTCCGGCTCCGCTCTGCCCTGCGGGTCCAGCCGCGTGGCGGACGTCCGCGGGGACCGGGGCCGTGCCGGCGGGTGCCTCCCGCCGGGCTGGTGGCCCGGCGGCTCCTGGGGCGGCGGCCGCCGGCGGGTCGGTGCTGCCGCGCTCGCTGAGCGCTGAAAGCCGGCCCAAAGCCGGCCCCGCCGCCCCCGCGGAACAGGCCGCGTGGCGCCTCTCCCGGGGGAGTCCTGAGCCCTTTGCATCCCTCCTTGTCCAGTTGCTTTTCGGGGTCATTGTCCACACTTCAGGATTGTTGTGAATCTTTCTGTAATTCCCGCTCATGTTAATCCTTCCTCTAGCTAAGGGAATAACAGAGGCAGCTCTATAAAACTAGGTGAGGTATAATGTATATATTTTAATCTAAAAACCTTTGAAGTAAAGAAATAGTGGCTTCATTTCTCATTGAAGAGGGTTAGGAAAAACGTGGGCTGCACTAGCGTAGGACTTGGGTGCTCTTCTCCAAGGTGTGTAGACTGTTTAAGTGACGGTGGGCATCAACAGTTTGCCTTTGAGAATGACTAACTTCCCTCAAAGTCTCTGCAAAACCCAAGTTTCCTCCAGCTGTCTCTGTTGTTTCTCATCATTCTTCTTGCCTAATGAAAGAGAGGGGGAAATGCCCAGAAGGAGACAACTGAAAGTGCATGAGGGCCCGTTTTCAAGATTGTTTCGTACATTTTAACTCTGTACCAGTGGCAATTACAGTTTGGATATTAATGTTAAACAACAGGAAGCAAATATTTATTGTAGGTGTAGCTTTTGAAGATGAAGTCTACAAGCAGCTAACCACATAATTACACTTAAATTATTTGACAAATCCTGTGATGCAGCATGTCTTGGGCAGCATGCTGGCTTGCAAACTCAAGATGAGCTGTCAGTGCCCAAAGAGGCATGATAAGAGGTCTCAAGAATGGTCATAAATAGTCAAATGTATAATGACTATTAGTGAGAAACTTAATGATGGTATTTCTATACTGTCATTACAATGACCTTATAATACATTTTGATAGTTTACTGTGTTCTTTTAGAACCAGAAGTTTAGGGATGGCTATCTTAAGCTGTGCAAACCCCTCACTTTAGCTCTCCATTCTAGTGGGAAACATAAAGTTCAACAGTGAATTCCAAGTTACCAATGTTTATTACATCTTTTGATGTTGACTTTTCATGTGTTTCTACCTCTATATTTTAGCAGAATTGTGTAGACTGTTGGGGAGAAAGTGGGGTGCCATCCTTATTTTTTCTCTCTCTCTTTTTTTTTTTCTCTTTACACCCTTTCCTGACTCCAGTGCTTCCCTCACCTGCTAATCTCTTTAGTTGTGCTTGCATCTCCTTCCAGAGTTGTCATCTTCATCCTTTGCTGTTCTGTTTCTTCTTGCGATAAGAGTGTGATATAATCTTTCGTAAGATTAAGCGAGATCAGCTTGCTTTTGAACTATTGTCTCTTCTTCTCATTCTAATATCATTGGCTGCATTGTCTGGTGTTAGGTTTTTTTTCCCCTCCAGTTCTATTTTTGAGGTGTCTGTTGTTTGTATACCAGTGCGAATACATGTGCTTTCCGGAATTGGCATCCTGCTGAAAGTCAGTGGCTTCCATACTCTTTCTGGTTGCTCTGTTTGCTGTCTCTGACATGGCAATGATGTTCGTGGGTGACTTTGTTTTCTCCTCATTCTTAAACACATCAATCTGTTTGATTTTTCCAGTACTGTAGGTGAATGTTTTCTTTCCGTGTGCCTGGGTATTTTCATTCAAATATCTGAAGTCAGTATTTTGGTACTGATAATTCTTTGATCTTCCGCTTCATATTGATCTTCTCTTGTTTGAAGCATGTGATACCTAAATGTTCACGTTCACAAAAGAAACGTGGTTAAAACAAAACTCTTAATATTCCTTCATCTTGATTGATCTGTACAGCAGTGCTGTCCCAGTCATACTTCACTGTGAGGTGTGAAGCTAATTATTCTTTGACACATAGTAGACACAAGTACCTAGAAAAAAGTTTCAGTCATTCTTGCAGATTGTTTTTGCTTAGGGTGTTTGAACAGTAGCTTTTCTTGTCTTTTCACACAAGTGAAACTTGCTTAGACTCTTACCTATTTGATTGCTGCAACAAACCTCCTGGCCTTGAAATTTGCTGTTGTTCTGCCTGTGTCTTTTCATCTTACTAATGCAGAGCTTTTTTAACCTGTCGCTTTTACCATGGCACCCCTTTGTTTCAATTTATTCATTGTTTGTTCCTTTTTCCAACAGTGTATTAGTTATCTTTACCTTCTAGATTCTGATGTCTCTCTTAGTTTATTGTCTGTCTTCAGGCACTTCAGATGCATCACCACTGGGATGTCAATATTGCCTCCATGTAACCATTCTACTAATGTCCTTCAAGCCTTCAAATGATTTTAATGGATGATCTTTCTGTGATGCATTTCTTCAAAGTTACAAGCATAACTACATCATTTTCGTCATTCTAATCATCCCTTGAATTTTTCCGTTCACTTGTCTTTCCTTTTTCTTTAGTGAATTGGTGAAACTGTACACCTATGTCTTTGTAGTGCTTTGATGGCAAGCTGTATCTTGGCAGAAGAAGGTTGTTGGGTTAAGGGGGTCCTCTACTGCAGAGAAGGGGGGTGAAGAATGAGGTGGTCCAAGTGCCACTTTCAAAGAAGTTTGTACTGTGAAGTTTCCTAGGAACAGGTTCTGGTCTTGGCATTGCCTCTCATCATGAGAGGAGATGAGCTGGTAAGCGTGGAGCTAATGAGGAGGAAGAGAGAGTAACTTCCCCCTGGCTGTGTGAAGTTTGATCAACTTCGTCACAAAGATTTAGTGCCATTGAGATAAAGGCTTTGGGCACTGGCATTGTGAGAAGTTTGATCATTGAAAACCAGGATTTTGGAATGGTAGGCACAGTTGTTATTGTTACTATTGTATAAAATAGTCACTGAATTCTTTGAAGCCTTTGTATGATATTCTTTGTTGGTATTCTAGCTGGATCATGTCTTAAAATTGACACTGCACACCTGTAGCAGTGGAGTATCATGGAGCACTAGACAGCTTACCGTCAGGTGTATGTTCACGTAAACCTGAATGCTTTTCTTATTAACTTGCTGTTAATACACAACTAGTAATTTGTTTGTATATAACTTGCTTCTGAAGCTGCTCTTTAGATGATGGGATCTCCTTGTGTTGAGAATGAATTACTTTATCACCTTTCAGTCACTGAAAAGGTACAAGTTTTTCTTGGGGCTAAAACTTGATGGCTTTCCTTCCATTTCCCTTTCAGCAAGGGCCTGCACTGCCTGTGTTGGCAAACTCTCCTTAGACAGCAAATGCAATTTCTTTTGCTTTCTGAAACTGCTAAGCATACACTTCGTGACTGTAACAAGTTTACTGTATGTAACTGCCTCAAACATACAGAAGGCAAGAGAATTGAAGCAGTTCCTTTCAGAGTAAATGTATCATTCCTTTGCCAGACTTGTATGATGCTGACATTGCTTCTGTGCTGTTTCTGGGGTTTTTTGCCCTGACTGTATAATTCTATTTGCTTTCAGGTAGCTTTCAGAGAGAGGAAGGTCTGTTGTTACTTTGAGGGGAAAAGCTGGCATGCGCCACTGTCCCTGACGTTTGTAGACCCTATAAACAAGATCTTTTTTTCCCATGGTGATTTACCTCAGATAAACTAGTGGACACAAAGTCAGGCTGAGTGATCTGGTTTGTGGGTTGTTTTTTTTTTTGAGCTATTCTAATAATTCACATCCAAATGCCATAAAGTACTATTTCATTTACAAGACAGAACTGTCTAAGTACTTTAATAATTTTTGTAAATACATTAATAATTTTTGTTAACACTTTTTGGAGTTCTTTGCAATGTAGATTAAATATTTATAAAGTAGTTGGGTTGCCTCATGGCTTTCTTCTTCTTGTCATATTAAAAAAAGCTACTTTTTTCCATTTCTGACTTGTAACATTTGCTTTATATGAAGTACCTGAGCTGAAATAGTAAAATTAGTGAACGCAGAGGGTAACCTATTTTTGTTAATGCCACGAGGGCTTTGGAAATGAAATAACACGTTCTCTGCAAACACAAAAGGTTTATACTTTAAATATGGTGTATGGAATTTTTATTTCATCTTAAATATGTAAAAGGCATTCAATCTTCCCATGCCAGTGGTGGAATACTGTCTGGAAGCAGCCTGCTTACTCATGCTATAGGAGACAAAAAAATAAAGGGTTTGAAAGTGAATGAGAACATCAGATGTTTTACATCATGAAAAGCAATTTATCAGAGTTTTGGAAATGAGGCAGAAGTATCTTTTTTTTTCCGATGTCAGTTATATTCACCATGACATCACTAGCTATAAATGATCCAGTCGCGTTTCTTGTACTTTCTGACATGAAGTATGATTAGACTTTGCTTGTGGGGTCTTTTTTGGCCATCAGCTGTTGTTGTGGTGGCTTGCTCATTGCTTTCCGTTTATTCAAAGCTGCTGGAAAGAGTCTTGTTTGGTTATCAACACCTTTAGAATTTTATAATGCTGTAAATTGCCTGTATCTCTTTTAATACTTTTTCCAGCATGATTATTCTGCTTTTTTTTCATCTTGATACTATTTATGTTCTAAACATTTTTGCGGCCTGAGCTGTTTAAATAAGTATCGTTAAACTTAACTTTGAACTTAAATTTTTCTTGACCCTCAGATAAGCCTTTCACAGGCAATAAATTACCACTCTGAATATTTTTGGTGAGTTAGCAACCTAATTGCTGTTCTCCTTTTTAACACTCTTTCATTGTTCACAGGTATGATCTACTTTTTCTCTCAGGTGATGTATTATAATGAGTTAAAGTCAGAGCAGTTGTTCCCAAGTTGTATGCTTTTAGTGGTGAAAATTGCTTCTTCAGAGCTAAGCAAGGGCTCGCTTGCCTGGAAGTTTCTCAGTGTTTTTTTTCTGCCTCTCATATAGGTTTCCATGTAGTCAGGCACTATTGCACTTTAAAATGTAATTTGGAGTAAATTTAAAAAAAAAAGTTTGAAACAGTGTAGTTCTTAGCTTTAAAAGTAAGTTCATCTTGTAGTAACCTGGCTACAGTAGGTCTGGTGAGGACTTGAGAGTTGTTTTCGTGACAACCCATGCCTGGGTCCCTTCTAAAATCTGAAGATTAATTTGAGTTGCCAGGGCGGTCGGGGACCTGGATTGCAAGACCTCTGAGGAAAGGCTGAAGGAACTGGGCACGTTCAGCCTAGAGAAGAGGAGCGTTCAGAGAGGCACATTTGGAACTTTCCAGGGTCTATGGTGCGATTATTAAAAAGACAGAGCCAGGTTCATCACAGGTGGTGTATGTTGGAAGGACAAAAGATGAGAGGTGGAACAAGATGTTCAGACTGGATACAGGGAAAAGTTGTGGATTTTTTTTTTTTTTTATTACCTTAAGGAAAATCAAGCAGTAGAAGAGATTACCCTCGGAGGCTGCTCAGCCTCTGTCCTTGGACGTTAAGACCAGACTGGATAGATAACCTGCTTCATCTGGTCTGACTACATAGCTGACCTTACTTGGAGCAGGAGGTTGGATTAGAGACCTCCTGTGGTCCCTTCCAACCTGAATTATCCTGTACTCTTATGGTAGAGACACAGTGGTCTTGGTGGCAAAGGAGAAGAATGTCCTTTTGGCCTTTGTCACTGCTTTGCCATGGGATTTACTCTGTGAGCCTAGTAACTGTAGAGAGAAAAGCACCTCTGCACTATACCAGTCGTGTCCCCCCCCCCCCATTTTGTGCCNNNTTTTGTGCCGTTTTACATTTTCACTTATGTGGCCTTCAAACATGGATTCAAAAGGGGCATGGTTTTTGCATCCATGCACTTAAAATACCCATTTGATTTTTCAGTAATGGGTCATTTCATGCTGCAGTGAAGGTTTAAAACTTTGTATTGCAAAAGTAACTTCTGTGGCCACTAGAGATGCCACCAACTGCTGTGGTTGCATTGGTGTGAAGGGGTGGAGAGGTAGAACAAGGCCATGTTTTGTCCAGTTCCAGGAAACAGTGTTGACATCACAGAGGTTGGTACAGCTATGAGTGGTCATGTATCAGAGTTAAAAATCTCATGTTAAATAGTATATCTGACTTGAAGAAGATAGCTCTGCCAGAGCCGCTGGAAGAGTATTTTCTGCTTCTGTGTTTTGGTTTCCAAGGCTTTTCTGACAGCACATAGGGCAGATATTGATAGTTAATGACTTGACAGTGAAATACCTTAAAGGAATTTAGCCTGTGAAAGCCAGCTTTTGAAGTTTTTGTAATTATTCATGCAAGTTGAAATGTCTGAAACTTAAGAATAAACTCCAGGGAGGAGTTCTGTGGATTCAGTCATTTTTCAGACTGGTTTGACAGCCTACCACCATTCAGAAGAAACTGAGTGGTTTGTTTGGGTTCCAGATCTTTAGATTGGCCACTTGCTGTCTCTATGGCAGTAATTACTGAAGGTCTGTTTTCCTCCCTACATGCTTGGGCTTTCTCAGGGCACCTTCACTGAGACTGACTCGGTTAGAAAATGGACATTGTTTCTGCACCTCGTTTCTTTTTGCTTGTCTGGAGAAAAACCAAGTCTGTTCCACAATATTTAAGAACTATGTGCTATGTCTCTTCATATTTTAGATGAAGGAGAGGATCTCATGTTATTTTACATGTATTTTGCCTGAAGTTTGAAAGTTGTGGGGTTTTTTTTCCCCATCCTTTATCCTGCTTTATTTTCCCATTACCTTGGTGACAGTTCTGTGGACCCAACAGATCCATTTTACTGTAGGTCATCCTTCAGACACCTTGGTGGATTGGAAGCACACTTGCGAAGTGCAAACATGACTGTCCACCTCTGATGTTGGCTAATAGAAACGACAGTGCAATTCTTATTTTGGAGTAGCACTTAATAAGCTGCCATGCTCACCATGGGGGAAAAAACTCCAACTACCTAACGTGCATTTCTGTTCTACAAAAATAAAACCTGTTGTAGGGGTTCTTCAGTCAATAGGAAAAAATGGTTTGTGTAAGTGCTTTTGTAGGAAAAACATTAAATGCTAGAGAGCTCTTTATCTAGTACATAAATGAATTCAAAAAACATAACTAGGAATCTGAACTGCAAGCTGAAGCCAAACATTTGAATGGGAAATTTGGCACTGGAATTTTTTACCAAGTGAGGTAATGGATGATCGAGGGCAATAATCCTTTGCTTTTAATATCTTCAATAATTGATGCCTTTGAAAATGTTTCCCCAAAACAATAAGGCTCAGAAAAATAAGCAGTGTTTAATGAAGGTGATTGGATTAGACAATCTATTGATCCCTTCTTGCCTTGGGATAGAATTAGGGAAACATTTCCAGCATTGTGGTCTTGTTGCAGACTTTAGGAGGGCCATGGTGAACAAGCGTTCCCTGGTAAAGAAGGTGCCTGACTAAGCCCAGGTGTAGTTGGTAGCTGTGAGTGCCTGCTGTCTCAGTGTCATTCCTGCCAGATGCCATCATGTCAGTTGGTCTCAGAGCCAGCAAGAGTAATAGTGAGATTCCTAGATCTTGAAAACTGGAAGACTGTGTTCCTTCAGTGGGTAGAAACTCTCATGTGTTGCACAAGAGTGTTATCTTTTCCACCTTGACTAACAGGACTGGACATATTTCATTTAACTAGCTCCTTTTCCCAGTCTCATTTGCCATAGCTGGGCACAGTCTCTAATACTTGATTTTTTTTTTTTCCCCCACTCCATTTTTTTCTTTGGTTCTTCCATCCAACTTTTTTAATTACTTTTTTTTTTTTTCTGTGAGCTTTCCTGACATCCCTGTTCTTTTTTTTTTGTGCGTACTCAGTTTTCCATCACCACGCTCCATCTCTTATTTGTCCTGTTCCTTTGCATCAACTTCTTTGGCTCCCCATTCTAGCCTTTTGCCGGCCATCCCATGTTCCTCTGCACTTTGCATTGGTTTTGGATCTGCTTTTTTTTACTGTTTGCTTTCTTCTCTCTCAGTACTTCAATCCTTTATTAAGCACCAAGTAGTTTTCTTCTGTTCGGTTCTCTTTGGTATCTGTGGAATTTGGTACAGGAGTCTCTTGTATGTTGTGCATTACACAATCAAGTCCCGCTTTTGGGCAGATCCCCAAAAGGGAAGAACACTAATACAGCATTTTATTGACTGGTTTGGCAGTCTTGGATAAAAGTAGTTCGATAGAATGCGTGCTACTTGTTGCTGTAATTACAGTATTAATGAATACTAAAGTATACCGAATGTGGTATAAAGAAATGAACAGCACTTTGAAGTGAAGGGTTAAAAGCTTGGACCTTAGAATCATAGAATCGTTGAGGTTGGAAGGGACCTTTCAGATC
>RSEF01000028.1:522096-560302 GCA_003993805.1 Himantopus leucocephalus
GAGCTCCTCACCCACCAACACCCTCAAGTCCTTCTCCTCAGGGCTGCTCTCACTCCAGTGGGGAAAAGAGCTTTCAGCATTTTCCCCACTGTGTTTTTTTTGGTCCTGCCCCCTGCGCCAGGGTTCTTCAAAGGCTGTGTGAATAACGGCAGGGCTGTCTCTGTCTCCTGGACAGCAGCTGGACTGGGTCTGTGCTCTTTTCAGTCCTGCTGCAGTCAGTGCTTCTGGAGTGGTCTGGCTTTCCAGACCACTGGAGAAGCAAGGAGTCTTTCAGCTAGGAAGCCAAGCAAAGTTGTTTATGCTGCCAGCTCTCTTCTCATCACCAATCTGAGAGCTTGCAGATTCTGGTAATTATTGACAAGGCAGTAGAGGTTTAACTGTTAAAACTGTTCTGCATGTTTTCTGAAAACTAGAAACCAGACTGGAGCAGCGAGACCCAGATTACCTCCCTTGCAGCCGGAGAGCTGGTGTTGTGTGTGCGGCCCTGCTTTCTCTGCTCAGTGCCCATGCACTGTCTCTGGCCCCGTGGATGGTCAGAGAAGGTTTGGCAGGGTTGAAGAGATGTGGGAGTGAGGTTTGTGGTATGTGGGGAGGACTTGGGGTACCACAGTGAGAGGACCAGAGAACACGTGCAGCGTAAGCCATGAGAAAATCAGATCTTCAGTGCTGCTCCTTGCATAATTGCCTTTGTGGTTAGTGTGATGCAGGTAACTTGTGACTTAATTCTTTTACTATTTCTATGACTGTCTCCCCTTGAAGGGGAAGAAAGCCATTTGGATGACATTTGGAGTGCTGTTAATTTTGAATTCCCTCAAACTGGAAGAGGGTAGATTTAGAATAGGTATTAGGAATAAATGGTGTTCAAGGCCAGGTTGGACGAGGCTTGGAGCAACCTGGGCCGGTGGGAGGTGTCCCTGCCCATGGCAGGGGAGTGGAACCGGATGATCTTTAAGGTCCCTTCCAACCCAAACCAGTCTGTGATTCTATGAAAGTGAGGCTTAGCATAAAAAATGGACTGGGAGTAATGGGTATAAAACATCAAGTGGAGGACTGAGGTGTTTACCCCTTGCCCTTATGTATGAATAACATACACGTGTTGTAAGTGCTGTGGCCAGTTCCCGAGAGCCTTTTCATGCTGTTCTTCTGAATCAAAGAGGTAAGAATAGCCGAGTGCTAGACTTGGTTTAATTTTTGGCGACAAACAAAACGATTCTTTCATTCTACTCTCTTGTTCTGTGGAGTTTGAAGTTAGTATTTGGGTCTGTTAGTACCAGCTTCAGGTTAAAACCAGAAAATTTTGGAAATACAAAATGAAATGAACCTGCTCATAAAATTGCATGTATTGTAATCTTTTAATAATTGCTTCTGTTTGAGGGCAGGCCAAGTTGTAGCTGAAGAACTTTGGGCCCTTAAGATTTAAAAGCTGCTGTTTATTTTTGAGGTTGCTGTTTGCTCTTGTTTTGCATTGGACCTGGGCAATGATGAGCATTTTTAGTCTGTCTTCGTTCTACTGAATGCTTTTGGAGAGCAAGCCAAGGTTATGTGCTTCTTAGCGACATCTTCACCTGCTTGGTTCTCCAGATACTTCACCATAAGACACCAGGAGGCTTGGCCCACAGATGGCAGCTGGGAGAATGTCCTTGTCCTGCATATTATCTATGGACTATAATTTAGTCCTTTATCACAAAACAGTCGTTCCGGCTCAAAGCCTTTAACTTTTTAATTATCCAGATGTGTGCAGGATATGGTAATGCTTATTTTTTGTTCTACCAGTGGGGACCTGCAGCATTAAATGACCTGAAGAAATGTAAAGAGTCTGTACTCCGAGTTCAGCAAGTATCAAATACCATTAGTGTGCGCTTACTATCCTGTAACCCTCCTCCTGGAAACAGATAGGCAAACTTTTTAATTTACAAAAGAAAACATCGGTGTTGCTTTTCAGATAATTCACCGTCACATGAATGTGAAAGGATTGTGTGTCTTGTGTGAATGTTATGATGAATTTCTGTGGGGAATTTTATAATCAGCTCCACTTCCCTCAAATGTGGTCTGAAGAAGCGGTGAAGGACAGTTATTTACAGGAATTGTCTATTTAATTCCTATGTCTGAATCTGGGGATAAAAGCAATTAGCTGTCCTTCAGGCCTTGAGAGACGGAGTTAAACCCAAACAACCCCGTGGCTGGCAAAAATGCTCTCTTCCTGGGGACACTGACATTTTTAGCTAACTTTCAAAAAAGTGCATTTGCTCCAACTGATGGTTTTTGTGGGGAGGGGAAGCTAATTCAGTCAGCAGGTTCTGTTACCTGGTTTGTGCGTATTTTAATTGGTGTCTCAGTGGCAAGCAATTCCTTCTGCCATACTGTGAAAAGAGTGGAATTTAAAAAGGGATTAGCAGATCCTCTCACTAGGACGACTGCTCTCTCGTGTTGCAGCCTTGCATTGAAGGGACGTTGTCTTTTTTGCTCCCAGTCCCCTGCAGAGCAAAAAGGTTTGTCGGATTCAGGCGAGGACCCCCAGGGAGAGGTTGAGCCCCCCCACCATGGTCTGGGTGACACAGAATCAGCTGGTGAGCGCGACTCTGAGCACCCTGCTCCCGCTGTGGCCTCAGTCAGTGCTACCCTGAGTCCCGCTTCTGAAGCCCAGCTTGCTCCTATTCAACAAGAACTGGCAGGGGTAAGTGTGAACCTACCAAGTACTTCTGCTGCTGAGGGGTTTAAGAAAAAGTCCCTTCTACTAGGAGGAATCTGTTACTGTTAACTTTAGGTAGTGCAGCTCACTGTCTGTCTGGTTCTTTGATCTCAAGCGTTAGTCCCCTCTAAGCCGATGTTTCAATTGGTAGAAATGAAATTTGTTTGGGACTCCCTAGTGGGTGTTATTATAGAAGACGCATCAAGTATCAATTTCAAAATTTGGGGTGTAAACTGTGTGTTTGCTAAGAATGAGCGTTCTTCTAAATGAGTGAGAAAATGGGTATGTATGAGGGATTTGCTTCGAGCAGTTTAGAGGAGGATTGTTTATTCCCTCTGAGCCGTAACGCTGCAGCTTGACAAAGTGAGCAGCTAATGCTCTGTTTCTACTGGATATAAACAGGAGCTTGTCACGCTCACCTGTAATGTACTTCACAGATTAAAAGCAGCAAGAGAGATGCTAAAGCAGAATTTTGAATTTGGGTACTTGGGGGAAAAAAAAAAATCGGTACCTTGAGGTAGGAAAAGCTGTCAGTGCTGTTAATTTAAGTTTTTTCTACTGATGGTGCAGCAAAATATTTCTTGAAAGATTAGATGACCAAATTGCTACCATACAGTCTTTCAGATAAATTTTAAGTGTTCGTAATCTTTCTGGGTGGTGGACTGTGTTTTCTTGGTGCAGGTGAGTGTCACCTGAGTGTGCATTGTGACCACACACACTAGGTATGTATTCTTTGATAGATCTTTGCCTGTTAAGGCTGCTTGACACAGTACCTGCACCCTTTTCTTGCACTAGTGTTTTGATTTTTTGTTTTGCTTTCAAGAATGGGCCATTTCAAGTAAGCTCAGTGCCGAATGGATTGTCATGAGAAGGTACAAATAGCTGTAGGTTGAATGCCTTTTGGTGTCCAGGCTGTCAGGTCTTGCAGACCTGCTGCAGAAATTTTTCTATTTCAATTTTTTTTTTAAGTTTAAAGATTTCAAGGGTTAGTATTTTAAAATATAGCTGGTAAACATAGCCACAGCCTTCTGGGTCAGTTTTCTATCATTTGAAATTGCCAGTGTTACTAGAACTGGGCAAGAGAACTGTACTAACCAGACTTTGAGGAAAACTGCAGCAAGTGGTCATTATCTTAGACTCATTCTTTAATGGCAGAAAACCTTACCCCAGTTAACCCAGATCTGAAAGAAATTTAAGAACCAAAAATGCTGTTGGGGAATGTATGCAGGAATTCTTGACTGTACACAACAGATACCGAGGCATCCTTGAACTTTACTCTGTTCACTTTAATTTATGGATTAGTACAGTGCTCAGTAAAGGCATGCAACTGGCCTGCGTATGCACTAGCAAGCATTCTTCAAATGATTCCGATTTCTTAGAGTAAAACCCTCTCTTACCTTGAAATACACAGAAGGTAGATGCATCTTCAGAGTGCTCATACTGGTTTGCCGGAGCAGAAGGTTTCATGTCATCTTCCCAGGACCTTGGGAAGGTAGATGAATTAGGACTGAGGTCTGAAGAAGACACACACTGCATATTTCTTGTTTACTTGGTATTGTTTCTACATTAACATGGTGTGGCCAGAGATAGGGCCTCTTGCAGAGCTGGTTTTGATGTCTTGACTTTCAGCTGTCTAACCCAAGCCAGCATGTAGCCGCGCCAGCAGGACTCCATTGTTTGAGAGGTTCTGGAACAGCTTTTAAGCAAAAGCCATGGCAATTCAATACTGCTTACAAATGTGCAAGTGTCTGGATTGCAGACTTGCTGTACCATGCTCTGAAGTCCTTTTATATAAGACTTTTTTGCATCTTAAATGTATTTTTCAAAGATGAACACTGTAAGTATAATCTTAGAGATTTCACCTAATTATGTGGTCCTTTTTTTGCTTCACCTGAGTTCTCCCTTGCCTTCCCTGTTTCTGCTCTTTATTGTGATTAAACAAAAACTGTCAGATTTGTTGAAGTTTGTGTAAGTTCTTCCCTGTTGGTTTGTTGTAACAACTGTGTAAGGAAGTAAAGGGTGTAAAGCAGTGTTTATACTTCAGTATGGGGTGGTTAATTACTTTCACTTGCACTTTTAAAAAGCAGTTGGTACCCTTCAAAAAGGTCATGTGGTTAATTAGAAACCAGTCAGAGTTGTAGGAGCCTCTATTTAGAAAGAATTGTAACTTTTCTGTAGCTGGATTTCTAAAAGTAAGGGGAAAAGGGGATAAGTGAAAGTTGCCTTCTGTTCTTAAATGAGGAGTAAATTGTAGGTTGGATTTTACTGGTTTAAGTGTCTCTTCAGTTTCTGATTTCAAAGAACTGGATGGAGAGAAGTTGAGTCACCATAATGATTCCTGATAGGATGAGATGGACCGGGCTTTCATTTCTGTTGTGTAGTGTACTTCTGTAAAACATCTGTTGCTTTAAAGTACAGACTGAGTAGCCTGGGAAGAGAGGCCTGGCATGGAAAGGCTGGACTGCTGTTCGTTATCACTAATTGTAATCTGATTTTTTTCCAGTGTGTTAAGTTTATTATGCATATATTCCCCCTTTTTTTGTCTGGTCTCCCCAGCCTCTCCTGAATAAACAACACTGGTAAGCCACTTCTGGCTGCGGTGTTAATTTATAGCATGGCTTCATAAGAAAATGAAGGTTACGCTAATACAGTATATTGGTGCCCCCCAGCCCCGTGCTGTCTGCCTTTACCTCTCTGTCAGGTCGGAGCAAAGCTGCTGAGAGGTGT
The DNA here is from genome assembly GCA_003993805.1 of Himantopus leucocephalus. Taxonomy (NCBI): domain Eukaryota; kingdom Metazoa; phylum Chordata; class Aves; order Charadriiformes; family Recurvirostridae; genus Himantopus; species Himantopus leucocephalus. The sequence goes on from RSEF01000028.1 coordinate 527,513, forward strand.
GGAGATCTTGGCTCTGGATTCCCCTGTGGGTAGGGGCAGACTAGAGAGGAGAGAAAACGTCGCGCTACCTCAAGCATTTGACTTCTCACTGCAGGTTCTTCCACATCATTTGTCATCTGGGAAGGATCTATGGGAAATCAGGCTTCACTAGATCACGTGCATACAGCTTTATTTTCTTGAAAGCCTTTTTTCTAACAATGAAGGATTTAGGAGCATTTTCCAAGATACGTCAGAGCAAATTGGTTGTTGGTGAAAGCATTACTAGAGTGAGAAGACTTGGGATTTATCCAAGGTTGAGGAGACCTGATAGGTGAATGCCCAAGTAATGGGGAGTGAATATTGACATCAAGTTTTATAATAAAAGCAAGGAAACAGAGCTGTGTGTGAATTACTGGATGCAGAGTATAACAAAATTTAAAAAAAAAATGGTTCCCAGTAGTGTTGGTGACTCTGCAGTGGAATAACTCGTGCGTATTCTCATTCATTTGAAAGCAGAAAATTGAACCTGAGTATCTTAAATACTCAAGCAGGAGTTTCAGTACTGAGGTAGACATAAACGAGGTTCTTTCGCCTGTCTGTGCCTGGGGATCAACCTAAGGGATTATGACTTTTTTCTTCCTTGGCCCTTTAAATTCTTGAGTCTATGAAAGATTTAAATCTGTTATTGCATTTCTCTGGTAGGAGTTATTTGCAAGGTCTGTCCCAACTTCCCCAAGCAATAATTGACAGAGTGAGCAGTGTGTGTACGGGTAAGGTTGGGAGGTAGCATACCAAAGGATCTAAATATTTAGATGCCTATGTAGGAAAAAAACACATTTGAGAGAAAGGGAAGTCATTTTTTTCTTCTGTGCAGCATCTATTTTGACTAGGGTTGGCAATATCAGTAACAGCTGTAACTCGTCATGTGGGCTCTTGCATAGCTTTAATCTCCTAAAACTCTTGGACTAGGAAGCATGGAAGCGATTCAGAGAGAACAGATAACTTAGCTCTGCTTTACCCTCAGTAGGTTACAGAGTGGGGTTTGGATATCGACGCTCCTTGCCCACTAAATGTAGTGATGGTATATATAGCTGTGCTTGCATTGATTAATGAAATGACAGTGATGCGATAATTTGAAGCTTGTGCTATACAAGCTTCTGTTTGACTTTTATTTTGTCTGTGTTACTCGAGCATTGAGAATACAGCATGTGTTAGTAACAGCTTAAGAAGTTTTTGAAGTTCAGGGGGAAATCACTTGTTGATTTTTAAGGATTTTTGCACATGGAGATCTGCAGTTCCATTCATGCAAAATTTTTACCAAATGGTTTCCTTTTGCTTTTCAGGTTTTTTTTGCTAAAAATCGAAACAAATTTCTGGTATATGTGACAACCCTTTCTGTGCAAAATAGATATTTTTTTCTGACTTCACAGCTGATTGCTGAAACAGATAGATGGCATCATCGTTTTCCCCTTTAGCCTTATCCTTTGGGAAACTAGTGTATGTTGGCAAGGGAGATGCCTAATAAGATCACCTTCTAGTAGTGCGGGGTACTTGACCAATTTTGTAGGAAGAGCATGGATCATCAAATACAGTATTAATGCGATTGGGCTTATAGATGTGTGTGGATGTGGGGGGTTGTTTTCCAGAACTGTCAATAGCTTTGCATTCCCTATACTAAAGGTCTTAAAAGTACTTGACTAGGATGCTAGTGAAGTTGCTATACTTTTGTATTAATGTAAGAAACCCTTAAACTTAATTGCATAGGCAAAATGCAGTGTAAATGGGTTTCCATTGGCATTGAGTGAAATAGCGATAGCACAGTAGTATCTAGATGCTAAATATATGCAGTGCTAAATACAAAAATTGGTACTTTCTGGCATTCTTCTGTCCAAGGTATGTCTTTCAGATGATAGTCTTGTGCGGCCTTAACCAGTCCTGCTGCGCGTTGCCCAATCTTTGTGTGTCTGCCTGTTCTCCATGCCAAAGTCTGAGTAGCTGCGATGGGGAAGGACGAGCTCTGGGGCTGCCGTGGGCTCTGGCTGTGAGCTGCTGTTCCTCCCCCAGTCAGCCAGGCTCTGGAGGTGTCTGTCTATCTGTCTGCGAGTCCTGGGTGAGGAGTGGGATGGAAGGGTAGTGTTGGACCAGGGAGAAGGTCCAGCATGTCAAGAGGTTCTGGAATGAGATGGAGGTGCTAGTGCTGCCCTGGCCACCTCGTGTAGTGAAAGGAATCCATTGTGGGAGTATGTTTTGCAGGAACAAAGGAAATTGTATCAGCTGAGGAACTGGCACAGCAAGTAGGAGGACAGAGACCTAGAAATCCTTAGTAAAGATGTGAAAATTTGTTTAGAAACTTTTCGAATCTTGTGGTGGTTGGTAGCCTGTGATGCTTCCTGTTTTATTTCTGGTGCTGTGGAAGATGCTAGGAGACTATCCATTGCTCATTCCTATCAAAATATTGTAGTACTGGTTTATAGAGCATGCTTCATATAGAGAGTCTTCCAATGCTGTCCTTTTGTGGAAGGAACAGATGTCAGTCACGTTAATTAGGAAAAGTGCTTTGGAATGGACTCCCAAATAATGGGTATGTTCATGACGAGTTTGGAACTTCTGTGATATTTTTAAAATCAAACCAAATTTGAAAATTGTCATTTACAGGTTTTCAATATAGAGAAAATTGTAACTGTAATAATTGTTGCATATTCTCTAAGGATGTTAGTGCTTGGATATGAATTTTCAGGTATCTTATTTGTAAATGAAATATTTTGAATTAGTATTATTTAATAGTGTCTGGGTAAAACTCAATATGCCTACATGTGAGTCATAAAAATAATGCTTTGCCTCGAGTGTACATCATTAATGGTAAAGAAAAAAAATAGAGATTGAAATGTTCAGTATGTGATTTTTGTTTTATCACTGTCATCTGATTGCAGAGATCAGCAGATGGATCAAGTCCAGAAGATGGAGATGGTAAGAGATTTGATTGTAAGATTAAAAAGCACGAGTATATGTATCCAGAATTTTGTATATTTACTCTAATTGCTTTTTCCTGCAGAATCTGATCGAGAGGATGGGAGCTACTGCCCACCTGTAAAGCGTGAGAGAACTTCATCCTTAACTCAGTTCCCTCCTTCTCAGTCAGGTAAGTTTTGTTACAATGTTATATGAGAGGTGGGTTTCCTTCTTATCCTTTTTTTTCTCCTAGTCATGTCATCAGTCTTGTTACTGTCTGCTGTGCTTTGGTTTAAGACCACAGCAGCCATGTACTCGGACTTTTTCTATGGTCTGTGTTAGCAAATTCAGTGAAGCCCAAAGGAGTTGATAGATATGTGTTTTAAATATTTTCTATCGATAAGTTTATATACATTTATAGTTTCAGCTTTTAATTTTACACTGTTAAATTGAAGAATTCACCAGAAATCTTTTTGATTGGTTGTGATCAGGTTGCTTCTTAACAAATTTGTATAAATGCTACTTTTTTCTTAGCTACTCTGCTGCCAGGTGAATCTTCCAAGTCTCAAGTGATCCTTAAGTTGTTTTGGTCCGTTCCTTTTCTCCCATTAGCGGAGAGGATTCAGACCATTTCAGCAATGCTCTCAGCTGGGAATGCAAGAGAGAATGACCACTGCCTGTTTGCTTATACAGTCAAGGCAGCAAAATCGCTGGGAAGGCCAGGTGTAAATTCTTGTAATTCACATAGTTGGGAATGGTCATGTTTGATATTTGTGTTCACTCACGGGATCAGTCTCTAAAATTTATGCCTTCTGTCTTTACAGACAATAAGAAGATTTAGCTTTGGTTGAGAATTATTTTAGTTAAGATATGTCAGTGCTTGGGACAAATTTGGAGACTTCGGTACTTTGTTTCCATTTGAAGTAAAGGTGATGAGAAAAACAGTAAAGGAGAGAACGTTAAAAAATATTCCTCTAACATACATCACATTCAGAAAGTGTGACTAAAAGATTAAAACCTAGTTATTTTGCTTTAAATTTTAAAGAAATAAGTGACTGTGGAATTTAAAATGCAGTTGCTGATATTTTATTTGCACAGTATTCTCATTTCATATCATCATAGAATGGTTTAGGTTGGAAGGGACCATGAAGATCATTCAGCTCCACCCCCTGCCCTGGGCGGGGACACCTCCCACCAGCCCAGGTTGCTCCAAGCCCCATCCAACCTGGCCTTGAACGCCTCCAGGGATGGGGCAGTCGCAGCTTCTCGGGGCAACCTGCGCCAGGGGCTCACCACCCTCATAGTGCCAGTGCTAGTCAGGGGGGGAATCCCATCTCCTTTGGATCTGGCATGCAGCTTAGTGGGTTCAAGGTGCAGTCCTCTTAATTGGGTCCAGTCCAGGGGACCAGCGTTGCTGCTGTCTGCTTGCTGATCACTCTTAGTAAAAGAACACTGTCTACACAAAAATAATGAATAAGAGTTTTTTTGGCTGTAGATTTGCTGTTAGGATAACAGAATGTATATAGCTGGTTAGGAGCTTCCTTATTTATTGGACCTTATTTTCCTAGGTTCCCTATAATCACTGACTCTTCTAGTCTGTAATGCCTTTGTCTTTTGAGATTAGAATCTCTAAAATCTCAGATTTTTGTTAATGCTAATGTTTAAGAAGTGGAGGAAAACAATTTATTTGGCTCTTTCATGGTTAAGTACTGGATGTTTCAGGAGTCTGGTATACTTTCTCAGCATCTGCTGTGCACTTTGACTGGATATGGTCATTTATTCCCTGTTTGACTCCCTTGTTCTCTTCTGATATGTGTTGTTGTCGAGCAGTGACAACTTTGATTGGAATTGCAACTTCCATAAAGGCTTCTTTGAATATTGCTGACAGTATTCGGTGGCCTTGGTTTACAGAAAATCTTTCACTTTCCAAACTTCTTAAATTGTTTGCGGGGTTATGTTTCTCTCAAGGGTAGGGAAATTTTGCTTATGTGCATGATGTTTAAGCTTAAGGCAGACCATAATAAAAAGAGAGAAGATGGAATTAAGGAAAGACGCAAATGTGAAAAAAATATCTAAAACTTAAATACAAAAGGAAATTGCTGCATCCTTTAGTGTAACGGTGTTTGGAGATGAGTTTTCTTTCTCTTTTCAATATACTTAATCTTCTTCCACAGCCTCATAAAAGCTAAAAGAGCAGATAGATACGGTCATACTTTACCTCATGCAAGATGATCTGTTGGAGACAAAAATCCCCAGCCTACTATTGTTGCCTTGTGTCTCTTGGTGCATCTACCTCCTGCTCTGATCATCGTATTTCATAAACTGCGTTATCTGTGCTTCTTTGTACAACACCAAAAGTACTTACTGATGAACGGAGCCTTGACCAAACTCCTTATTACTCACTTCTCTAGGTCCCAGCAAAGGGTGAAAAAGAAATTGTCCTTTACGTGCTCCTTTCAAACATTTTTTGCTCTTTTGCTGTTATGCTTCTTAAGTGTGACATCTGCAAATACTCTGATGTATTCTTTTCTGTTTCTGTAAAATTCTTGTCCTGGCAGGGTAGTTCAAACCTCAGTTGCCTAGCTCTTAGTGCGAGTTACACTCTCAACCTTAAGCCTTTTGAGGAGCCCAGGTGCTAGCTTCCACTATTTGGCAAGCATTATATTCCTTTCTGCCCTCTCTGCAGAGGCCTTTTGAAATGTTCTATGTATTTGATAATGATACTATACGTTCTAACATGACTTCTAATTCCTAGCTCAGATACAGTTCAGACCATGAATCCTGTGTTTATCTTCCCTCCAGAATGAAAGAAATTTGCTCGCTCTCTGTTTCAGGAGAAAATAAGGGGATTTTTATGGACAATGACCTGTTTACTTCTATTGCTGTAATACTGTTTTAGTTTAGGAGAAAGAAAAACCTAAAATAAACAAAACGAAGTACTAGAAAAATCGTTTTCAATTTGCAGGCTTGATATGCCTGAGAACGGAGTTTATCATTAACAACAACTTGCACAATGTCTCTTTATTTTTCTTTTTCCTTGACTGCAGTAACAAAGAACAACGTCTTTATGCCGTCAAGCTTCTGTGAACCCTCTACAGGCAATTCTGACTCGGAACCAGGTGAGCTTCCTCACTTTTCAGCAGACGGCTGTCAGGCTGTCACGGTCCAAAGTACTCTAATACTTCAGAAGCAAGACCCTACCTGGGAGGGTGGAAGTGGTGGTTCTGATTTTACAGCTGTTCTCTTGCTCACTTCATTGCTTGATTTCATGCTTGCTGGAGGTAATTAAAATAAGAAATTTCAAAATTCTTAAATGCTTTGGGAGTGGCGGTGGAAGACTGCAATGTGACTCCATGCCCACCTGTTAACCTCAAGATAAAACTTAAAGGAAGTTTTCATTTATCTACTTTGGATACTGTTTTTTTTGATATTGAAAATCAAATCAACCATAATCTGTGGTCATGACGATGATCAACCCTGACCTGTGAACCCTATGTTGACAATACCGCTTATCTTGTTAATCACCGTTGTTCTGTGGTTTGGCTGTGTTGGTGTCGGTGTGTAGCACATCGTTATCTTATGCCTAAATGGCATGAGAACCCTGAAGTACAGTAAGATGGTAAGGTGCTGAGTTGTGTTATTCTGAGCACAGCCATTATGCCCCTCAAAGGAAGCATTTTATAATTATAACTTGTAAGTTATAAGGAACTCATTTTGTAATAGCGGTGGATTTATGAATATTATTTTTTTGAGATTTTGGTATTTTATCTAAAAGCCTTAAGTGTAGTGAGCACAAGCAAAGGAATTTCTTTTTACCTTCGTACTATAAAAGCATAAGGTAAAAGCTAATGGAATTACAAGAAACTGATATTAAGCAATGTAACTTAGTTTGTGATAATTGGCAGTTGGGTGCTTGTTAGCAGCTGTCACGTTTAGTCATACTTGTCAGATTGTCCTGTCTTTAGTTTGATTCTCACTTAAAACCTCTATTAAGTACCTCTATTATGTCCCTCACAGAAGGAACTCAATTTGTCTTGTGAAAATGGTCTGCTTCATGTTTCTCCTGAAAAACAATTTTGATTTTTTTCTTGCAATAACTTGTGTTTCTGTCTTTGTGATGTGTATCTGGTGATGTATATCATTGGAAATTCAGACTTCTTCTGGAAGAAGAGAAGTTGTTCTTTGGAAATCTCCTTATGACTTTGGTTATTTATAAAACTTGTGGGTTGTTGCAGTGGAGGAAGCACGAGGAATTTTATGACTACTGAATGTTTGTAGTATGTTACAGCTATGTCCTTGTAATTTTGTATTTTGCTTCTAGAGGAAAAGAGCAGTGGATTCCGGCTGAAGCCACCAATACTTATCCATGGTCAGGCACCTAGTGCAGGTGAGTTCAATGTTTTCTGCAGCAGTACAGAGAAAACAGTACAAGCATTTTATTTATTTAGGGGTTTCCTCAAACTGCTGTTGTAACTGGAAGGTGGCAATACCTGTGTTTATGGCAAAAAAAAAATAATCTTGTGTTCTCCAGAGTGGTTATGCCCATATCCACTGTGTAATGTGTACAGACACCCAAATTTTGGCTTGGATTAGTCTTGCATTTCTGAAATGTATCTCCCAGCTGCCTCTGCTTAGCATGCTTTGTTTCAATTCTGGGAGTAGTCCCGGGCTCCATGAGCTCAATTCCTTTGGTAGTAAACTGGAACAAAAGGGGTGCTCCCGGAGTGCACTGAATAAGTTCCAGCCACTAATGAGCGCTGGGTCTGGGACAGGCTGGAGCAAAGGCTGAAATGGTGTTCAGTACCCGCTTTCTCCTCTCCCTGGCTTTTGACGGTAGTGTGGATGTTGGGTCATTGATCCTACCTGGTCTGCTGGACAGGTTGGCCGCATGGTTTGGCTCTTACTGAGTTTCCTGTTTGCTGATGTAGACCTAACAGTATAGGAAAGACATTAATATTACAGCTCCTTAGGAGTTTGAGGGAAAAAAAGAACAAACCCAAAAACAAAAGAGGTTTGGTAATGGCAGTTATTATTTGTTATATATATATGGAAACTGTTTATTTCGTTTGCAGGAAGAGAAGTAAATTTAAAAAAGAACATGCTTTTTTCAGCTGACATATGAACGTTTGAACTGAGGGTAGTTGTTATATTTCGGGTGTTGTCATGTCATTTGAATACAGGTGGCCTGAAATGGAACTACTTAGAGAATATTCAGCTGAGTTGCTTTGAGTAACTTCTGTTGCAGCATTTTATTGGATCCAGGGTTCATCTCTTTGTTCAGTGAAGAAAACTGAGCTTTCTGGGATTGCTGTAACCTTCTAGAGTTGATGTTAAGGTGTTTTGGTTTTTTTTTGTTAAGTTGTTTAAGGTCAGTTGGCTTTTTGAATCAGAGCATAATTGAAGAGCTGTAGTGCCGTGTATCTTAATACAGCAAACCAGAGGCCAGGTTAATTCAAAAAGCCAAAAGGTTGTTAAATGAAACAACATGTAAGTTTTATTACATTACCAATACATTTGATTGCATGAAAAATGGAAAAAAAAAGCATTTACCAGTATCTGGAAGGTACTTCCTTGGAAGGAGAAAAGGCAACTTCAAATTTGTAGTTGAATAATATGTCAATGAATAAATATGATTGCTTGTGTACTCTTAATTTCTCTTACATTTTGACTTTTATTTCTGAGTCATTGACATGAATTCTCCTTCTACGCTTTCCTGGATAAGGTAGGGGATATATTTTAAAGTGTCTTTTAAGGCTAGGAAGTTGTCTTCTCTATTTGGGACTAATTCTATTTTGAGGCTGAGTGGGAAAGAAAGGGGTGGAAGCTTTTTAAATGTCTGGTTTTCTATTGTATGTTCTGTTAGAAGCAGTTACAGAGAAGATTAGATGAAGTTGAATTTTTCAACTTTAAAGCTTTATAGCTCTTGAAAAAACTTTTTACTTGCAGGTCTCCCTAGCCAGAAACCGAAGGAACAGCAGCGAAGCGTGCTACGTCCAGCAGTATTACAGGCACCACAGCCAAAAGCGTTCTCGCAGATGGGTGAATAATGCTTTTGCTCTCTAGAGTACCTCAGGGGGAGAACAAAAACACAAAATCCGTTTAGTGTAGCAGTTTGTTTTTACTCAGCATCTGCCTTTGTTTTGCTAGGTTTCTCCTTTCAGAAAAGAAACATCTTAAATGTTAAGTATATCTGTATTACATAAGGGGTAACGCAGTCGAACCCTCAGTTTGTGTATAGGTTGACTGTCTGACATTGCCAGGCCTCTAACTTTGCTGTAGTCCATGCTTGGGTTTTGGAATGAAAAGACTTTTAAGGGTGACAGCATTGACCATGGTGTTATAAACTACTTCTGATCGTTTGAACAGTGATGGTAGACCAGCTAGCTGCACAAGTGATGTAAAATGCCTAAATCACTAGGAGATGCCTCTTGACTTGGGGACCTTTTTGAAGTTGGGACTTGGAGATATGCTTTTAGTTCTTAGTTTGGTCAGGTATGTTATGCTTATTATATTGTTATAGAATTTGATATAGCTAATAGAGATAGGCATGATTGAAAGCTGGAAGTTAAAACAAAAAAAGAGTGTTCAAGGTGTCCATGTCTCCTAAACTATGTTTCCCCAGCCCCCCACTTTTTGTTATTTGGAATTTCAGTTGAACTGAAACAGAAGTAACTTCAGTTAATGCTGAATCTGGCATAGAACCAAACGTTTCTAGCTTGGTTTCTTGGCATGGCTGTTGGCACAGATTGGACTGTACAGAGGACTTAATATTGGGGCACACATTTTCAGTGGGAGTTCAGTACATACGAAGGTAGATCAGTCCAAAGGGGAGCCCTGCTGGCTGTGAACAGGGTTGGCCTGGAGCAGGGTGGTTGCTTGAAGTTGTATGTGTTGAAGCCCCTGCTGCGTTTGTATAGATCAAGTGACTTTTTGCTGACTTGGTTTTCTGCATTTGGAGTTTTGATTCTGCTAAGAATTGCCGAATCATGGACCTCATGTCTCTTGCAAAATACTATGGGAACTCTGTAGTTTACACTGCATTGTTTCATGGACTTAAACAAGAAAACAGCATGCGATTTGGTATAGAAAACTTGCTGCTTTTAGGACAATCTAAATATCTAGAGAACTTATGTCGTTTTCTCATTCCTTATTGCAGTTCTCAGCAGTGGCACCAATGGTGTAAATATCCCGCCAGATTCTGCAGCCACATCAGAATCACTAAGTAATGCAACGCTGAAAAGTTCTGACTCTGAAGACAAGGTGAGTTGGAGAAGGATTGAAAGGACACTCCAGGTGACGGACTTTAAAATAATATTCCCTGAACAGAGTCTACTTTCTACCCCTTTTCTATCCATACTATGGTAGTACACTTTATGTGTGGTAGTAGATTTTATACTATCCTAATAGTATGCTATATTTATCTTTACTAACTTGAGAACTGTAATAAAGATTTACTGAACCCACAGTTTAGGATGGTTTTTCATACCTATTTTCCCTTACGAAATATAAAAAATTTGCTGAGTTCTGCTTCTACTCTCATTGGTTCCTTTTAGTCCCTCTAGCTTTATTTCTAGTTTTGCTGTAAAAATGAGTGATGCCATTCCTACCACAGACATTGGATTCCTGTAATTTGGGTGTGTTAGTGGACTGATGGAATACTGCTTTTTCATCTGATCAGATTGCATGAAGAAATACATCTTCCTTCCTGCAGGTTCATCGCTTACTCTGTGTGCAGGGAGTGGGTCAGGAAAATAGGGAATTGTCTTTTATGGGGCGGGGGAAGCTGTCTCCTCCAGTGGCTGTCACCAGATCTGTCTGGTGATTCTGTCAGGCCAGAGACTAAGAAGCATTTACTGAATTCCTATTCCCATCTGAAAAGGCTTTGGTTTTGAGCCAGGCGAACTGAGCAGTTTACGTTGCATGTGTTCGGTCTTCCTCCTCAGACTGCCTAGCAAAAAGTGATCCCCTGCCCTTGCATGATGGCTTTACTGGTGTTGTCTTGATTTCTAACAATTGAATATGGAATGGTGTTGGGAAATGTGAGGGTGGAAAGCATGCAGGCAACTGAAGCGAATGAGTAACACATAAAGAAGCTTAGAGACAGGAGCTGATAGTGGGTAAAAACTCAGAGACAGAAAATAAATTCCCTACAGGAAATGGTGGAGGGAGAGTGCAGGTAATGAGAGGCTGAAAAGCTTCAGCTAGAGGAAAAGGCATCTTAAATGCATCAAAAGTTGTTTATTTGGTATCTTGAAAGGAAAGTAATGAAATGGTTCCTTCCCTGTTCTGTGCAAAGCGTGTGCAGTCCTTTCCTTCCTGCAGGTATTGAGCTAACTTGGCATCTTAAGATACGTTGGCTGAGAGCATGCAGAGGATGTTTGGGGATTTTGAGGGTGTGTGGGTTTTGGGTGGTATTTTAGGTTTGGGGTTTTTTTGGTAGCTTCGTTAGACAGTGGGTTGCTTTTTGATGCCATGTTGAGCATAGAAGCATTATTATTAACAATGCAAAATATGCAACAGTTTAATTGAGACTTGAATGTCAAGTAATTTTGAAATCTGAATGTCTAAGTAGAAAGGCTTCAAGTGTAAATGGCCGTTAAAGGTTTAGTGAAAGACTACTGCCATAATTAAGTAGCAATAAGTACATTCATTGCATGGATGAGTATGAAGTCTTTGTGGGACGTGCTTGTTACCTTTGTGTATATCATTAGGGAAACCCTTTATACATTTTTAACATCCAAAAGTCCTCTTGCCTTTTTTTAATCAAAGTCCAGAAATACTGACCTGGGAAGAAGCTTTCCGATAGAAGAAACCTCTTAAATCTAGATGTTAAGGATTGCTGAAAGCTAATTATTAAATGGTATAAAGCTTCATAACTGAACGTTTGCAATTTTACCAAGGAGTATGGTGGGATATTCTTCATTGTCTTGGCATTTGTAGTCAGGATGGACCACCTGCCTGAAGCTTTCTAGCACAACTATAAGTAATTGGAGTTCATAGAGTTGTTGTGTTAAATGCTGCAGCGTCTCTGCAGAATATCGGATCGCTTGTTAAGAGTGAATGGTTACTTCTGGAATTAAGTTTCATATTAGTAATTGTATGTGTGGATCTGTGACATAGATTTGGTGTACCACAGAGGGTGGCACACCTTGTGAGGGCAAGTATGTGGTATTTTGCAGTTACATATGAGCCTGGTCTGCCCTTGTTAGAGTGGAGGTAAGTTGTGGTCTTATTTTACTGGCAGAAAAGATTTTTCTTTGAGGTCTCTGTCTTGTGCTTATACAAGGTAGCACAGTAGGAATGTTCTCTGTCTGGTTGTTGTCCTACTCTGAGCATCTCTGTGGCAACCTGTACCTATTTGGGCTAGGCCTTGTCTCTGTGTCTTGAAAAACCCCGTGCAGGAGCCCTAAGCAACATAGGCCTTTGATGGGTACAAGCTACAGCCTTCTATTCAACCTCCCTTGGCTGGTGGGAGAGTCTGGCGGCTACGAGTCGTCAGACGTGCAGGGAAGCTTGACAGGCAGCAGTTCAAGCCTACCATGAGCCCTGGCTCTTTTGGCAGCAGGGAGGTAGTGATCCTTATCCAGAAGGAGGAGGACCTGTTAAGGAGATCCTAGGAAAATGATTTTTCCTTTTGTTCAAGAGAGTGCTCCTTTACCCTGTCTGCACCATTCAGTGGTGGAGGACTACTCCCAGCGGGCAACACTGGCCCATCTCTGACTACCAACAGAAAAAGAATGTCTTTGAAATGCCAGAATTAGAATCTGAAGGCAGATAATACAGCTAGGTTATGCAAAGGTTATGTCCCTTAAACATAAAACGGGGTTTGCAAATCTACTTTGGACCCAATCCAGTGCTGTTTTCCCACTGCCGCCTTTCCCCTGCGCAATATGTGCGGAAAGTGCCACGGCTGGCAACCGTGGACAACAACACCCTGTGTGAGAAACTAACAAGGAATTGTCGATCTATGTGCAGTGGCAGTTCTGCAGGCTCTCTGGGATCACAGATACAGCAGGTTCACTTGGACAATTGGAGTACTGCATTGGATACATAAGGGCTTTTTAGAAGGTAAATCAGGAAGGACAAGAAGAGGATGTGTTCTGCTATGCTCAAATAAGCTGCTTGAATGCAGAGGCTTTGGTTTGGGAAAGGTGCTGAGTTGGTCAAGGCTTTATAGGTTAAGATCAGAGGGAAAGCCAACAAGGGGGGAGACTAAGATGGACCGATCAAGAAGAGAAAGTAGCTAAAGCCCTTGGAGAACTACAGGCTTCACAATTGCAGACCTTGGTTCTAAAGGGGAACTTTAAGGACTTGACATCTAATAAAATGGCAGCATGTCCTGGTAGAAATAAGCCTGGAGATTTTTAGGAAGAAGTTGTGGACAGTTTTTTTTTTGATGCAGGTGCTGGATAAGTAGACCAGGAAGGTATTCAGCTGGACCTGGTATTCACAGCAAAGAACTGGTTAGAAATACAGAGGTTGAGAGTAGCTGTGGTTGCAGCAGCTGTGAGATGGAGTTTGAGATCTTGAGGGAAGTGGGGAACATAAGTAGCAGAGTAAATACCCAAACTTCAGGCGAGAAGACTTCAGCTTGTTCATCAAGCCTGTTGGTAGGATCCTGAAGGACAGAAGGGCTCAGGAGAGCGTGTTATCTTTATGGACAACCACCTCAGAGAATGGTGGTTTATCCCAATATGCAGGAAATGTGCAAGTGTGGCAGGAGGCCAACGTGGATGAACTAGGAGCTCTTTAAATCCAGAAAGGGAGCATATGTAAGTTGGGAAAGAAGTCAAGGCACCCAAGAGGTATGCAAAAGGATTGCCAGGATGTGTGGGGAGAGGACTGGGAAAGCCAAAGCTTAGCTGGAGTTGGAAATGACTGGGGATGAAAGGGCTGCAAGAAGGGCTTCTACTGATGCATTAGCAGCAAAGGCAAGGTGAAGGAAAAACGTAGGCCTGCTGCCAAACGTTGGAGGGAACCTAGTGATGAAGGACATGAAAAAACTGAGGGAGTCAGTGTCTCTCCAGTGGAGCAGGTGGTAGCCCATAATACTCTTCCTATAGTAACTATATAGTTTTCATCAGGATATGCTCAAACTTTCTGCTGGTGTTTGGGGCTTTTTTTCTGCTTACGATGCTGTTAATGCTGGTTGGGGCATGCTTTGAGGGGCAGCTGCTGTGTGCTGATCAGCTGTTAGGCTTTGTGCATGTTGTGAGGTCTTCTAACATAAATCAAAAGCTACAGGGTAAGAAACTGGGTGAGAAAAGGGAGGTGGCGTTTCCTATGCTGGTTGCAGTTGCTCCCCAGCACCACTATAAGGGTTTGCAGGAGCAAGGCCTGGAGTATAATGGGATGAGAACTATAGTATGAGAATAGTAGGAGAAAGTATTGCCACAGGTGCTGTGGAATGCATTGCTGTGGCAGCTGCAGGGAGAGTTTACAGAGCTGCTAATGGAAGGCGGGCTGCAGAGGTGCAGAATAGAAGATTGTTAGCAGGACAAAAGGTTCGGAAACCTGGAGGTCCTGTGCAACAGTGATGAACAAGTTGAACACGAATGAGCAGTGCATCCTTTTATTGATTAAGACAACATCCTGGGCTGCTTTACTAAGACTGCAGCCATTGGGTTCAAAAAATGATTGTTCCCCTTTACTTGCCACTGCTGGGTGGCATCAGGAGTATTGTGTATAGTTTGGGATAGTTTGGGGCTTGCCAGTACACGAAAGACATTTACAAACCACTGAGGTGGCTAGTGGCTGGAGCACGTGATGTCTGACGAGAGAGTGAAAACGCTGAGTATGTTCCGCTTGGCCTAGCGGAGAGGGAATTGAATTTTTCTCCTCTACTCTCTAGTGGTGTGCTGTAGCAACATAGAATGAGACTTGGAAGTGCCTGCCAAACAAATGAGAGGCTGCAGGTGTGGGGAAGTGGGATCCGATTGGGTATCAGGACAGAACTGTCATATTTAGTGCAGTCGAACATTGAACCAAGCTACCAAACTGTAAAACTGCCATCCTTAGATTTTTTTGAGCCTTGACTTGTTTGAGGTCTCAGGTAGCCTAGCATAATTTTGAAGTTGATGCTGCTTTGGAGCACAGTTTGGACCAAATGATTGTTAAGAGATCCCCTTGAACCTTAACTGGTTTGTGATTCATTAAGAAAGATGCTCTAAACAACAGAGGATTTTTTTTTTAAATGCAAAATTTGCCTTGTACCTGTGTAGATGTTATTGGCTTGTTGTTGTTAATGACTGTGTGAATCACCCTGTCGTAACATGCGTTTTTTGTTTAGCCTAGGTAATTGAGTTTCTTTAAAGTTTTCAATTTCTTTTCTTTAGGCAGGAGAATGTCAGAAAAAAGAGTCCAACAATACTTCAGATGATGACAGCTGTGAGAAGGCAGAACTAAATGCACAGCAAGCATTTGTATTTGGGCAAAACTTAAGAGATAGAGTTAAGGTAAACACGTTTGTTATCTTGGCTAAGAGTTGGTGTGTTTGAGTGAGGATAAGAAGCAGTGGAATGGATCATTTGTTGGCATGAGCATTACACACACTGTTAATGAAGTACTTTGAAGCCACTATCTAACAAGTTTAAAACTTCCATGTACATATGCAAAATTAGAAGCTGTGAACACAGTTCAGTTGGCTGTTTAGTAAAACTGGTTTTCCAGACATTTAAAAAACGAATTAATAGTGTTTAGTAGCATAAGAAGCTTTTTCAAAAATAAGCTTACGTACTGCAATCATAGGTAATGTCTAAAGCTCAGTGCAATGTAAAGTTTTCTCTTACCTTTTGGTTCCAAATTAAGTTGAAACATGTTCCTAAGATGCTCCCATGCAACCGAGACTCTCAAAAAAGGTGAGCAAAGGAAAACAGGGCAGCCTGGATTCAAACCTGTGCTTGAAATAATTGAGTTGGATGGTTAGTACCTCCTGTTGAGGACAGGTTTGTGCAGGTTTCCTAGCATAACAAAAGAAAGTGTAATACTGGGATGTAGGCTTATATTGTTTTATCATACAATGTGTTTGTGGAGGGATCTCTGTTTTGGGAAAGAACAAGCTGGAAGTTTTGTGGTCAGTAGTTAAAAGTGTCAATGTATACTTGTTCTTTTTATAGCTAGGAGATGAAAGCGATGAAACTGCCGATGTGCAGAATGCTGGCCTTCCTACATCAGATGTACCTTCTGCAACAAATTATTTTCTACAGTACATCAGTTCCAGGTGAGACTACAGGGAAATCTGTAGGACAGTTTTCCTTATTCTGTGTTCAAAATTATTTGTGATTCTGCTCTTTATTGGGTGCAGGGCTTACACTGGGTCACTGGGAATGCAGGCTTCTGCAGCACGAGGTGGCAAACTTCATCTGGTCAAGGGAGATGCATTTGACACCATTTACTTGACCAGGTTCTCACTAAAGCCTCTTCAGAAAGCATGAGAGAAGTCTTCTCATGAATGATTAGAAAGAAGCAGTGATGGAATAAATCAGAGCTACCAGTAGAGATCTGTGCTGTATTTGTTGTGTTCAATATGTTTCATATATGATATGGATAAAGGGAAGAATAGTTTAAAAAAAAAATAAATTTATTCATGGTAATATGCTTTTCAGAGCAATATAGAGGGCCTGTATGAATAAGCAGGAACCTAACTGTGGGAGATCTTTGACAGAATTTCTGATTAGGCAACAGCATCAGAAGAAACTTGATGTAGGTATATGTAAAGTGAGGCAGCCAGGAGAAAACTGTGCTAATTTTATATATACAGTGATGAACTCTGAACTGACAGCCTCCACTCAAGGCTAAGATGTCGATATGGCTGAGAGTGTTAGCTCAGAAGCGGTCAAAAAATCAAGTAGTGTTACAGAATGAGTAGAAAACGGAATAGAATTTCGTACTACACAGAGCTGTGAATTCAGGTAATAACTGGAAAAGCATGGGGGGGAAATCCCTCTGCAAGCAGTAGAGCAGAGTGGTATCTCTGCTCCTGGAAGAACCTGAACTGCAGATTGTTTGAGGCCATGAAATAACTGTAGGAAAAGCACCAATGTGTGCTGGCCTTGTCCTTATATTCTGCATTTTTAAGACCCTGTTGTTCACCACGAAGTAGGCACTAGGCAGTCTTGCAGTCTTAATCCCTTTTGACACGGGACTTCTCAGATGATTTGGTGGAGAGGTAGAGAACGCCACGGAGTGACTGTGCGGATGCCAGGTCAATGCCTTTCCAGAGACACCATCGCTTTTTTTACAGATTTGGTAGACAATAACTTCTAATACGTGGGCTTCAAACACTGGAATATTTGTTTATATCTCTCAACTTGTATGACGTCTACTGCCATATTTCAATTGAGTCTTCACTTTGTGAGGATTTATTCATGGTAGGTCAATTGCCAGAAACCTAATTTTGGGTTTGCCTTTAAAAAAAAAAAGCATCTCTAAGTGGAGGTGGCTCTGGTTTTCAGCTGAGATGGTGAGATGTTATGGCAGTCGGCTTGTAAAAGAAAAATTTCTCCCTTTGTGTAACACACTGCCGGTCCTTTAAAAATTGTAAATGTCATAGGTCACGTGGCAGAGATCAGGAGATTATATTGAGTTCCCAGGTGGTATTTGGAGCTCAGATCTGTGGTATTTAATTCCCTTAGTAGGCAAAACTTTCTTCCCCTGAGGATTTCCTCTGTTCTTTAAACTTCCTTACTCAGAAGTAGCAAACTCTACATGCACGATTTAAAGCTTGCTTTGCATCGTGCAGTGACGTGTGTGCCCCCATTTTCCAAAGTTAGTGCAGTGCGCATAGGCTTGATTCCATGTGGTCTGCGTTCTGCATGTTCATGTAGTGATCACCTTCTGTCTTAGAGAGGCATGCCTGAAGGGGAGGCAGATGAACAATGATTGTGAAGTTTTTGAGTCTGTAAAATAGTAAAACTATTGCCCTTCCTAAACGGGATTTAAAATTTGTTAATAAAAATGCCACACGGGGGGAGGATGCCTGTTCTGCAAGGAATACGCAAGGGCTGAGATTTGATTGTGAAACCTCTTGGGGAGGCTGTAGTATTGCAGCTAATCTAATAAAAGGCATTACTTATCCCTGCTGCTTTTGCTTCAGTTATGATATTGCAAGTGTTTATGTTTCAATTCTTTCCCTTTCTGAGAAAATTGATCTAAAAATGTGTTGTGGTTCAAGTTTGTGCATGTAGAATACTGTTTTTTTTTTAAAAAAAAAAAAACAGAAAAGTATGCTGTATGATTCAACAGTAAGCCCTCACTTAGAATTCAGCATTGCTTAATGTGTTATCATTTGCCATCATTCTGAGAGAATTTTCATTCTGTAAAACCAGTATGTGCTGTCATGTTACCGAGTTGAATTAATTTTTGCTTATGTTTGTGTCAACCAGTGCTTGATTTTTAAAGCCAGTGACAATTGCTCACTTTTTGAGGAATTTTATCAGTACAAGATAAACACATATTTTCCTGACTTATAAAACCTGTTTTGGGTTTTTTTCAGTGTAGAGAACTCTACGAACAGTGCAGATGCATCTAGCAACAAGTTTGTTTTTGGACAGAACATGAGCGAGCGAGTCCTAGTGAGTATCCACTGCGTATGAAATGTAATTTTGTGAGTAGTGTGTGTTATGGACTCTCACTCAGGGATTTTGGCAACCTATAATTATACTTGTCACTGGAGCACAGTTTTCTTCCAGTGGTTTCCCTTGTAGGTAACTTATTTTGAGTGCAGCGTGGGGGTTTTTGTTATGAGCTGTTGTCTGCAACAGCGGTGCTCTCCAGGATTTCCCTGCCACGCTGTACCAGCGTGAGGAGACTGAGTGCCGTCTGTCGTGCATGTTGTTCTCCAGTCCAAGCGCTTTATGGCACAGCTTGCTTCTTTAAATGGCTGCTTCAGTATAAGTATTTGAGGGCGTTTTATGTTTGCTGGCCTCCAAATTGAGAAAAGTTCAGCTCCATGACTCCCCCAGTGATGGGATTTCAAGTCCAGCAGTAAGGCAGCTGCCTCAGTACTGGGGAGTGATTCAGGAAATTCTCTGTTTATTGTGAACCAATGCAAGATGTAACTCCTACTGCCTCGCTGGTTCCTACTGTTGTTTTTATTGCTGTGCTGGTACAAAAGGGAAACGTTTAATGCTGTGCATTCATACCTGTCTAACCGTTGAGGAAGGAGTTCAGTATGCCTCGAGTTGAACCGTAGCTGAAATTGGTTTGCTTTGTTGAACACAACTTCAAAATGAGTGTTGAAATTTGTTTTAGTTCAGGGGAAAATAATTTGAACTGGTTTTCAGGTCACACTCCGTTCAGTTCCTTGGCCGGGGTAGTAGGATAGCTTTTACTGTGAAAACATGTCATCTGGGGGATTCTTCTTTTGCCATATGGTTTATGAACACCAGGGCTTCCGGCAGTAATTGATCACTAGTCTTTTTCTGTAAAATTAGTATATGCTTTCTCTCTTCTGTTTACCTCCTCTTCTTTTTGTGATAGAGTCCACCAAAATCAAATGAAGGTAGTACAGAAAGTAATAAGGAGAATGCTGCTACGGAGTCTGGATCTGAATCATCTTCTCAGGAAGCCACACCAGAGAAAGGTGAAAAACAAAATTCTAATTTAGGAATGCTAGTTAATCCTTGTTTACATGATTGCAGTTTTCAATATCCCGTTACTTTATAAAAACATCACATTTTTATGCTGCCTTTACTGTCTCGTGTCCCCAAAGGTACAGGCTAGGGGTGGGAGGTGATGTACTGGATGCTATAGATTCTCTTGTCCTTTTGTCTTTAATATTAAACACTGTCTTTTTCACGGTCGTTCTGTGGTATTGAGTGTATCTTCAGCAGAAGGCAAGTAGAGGGAATTAACAGAGCAGGTACTTCAACCCACAGAATGCAGAACAACGGTGGCAAACTGTTTTAACAGTTCTATTGTACTCCCAGTGACTGAATGTCTGAGTCAAATGTATATTGGATTGAGTGGGTGCACTGAATGTGTTGCTTGAACCAAGAACTGTTTGCTGGCTTCTAGACTTCTGTGGCTCTTCAGGTTGGCAAGATTTTCTGGAAATTTGGGGAGCTATGGGTTTTCTCCAGCAAACTGCTTGCAAGTCAAAATGAAAGTGGAAAATGAATGGTGCTGTACGTGGGTAGGCACGACTGCAGAGCTGGTAACGGTATCAGTACTGCTGGAGCACCTACAGATCCATGGGTGTCCATGTGTTAGCAAAGGTTTTGAAATACTGTATGCAGGGACAAAATTTTTCAATAACTTACCTCTTCGGTCCCTTGTGCTTTTAAAACAAGACTTAAAGTAGAAGCTTTAGCTTCTGCTTTAAACTTCAGTTCTGTTTCTAATGTACTGTTAATGTCCGTCTTTTGTACTTTATTTCTCTAAATTCTGGTGTACGCGTGAGACCTTTATAAATCTTACATAATCATATGCTAATCATTCTCAAACTTTCAAAATGTTGTTCAGCTAATAATATTTCAGAATCACTGGCAGAGTCTGCAGCAGCCTATACTAAAGCAACAGCAAGGAAGTGTTTGTTGGCGAAGGTAGAAGTGATTACTGGGGAGGAGGCTGAAAGTAACGTGTTGCAGGTAAGAAACAGGGGAAATATAGGAGCTCTGAGTTCATGGGGATTCATATGGATGTGCAGTGAATGCACACCGCCTGATTTCCTGCAACTCACTCATCCCCTATTTCTCTCATGTACTTTCTTGTGTTAAAATGCAAACTTTGGATATTTATTATCAGATCCTTACTTTGTTGTTTCTTAATTTCCTCTTTCTGAGTAAATTTTAGTGTTTGGGCCATCCAGACAAATCTTAAGCATACTTTCCTGAATCAATCACATCAAAGCTTCTGTGTCCTACAAAACAACTGTTTGAAGAAAATTTAAATGAACTAAATATTTTTAAGTTCTTGAATTATTGTACTGCTGAAGATTTTTTTTTTAATAACTCAGAATGGACTATTATGCCAGCAATCTGGTTTCTTGCGTAGTAGAAACCATAAAACACTAGTCAGGAATTTGTCTTGAGGAACTTAATTGAATTAGTGATGTTTTAGAAAGATATTTGGTCATGATTTTAATCATGATTTATTTAACATTGTAGTTATTCGTTAACTTAAATATGCTTATTAACTTCAGTATGTCCTGAAGAAAAATATACATCATTTTCATGTAAAGCTAAGTGGTGTATGTGGATTTTTTTCCTCCTTTCTTTATCCTCGAGTTATAGTTTTTTCTTGATCTTTCAAGTTTCTCAGCACCTGAACTGTGTTATTTTTTTAAGGATAGCTTTTTGCTCTTACAGACAAGCTGGTCTATTCTGACACCAAACAGATGTGCTATGTCAGTAACTAGTGCATACCGATTACACTTGTGTTATCCTACAAAATAATAACCTATGATGTTTGTCTTCTCGGACTTCTTGTTACTAGACATGAGTCGTCTTTAAATAGTTGTTCTGGTACTTCTTTGTTTCTATATGATTCAGAAACTACTGAATGCTTCATGTAATGGAGCAAGACGCTGAAGAGATGAGAGTCCTGTTTCACTTAGGAAAACCACAACTTTGAGCAGCTGTATACTTAGAGGACTGATTTACATGATTATGTTGTAACTTAACAGACTTTTTGCCTAACTGCTGTTCTCTTTTCCTGTGAAATTTAATGCACTGGAATCCTGAACAGGACTTATACAGACAGAACTATGTTAATGTTGCAGAAATGAACTCTACAAAGCTAGGTGTTGCGTGGAGGAGAAGATGAGAGAAACAGAGGGAAAGAAAATGGAAATACGTTCTCCACCTAGTGCATGCACATATGTGGGGAACTTGCAGGGTGATGGTTTGAAGTACGAAACCTCAGCGGTGACAACGAAGATGGATTAGAGAGGGGTATAGAACGTATCGGTGTTTGGCAGGGCAAGAGAAGGAGCTTTTATGGGAAGCAGGAATGGCCCTACCATTAGAAAGTACAAAAGGTGTATGTTTTCGAATGGGTGAACCAGGAAGGAAGGAAAAATACCTCTTGTTTAGTCATGACTTTGTGTAGGTCAGGCTAATATAATGAGCTAACATGTTTGTTCATCCTTTCTTCCTTAATACAGGAAGAATTTTGCTTGGCTTTCATTGTGCTGGGTCTTCCCAGTAACAAATACCACTTTCAGTGGTGCAAAGTGCACCTAAGACTTTTAAAAGAATTGACTGATTTAAGACTATGGGTGACTTTTACCCAGTCTCTTATCACAGTAAGTTTCCTGTGTGGAATTTTGTACCTTATCTGAAAATTGTTCTTGTTGTTTGGCCTTGAACACAGGTATTCTTTGGAATATATAGCTTCTGTTAATAAAACCTTATGAAACCAGACAGCATATTTTGAGGAATTTATTGCAAAAGGAGCGGACAACTACTTTGGTTTCCACAGCTATAAACAGTTTCAAATTCCCATAATCTGAAAACGTTTTTAACCAGCTGTAGGTGACTAAATCTGAAATACATTATTTCTTCAATCAGCCACTATGCTATAGAGATATTTTCTGTTACAGATTCAGTGCAAGCTGTTCGTATTTGATAAAAACTCTCAGTCTTGGGTGGAAAGAGGTCGAGGACTTCTGAGACTCAATGATATGGCCTCAACAGATGATGGAACATTACAGTCTCGGCTGGGTAAGAGGAACCAGGGGAAATGAGGTACTGGATGACAGTCAGCGCTATTTTCACAGGATTCTTCCATCACGTGTAGCAGCATCCACTTTGGGTTACGTCTTAGCTACTGCAACTCAGAAGCCATTTGGACCTTTTCTCTTGCTTCGATTTATAGCCATTTCCTCCAAAGAGAGTATCTTTTCATATCCTCCTATTGTAGCAAGTGTTCCAGTTACTTTTTTTCCCCCATAAAAGCAAGCTGTATTTAGCAATTAGAATATTTGACTAGAAATTTATGGTAACGTTCTTCAGATCTGGGCTCTTTGCTTTTTGGGATGGGGTGCTTGTGGCGGGGGAAGTCTCTTCGAATAGTGCAAGGTTGTTCAGACTGGCAGGAATGTGCATTAGCCTGAGATTATCAGCTCTGATCCAACTGCTGAAGTTTGATCTATTAACGTATAAAACTTTGGACTGAGTATCTTTAGACGTGACTGATAATCTTTAATAGCCTACGTTCTTCTGATTAACAGTTGTGACAAGATTCCTGTTTTAAGGGCTTTCCCTTGATATTCTTTGTGAAGAGACTTGAACGTTCTCACAATAAAAAGCCATTTTGGCTGTTTTGTGTTTCCTGTTGTGTCTTTTTCCACCTAACCTATCTTGTATGTTGGCTTTAGTGATGAGGACTCAGGGGAGTCTCAGGTTAATCTTAAATACCAAGCTCTGGGCTCAGATGCAGATCGACAAAGCCAGTGAGAAGAGTATCCGGATCACTGCCATGGATACAGAAGACCAAGGAGTTAAAGTGTTTCTTATATCAGTGAGTATCGTTTTTTGTTTACGTCTTAACCTTCCTACTAAAAATGGTGCTTGTTTAAATTGTAGTTGAGGTAACATTCCCATTCTTCTTTGCACCCTGCCTCCTTACCACCACCCCGTCCCTGAAAACAAGGGGCTTGGCAGACTTTGCTTGTCTGCAAAGCTGTACTAGTTGTGAAGAACTTCCCCATAAAAGGTGACCCTAGGAAGCCAGATTGTCCAAAGCACTGACCATGGAGTCATGGGATCTGTTCCACGCCTACTGAGACTGTAACTGTAGTGTAAGATTAATGCAAATTGGGTTTTGCTATCAAGGGAAATAGACATTTCACAGATTTCTATTGATTTTTGAACCAAAATTAGATCTACCACAACTTGTAGCACAGGAACGCTGTCATTGTCTATGTGGGTAGATGTGTAGGTGCTCACTCAAAGTGAAACACTAAATATCTGCCAAGAACATTGTCAGTAGTTAAGGGTAACACATTTTAACTTTGATTTTTCTTCTAATACAGAGTATTACAAGTGGTAGTAGGACAGGGAAAGTGATTTCTATGCATGCTGAATGGGGAAGCAGCAATCCCAAGTAGAATTACTAAAACACTTGGGAGATCATGATACAGTCAACAAGCAAGAGAGGTCATTCTCTAATGTGCTAAGAGCACTTACAAATTTCGAGAGGTCTGAATACATTCTTTTGACTTACACTGATTCTACACAAGAGGTTGCTAAAGAATTAAGTGTTCTTATGGATCAAAAATTAAGAGAACAAATGGTCAGCTTCCCCTGTGACATTAGTTTGTAGGACTGGGATCTGGAATCCCAGGGTGGAACTTAATGATAGGGAGTGTCTGTTGAAGAGAAAGCAGTGAAATTAATGGATAACTTTTTCTCAGCATTTTTCCAGATTTGAAAAGGTTGAATTAATCTGTCATCAGGTTATTCACTATTGATTTCAGTATTGATAAAAAGTATCTTGTATGGAATAACTTATTCGCTATAGCTCGCTGCAGGGGAATTTTGCAGATACAGAAGTGACAGATTTAAGTGACAGATGGGGATGATGGAAACATTTTTTTGTGAAAGAATCTGAGAAGTGGGATTGTTACCTAACAGTAACTTAGGGTAACAGTAATAGTAGTTAATATGAGGACTTAACAGACACAGTGAAGACAGTTTCACAAGATTCGAAGGGAGTTCCCTTTGAATAATATCCATTAAATACTTAGTTCAATGGGCCTAAAAACTGATTTTTTTGAAGGCATGAAGTGGCCATTAACTTTTCAGAGTAAGAAAGATATATTCTTGTACAGGTTATCACAAGTGCTTCCCTGTGAAACAGCTGACCAGTATAACAGAGTGTAAAAGAAAAAAAATAAATAAAAAATTGGAATAATCACCTGCCCACCTGCATGCCCATTGAGTTTTCTCATTATATTTTATGTTCAAATTTTATGTCTGTATCGTGAAACAATTAAGTGACTTGATTACGATTAACTAATATGTGAAGTTGAGTGATTGACAAGCCTGGAAAAATGTGTGCAAGACAAACTTTTTAATTACAGATCTTTTTAGCATAAGCTTTTGGGAGGTGTCAGGAAAGCTGTGTGACTCCTGAGTGAAGAAGGTTATATAAAATCAGCCAGTACTGGTTACGTTAGCCAGAGAAAAGTTGGTGCTGAGTGGAGAGGAATATATTCTCACCATCAGTTTAGTATATCTAGCATCTTGCTATGTATACTGCAACCCATTCTGACCTAGTTTGAAAAACACTGCATGAGAAAACTGAAAAGTAGATCGTGAAATTTGGCGTGACTGTTGTGTGTTATTTAAGCAGTGTTTTATTCTGTTATAATTCCTTGCACCTTTTTCTTGTTTCTGAATATTAAAAAAAATGTAGGCAAGCTCTAAAGATACAGGGCAGTTGTATGCTGCGTTACACCATCGGATCTTGGCCTTGCGGAGTAGAGTGGAACAAGAGCAAGAAGTCAAGAATGTAGCACCTGAGCCAGAGGTAACGCAATCAAATGAGGAAGACAGTGATGATGATGTCATTGCACCTTCAGGATCAGTTGGAAGTGGTAAGCAAGAAAGACAACGGAGTGTCCTGTTTTCCATACTCTGTCATTCTTTAAGGCAGACTGTCCTCTCTGTAATTGTAGATTGTAGATGTACTTCTGGCCCGTTAATTCTCACGGGTGTTTGTGGAACAAGACTCATTGCATGAATTGCCTTTTTCAATGCAACTGTTTCTTGCTACTTCTCCAAACTGGTGTAAAGGCCCCTGTGCTGCTTCCATCTGACTTACATGTCACTGTTTAGCAGAGGTTATCTGTGCTTCCATTAGTCCTAGCTTTGTTTATGGGATTTTTAAGGGGTGGTTGCGAATTTCATTTTTGCCTTCAACATGGCCAAGGCTTGCACTTAAAAACTGAGATGACTGTCTTGAGCTACTTCCAGTGGGCAGGAGCAGAGTGCTATTTGGAAAGCAGAAGGGGCGTGGAAAGAGTGTGATTAATTTCATTGTACATGAGGGGACCATAATTTAAAAAAAGCACTAATCTTCAGTTTGAGGAAGGCTTCCTTCTGTACTCCTGATTTAGGAGTCATCTGTGCTTTGCTTTCTGGTGGCTTAGAACATCCCACCTTTGACAGAGACCAGTCCTCCATCCTAACTCACTGCAGGGAGAAAAAAGAAGGAATGAAAACAAAAGCAGTGGGTGGATTGAAGAGGCTGGAAACAGCTTTTAGGCTCTGAGACGCTACTGGGATCCCCAAACCAGATTAGTCAAGAACATAAAATTCTGCAGTGGGCAGAACTTAACGTGGAGAAGTAAGATGTAAGGTGGGGAAGGGAGAACTCTACAGTTCTCGTCTGTCATTGAAATCCTAAATCTGAAACTTCTGTAGCCTTTTCAGGTAGGGTCTCTTATTGTAAGGCAAGAAACTAAAGATATTTCTTATGACAAAGAACTACTTTTTTTGTTTCAGGTCCTAATGATGAAGGTGATGGGCAGAATGTTGGCAGCACATAGCAGATGTGAGCCGATCTGCTTGCAAGGCTGCTATGAACACCATCTTGCAGGCATCTCTGGATACCCCAGGCCAGCTATTATTTCAGGCAGTGTTGAAGGCTCCAGGACTTAAGAACTGTGCATCCCTGTTCTGTTTGTTTGGTTTTTTGGTCTGGATCAGTAGATTCCACACAAAAAAAGCAGACTTGGAAACTACCTGAATGTGGTTTGGGACGTGAAAGCTCATCATATTGATGAGCCAAAAAAAAAAAAAAACCAAACATTTCCCCTCATCCTTGTAATTGAAATGGCACATTACAGCTTGTCACAGCTTTTCATTGGGACCTTTTGACTGTTTCTTCAGTAGTTCGTGTCTTGCAGGCCTCCAAGATAGAACTTTCCGACACGGTTCCAACTCGAATTCTGCTTTCGTAACCCCTACTCCCCCTTATGAGTTTCTGCCACCTGCAGGGAAACCGTGTCCTCACCAGTTCCTACGCTCACTGCCTGCCCTTTTGGGTTCATTCTCTTTTTGGACTGCAGATGGGGCAGATTATGTTTTTACCTTTTAATCCCAACATAGGTTGTGGACACTGTTGTTCCCTGTCTAGTGGGTTTGTAAACAGAGAGAAACAAAACATTGTGGTTCACCAGAAAAGCTTTTTTAATGCGGTAATAAGAGACTTTAAAGTCCACAGGATGTTTTGCTAACTTGTTTTATTTCTTCCCATTTCATTATTATTATTTGGGGATTTATATTGTGGTGATACTTTTTTATTTTAGTTTTTCAATAAGATGCTCTTGTGTGTTGAAAAAGTGAAACTATTGTTTTGTACTGTTCTTTTCTGTTACTATTTAAGGGAGAGCTAAGCCACTATATATAATAGATGTTGCATACAATTTTTCTTAGAAAATTATATGTTTCTGTGGCTACAGTAAAGTGTAGGAGGCATACAGGTTACACCTTCAGAAAAGTTGATGAGGAAACAGCTGTTAGCCCTTGGAAGAATAAAATAGGCTCATGTAATGAGCTCAGTCAGCCATTAAAATAAATCTGTATAATAAAGTAGCTCTCATTTTAATGGCTTGATTCAACAAGCCATTTAAGCACTTGCCTGACTTAACTACATGTGAATAATCTTACTGAAGTCAATGCAACTATTCATGCTTAAAGTTGAGTACATTTTTAAATATCTTGCTGAATTAACGGCCTTAAATAGAAAATTAACTTCTAACCCTTCCTGTCCCTGTTCCGTTTCCTGAAGTCTTGCAGCATGAAGAGAAAGGTAATATTGCCGGCTTTGAATAGTTTGGGCTGAAGGATATTGTATTCTGTTCCACCAAAATAAAAGCAAGAATGTGTTTTCCTGTGTGTAATTCTGAAGTAGTCCTACTGTAACCAGAACTTACTTTTTGATTTGGATGTTTTCTAATCATTTGGACCTTTTGTGTGAAAGTTGAGTTTTATTTTGTTACTAAAACATACGGTATAGTCCTGTCCAGGACAGTTGGAATTTCGTGGTCACTAAGAACACTGACCAGGTCACTTCCCTATAAATTCCCCAAACTGTTCTATTTCCTTTATAGTTTACTGATAGCTAATTTCTCATTCACTTGCTCTTTCTCCTGTATGTTAAGGAGACCTAAAATACACCATTTAAAAGAAAATTAAAGAAGCATTTAATGTAGCATGAACTGAAAATGAAAACCCAGGTTGCAGCACAAAAGCAACTTTGAAATTATTCAAATAGCAAAATAGTCCTTATTGCCTCTGTTAATGAAGCACACTTTTCTTCACTGGGGGTCGAGAACGTGTTTAATTTTACCTGTTGTCTGTTGTTAACCATTGTTGGAGACTTAAGCTGTTGGGGAAGGGGGGTGTTTTGCTTTTCCTGATAGCCCGTTGAAGGAACATCTTGGATTGCTTTTCTGGGGAGTGAAAAGGGCTAGTGATTAGCTGTGCCACCGCATTTATGATTCTTCTGGATTGTCTGCTCATGCCTTTTTGCGTTTTGGAGGTTTTTTTCCTCCTTAGAGTTGTGGGGTATTTTAACCATGCGCAAACCCATTGATGCACCCCTTCTCCTGCAGCTCACTAGCAGAAGCGTGGCGTGTGTCCTGATACCCACCCACACAACTGTTTCTGCATCACAGGGTCTGAGGATCTTCTGTACTTTCAGAGAAGTGATCTTTGGCTCTTTTTAGACTGAGATTCTCAGATTTAAACTACTCTTTTCGAACAACCTTGCAGCATAAAGCTGCTTGTTGTCAGCTTAAAGAAATTAATAAGGTGTCTTAGTCAGCAGGGCCGACTTGTGGAGAAACAGGTGGTGTTTCCTGGTCCCAAACTCCACGGGGTCTGTGCAGTCCAACGTTGAGGTGCTTTACCTAAAATGAAATTGGTGGTGCGTGAAGATTCAGAAAAATGGTATAAGCGTGCTTGCTGTGAAGGGGTTTAGTGGTGATACACAATCACCTACCACATTTTTTAAAAAAAAAAGTGTATTCTAAAAAAGATCAGTAAATAAATTATTTACTGATACAAATTTTCTTTCAGCTGGAAGTTTTGCTTATGTGTTGATAGGGAAGAGGAAAATACTAGTGCGAACCACTGATAGAACTGGCCACAGGCCGAGGTCGGGCCCTGCCCAAGGAGGTGTGTCACGCCAAAGCACAACTTGTATTTCACTCTCTGCTTCAAGCCTGAGTTAAACTAGTGACAGGTAAAACCAGGTAACACCCACGTGTTTTGAAAGATTTACTTAAGACTGCCATATCAAAACGTACGTGGGAACTACATTAAAACTTTCATCAGAAAACAAGCAAACCAAACACCCCATGCCCTGTGTGGTGGTTCCTGTGCCTGGGCAGTGGATGTGGATGGAGGTGGATGACAACCAGGCTTACCTTCGACAGCGGTCTTCCCCTGCGCCACCCTCCTGCTGCGTCTTTGCTCTTAGGTCTGCTGTTAACATATGGACCTTGTTAGTGATCACTGTGTGTCTTGTTCTGGCTGGTGACTGATGTGGGCACAGCCCTTCAAGTTTTCCGGGGGTGGGAAAGATACTAAAGAGTGTAATAGTTGAGCACATCTGATGGGGAAAATGTTGCAAGAGTGGTGGTGTGACTAAAACCAGAAGTAAACTTCTTATCATAAAATTAAAAATAAGATTACACCCACAGGAAATACAAACATTAAGGTAAGAAAATGTGTAGTTACAACATCTTTTTGTAGTCCAGCTGCCAATGCATGATGCACCACTTCAGAGAAGACAGGGCAGGGAAAGATCTACGTGAACTAGTCCTCGGCAGCCCTCTGCTGAAACCAGGCTGGGCAGGTGGCCAAACTGTTAGAAGCCTGCAGGAGTGAAAAAACCCAACTTTGTAATGACTCTCCCCGTTCCCAGTCACTGAGGTATCAGTTCCATTGCTGAGGTATCGCGGCTGTTAAATGACTGTTCCTCACGCGTCCCATTCTGCAGTTTGACCTCTTGTTCGCCCGGTGAGTGTAGAAAATGGTTTATTTCCTTTCTAGAAACATGTTACATATGAAAATTTACCATGTTTCCCCGTAATCCTCTCTAGTTTTAGGAATTCCAATTATGATAATTGCCATAATTTGTCATGCAAGATTTCATTAAACTGACTTTTCACTGTGTGCTTTTCTCCCCTTGTTCTTTTGTCTTTCTGTGCACTGACTTGCTTAAACTGAACTCGAGAGTCCACTGTGTGGGTAGCAGATAAATTCAGACAGAACATTATGAAGGTATTTTAATTTTCTAGGGTAATCTTCTCCCCCCCACCCCATGAAGATTAGCATGGAGCAACAGAGGTGTTAAGAGAGAATTGCTAATGTAGACTCTTGAAGTGAATGTTAATTCCTTTCTCCGAGGTTATGGTACAGGTTTCTTCCAAAGAAATGCTCAAAGATAATTTCTGTAAATAAAAGTCTCATGTAAAGATAGTATTTGGAGTTCCCTTTCAACCACCTTTCAAGGGCTTTTAAAGATAAGAAAGCTGAATTTGTCATCAAGACCACTGGTAATTCTGTTGCTGGGGTGGGCAGTGAATGCCTTTTTGGAGGCTATCGGGATTTTACAGGGGGTATGTTTTACATGAGCCTTCCCTTGTTGAACTCTGGTAGCTTACCTTCAGCTCCTCATGAAACTGAGGAAAACCAAAGCAGTAATGTATGTCTCTTCAAGAGACCAGGAGGTATCAGACAAGCCCCAAGCTGGAGGACGTCTGCTGCTGGGAGCAGTTATCTGAGCAGTCCATGCAAAGCCTCAGCCTGTGCTAATTGTACACCCGGGAAACGCTTTTTAGATCAGCCACTGGGAAGCAGCTCACTAGTTGCATTGTCCATTTTGCAGACAAGATACAATTTCTGGTCCCGAGAGCTCAAGAGTGCGAGTTTTGAAGCGGATACAATGTCTATTGAATAAGGCAATACAAAAAGCTCCCAAAAGAGGGGTGGGGAAATGTTTTGAACGTGACTTGCTGGTGGGTGGTTCTGTCCCCATTTCTAAAAAAAAGTTTCAGAAGTAGAAGGAAACGAGTTATTTGCAGCATGTGGCACAGTGACAAGTCGCTCCCCCCATTTAACGGTTACAGAACTAATACCCTCTGTATTAGTGAACAGGTCTGTAGCCATAGTCTACGGTTAATCATGAAATATTTGGAGACAAGTTAGGTGTTTTAAGAGTAATGTTACTTACCTAGGTTGAATTATATGTTGCTTTCCCCAGAACTTGCCTGTTTATAGTAAGATAAGTTATGTCTTACTGTAACAGTTCTCTAATGAGCACTAATTGCCTAGGAAGTGTCTTACAGCATTCAGAAGCCTGAGGACAGCCTTCTGAAAAACAAACCGCAGCAGCAGCGTGCCAGTCCCTAAGGTTAACTGTGATCTGTAGGTAAGGCAGGTGATGAGCTGCGTAAAACCAGGTGACGTGGAGTGGCGGCCACAGGCCGTGTACCTGCCATGAACCAGGAGAGACGTCGGGAAGAATCTCCATCCCTGGGAAGGAGTGGTGGGGATCCACTGCATGATACACGCTTAGGACAGAACAGCTTTTAACAGCTGCTTAAAGCCTAGAATGCTATTCCTCACTTGATGGTGCAGAGTCCTGTCCCGTGCAAGGCTTGGTGGCTTCCATATGCTTATATTGGGCAAAGAGCATTGGCACTGTGTGCTGCCACGGTAATGGCCACCCAGTCCTTCGTTCCATGCGCTTGGAAAGCACTCTGCAGGGGGAACAACCCCACCCTGCAACCTGCTGCCTTAATAAACCGCCAGCGAGCACTTGACTGTTGCATTGGGGTTTGCATTTGTAAGAAGGGGCACTGTTTCGGGGCACCGAGGAAGCGGAACTGTGGCCCTGCAGCTACGAGGCCCCGAGGAGGAGCAACCCCCTGTTGCTAACACAGCCCTGCCCCCATCTGCAGGAGGGGACGCTGGTGACAGGGGTGCCACCCCAGCCCTGGCTGCGTCCCGCTGTCCCCTCTGTCCCCCAGCACCCTGTGCTGGGCAGCAGAGCCCTGGTACAAACCGCTCTTGGCTCGCAGAACAGCCGGCGTATCCCACAAAAGGGGTGCTGTGGGGGACTCTGGCAGAATCGGGAAAAGCACAAATAAAGTACTTCATATGCTTTTCACATAAAGGGGAAAGAGAAGTAGACAGGTGAGGGAAAGCCTGAGTGTCCATTGAGTTACGGACCTCTTCCATTCTGCTGCTGGAGCTGGTTCAGTGGTGGGGAAACCAGAACTGGGCGAGCTCGGACTGCTGCCAAAGCACAGCCGTGAGCTGTGAAACGTCTCGATTCGCAAACTGAGGAAAACTGGAAAAATAAATATACACTACAACCTACAGCGGACTGTGGCCTAAGTGTGTCAACATACCTTTATTATTTCAGAAAGAAAAAATTGAGATACAGGTATAGTAGTACACAGCAGCAGCCAGAGAATTAGACTAGAGTCCTTGAAAAATCATACAAACCAATCCCAGTACTACTTAGTTATAACTATACCCCCTACACCTCCCCGCCCCCCCAAACCACCACAAAGCGGACAGCACTGAAACCTGAGGGCCGGAGCTGCCAGAATCGTGTGTGGTTCGGGTACAGACACCGGAGCTGCGCCCTCCGAAACCAAGTTGAGGGCCGGGGCCGGGCGGGAGCTGCGCGCCGGAGACGCCCGGGCTGTTCGGGGGACGCGGCCCGGCCCAGGGGACGCCCGGCCCGCCGGCGGGGAGCGCCGGGACGGGGCTCCTGGCCCGGGGATGGCGCCGGGCGGCGCAGTACCGGCGCTCCCAGCGCCGGCTCAGTCCTGCTTTCACTCGGCGGGTACCGCGGACCCGCTCCCCGCCGCAGGAGGCCCGGCCCGGC
>RSEF01000028.1:560402-576361 GCA_003993805.1 Himantopus leucocephalus
GTCCCTTCCAACCCTGACCACTCTGTGATTCTGTGATTCTGTGCCTGCAGCGAGTGGGCTGGGGGGAGAGAGAGTCTGGGAGAGGATACAGGGGACAGCTGACCCCAGTGAACCAGAGGAATATTCCATACCACGTAGCGTCATGCTCAGCAATAAAACTTGAGGGGGAAGGGGAGTTTTTCCAAGGTACCATTGCTCTAAGAGTGGCTGGGCATCGATCTGCTGGTGGGAGGTGGTGAGTGAATGCTTTTGCATCGCTTTTTTATTCTCTCTCTCTTTCCTTCACTCATTAAACTGCCTTTATCCTGACCTACAAGGGGATTTTATCCCACTTTTGCTTTTCCTGGTGTCTCCCCCATCGCACTATAGAGACAGCACTTAGCTGCTGGCTAGGGTTGACTCACCACAGTCCACAGAATGGAAAACCAGTAGAAAAAACAGTATCTCCCCTCCTCTGTAGCGTCTCCCCTTGCAGCTTTTGGGTGACCCTCCAGCCCTGCAGTCCAAGATGCTCTGCAGTGACCTATGGGCCAGGGAACTGGAGACAGCTCGGCTACAGGAACAGGAAGGAGGAATTGCAAAACCGAGCTCCTTCCTCTGCCTCTAATCTCCTTGCCTGGTCTGTGCTGTGGCTTCTCCCACAAATGTTAAAGCTGCCTCACAGCTCTCCAGAAAAACCATCCCCATTTTTCCTGGTAAGCCAGAAAGAAAGGATCCTTCGTCTACCCCACAAAAACCAGCTAAGGTAATGTGCAGAAACTGTTTCTCGCTGGTATGCCAACTAGGCTGTGGTCCCTGAGTTGAGGTGCCTTAAGGACTGAGTCCCAGAGTGTGCTGAGAAAGAGCTGCCTGAAAGCAGAGGAAGGGGCAGATGTTTGTACAAGGGACCCTTTTCCTGGGATGTAAAAAGGTACAGCCTGGGGGGCACGCAAGGGCTCCTCCTGGGTGCAACCCTCCCTCCTTCACTGCATGGAAGCAAGAAATTATTGAGCCGGTCTCTGGTTGAGGCTTTTCCAAGGAGAGTGGTGTAGCAGAGCAGTTGAAGTGAGGGCTGTGCTGCAGGACAGGAGGTGGGTTTGGCTGCTCAGGAAGCCACAGCTCCCTTCCCACAGCTGTGCCTGCTGATAGAGGGCCCCGGGCAGCCCCACCGCTTGCGCTGCCGCCAGACCAGGAGAGCAAACGCTGGAGGGTCCACAGGTGAGTCCCAGGGAACCGATGTCCATCAGGGGCCGGGCACTCGGGGTAGCCACGTCTGTGCATGGGAAGCTCTTTTCACGCGATTCGTGCTCCTACTTTGTGAAGCCAAATCAAGCAGAGGGCTCAGCTGGCATTGGGTAAGAGCATATTCAGGGAGCCTCTTCCAGCACATGGCTTTTCTGGGCTGGGGTGGGTGTGGGTATGCAGGGATGTGAACACCACAGAGCTGCTGCTTTTGCAGTGGTGAGGACAAGCAATGTCATCCTGGCAGAGGAGGCACCACGGTGAGGAGGCGCGTGAATCGGGTTCTCCCTCCCATGGAGGAGGAGGAGGTGAGCAAAAGGGCAGAGGCAGTGTCCCCTTGCTGAGCCTGCTGCCCTCAAAGGACAAGATGACGACGGGTGTGCTGGCAGTAGTTGTGGGTCTCATCTCTCCTTTCCATCCTCCCAGGGAGGAGCTGTGGGGCTCAGAGGGTCTGGTGGGGGATGCCAGCTCTGTTGCGAATGGTGCTTGCGTGGACAGAAAGGCGACCTGTGGGTGTGTGCCTGCCTGTGCCTACACCTCTTGGCTCTCCCCTCCAGGCCATGCTGGTCCTTGCCCTGCTTCTGCTCATCCTCCTGGCCCTGCTGCCTCCAGCCAGCACCACTGACCCAGGCCAGCCCTGCCTGTCGGAGATGAACAAGGTCAAGGACCTCTTGGAGGTGAACTGCACCGGGCAGGCTCTCAGCGCAGTGCCCCCAGACCTGCCCATGGACACAGGCATCCTGCTGCTCAGTGCCAACCGCCTGGTGTCCCTCTCCACCGCCGT
The DNA here is from genome assembly GCA_003993805.1 of Himantopus leucocephalus. Classification (NCBI taxonomy): domain Eukaryota; kingdom Metazoa; phylum Chordata; class Aves; order Charadriiformes; family Recurvirostridae; genus Himantopus; species Himantopus leucocephalus. The sequence continues at coordinate 562,408 of RSEF01000028.1, forward strand.
CTTCCTGCCTCTCACCCAGCTGCAGGACCTCGACCTGTCTGACAATGGCCTGGCAGCTCTGCACACCGGGCCCCTCTTGCCGTCCCTGAGGGAGCTGATCCTCTCCCGCAACGCACTGGGGGCTCTGCCCGCCCTGCAGGGTCTGCCCGCACTCACCCGCCTGGCTGTGGCCCACAACAGCCTGGCAGCGCTGGCCCCGGGGGCTTTCCGTGCTGTGCCACAGCTGCAGGACCTGGACCTGCGAGGGAACCAGCTGCGGACGCTGCCCCAGGAGGCCTTTGCAGAGCTGAGGGCACTCAAGGACTTGGACCTCTCAGACAACATCCTGGAGGAGCTCCCCAAGGAGCTGCTGCAGGATCTGCAAAAGCTGGAGACCCTCTGGCTCTCAGGGAACCGCCTGCGGACCCTGCCCACCAACTTCTTCCCTGAGGGCCACCTCTTCGCATATGTCTTCCTCACTGAGAACCCCTGGCACTGTGACTGTGACCTGTACTACCTACGGTACTGGATCTTGCAGAATGAAGGCAGTGTCTATCAGCCAGAGCGGGGCCTGGAGAAGACAAAGGTGGAGGTTGCCCCTGAGAAGGTGCTGTGCCACAGCCCCCCTGAGCATCAGCAGAAGCCTATTATCCGCTTCAAGCCCAACTGCCGCAATGTGGGGGATGTGGATGAGGAGGAAGAGTATGGATATGATGATGGGGAAGAACCGATGGCAAAAAATACCATGATCAGCTTCACTTCCCATCCATCCGTCCCCAAAGAGCAAACTACCATTCCCCGTGCTGTTACCTGGCCTCCCCTTGCTACTACAAGACCTCCCCTCAGCACCCCTTGTAGCTCTGCCCTCACCCCAAGCACTTTGCCCATAATGCCTGCAAGCACCAGAGCTCCCAGCACCACCGCTCCTGCGCCAGCCAGTCCCACCATCACACCCCCACAGACCCCCAGCACTGTCGCTGTTCTCACTGCTGCTCCCACCAGCACCCCGCACAGATCCACCACCCTTGTCTCCACCACCTCACTGCCGACCACTGTGAGCACCAGACCTCCCAGCACCAGCAGCCGTCCCCAAACCACCCTCGCTGCCAGCACTACCAACACCTCTGCCACTCTCATGGCATCCGCTGGCGCGTTTTCCACCACCTCCACATTAATGCCTTCTACTGACACACTGGAGGCCTCTTCTATTGTAAGATCTTCATCTCCTTCCCTGACATCGACCATGCCGATGGTCTCCACCACCATGCTTTCCACTCATGCTCCAACGCCACCAGCTCCCCTGGGCACCACGCTCTTCACCCAGCCTGCAGCTTCCTCTCCACCTGCACCACTCCCCCTCTGCCCATGCTCCCTCCCAGGGCTGGCCGTACCCGTGCTGCACTCACGGGCAGGTGGGGAGGGTCCGCAGTGGGGGCAGTGGGTGCTGAGGCATTGCTGCCTATTGCACTGGGTGCTCTACCTGGCCTCCTTGGTTTTGCTGGTCCTGACCATGCTGGGTCTAGCAGGCTGGCTGGTGTGGATGTGTCTGATGGGATGGCCCTCCTGGCACAAGTCTCTGCAGACCCAAGAGGTGCAGTATCCGCTGCTGAGGTGGAGGGAGTTGACAGGAAGCCCTGAGATGCATCTCAGCAGCTTCAAAAGTGCCCCCCAGCGCCCCACGTTCTGTACCATCAAGGAAGTAGAGTTGTGCCCTGAGGTTACCTACTGCACAATTAAAGACCTGGGGATACAGCGCAGTCCTCCTGCAAGTTCCTCCTTCTGCACCACAAAGGAGCTGTGGGTCCACCATGGTCCTCTGAATGCTTCATGCAAGTCTTTCTCCAGAAAGCTGACGGTCACCAACCTCGACTCCCTGAGGACCCCCTCTGCTTACAGCCTGGACAGGGGTGTCAAGGCCATTGGTGGGGTCAGAGTGAAATATGCTGGCAACACCTTGTAAATGCTTCTGTGTGTTCAGAGAAAGAGATGGAGGGTCGTGGCTCTGCTTCACATGCCCTTGTTCTACAAGGGAAAGATCTGCTTGCCCATGGAAAAGCCTTCCAGCTCCTTCCCCTAGTATTACTGTCACACACCCTGAGGTTTCTAGGTCTGAAATAATTACTTGCGTACTTGGAGAGAAGATGTCCTAAACTGGTCAGTGATAGTTTGGGGCTGACACTGCCTGATTTCGGGGTGAGTGTGGGACAGCAGAGCTTCACACTCTGTGTCCCAGCTTCTTCTGTTTGAACGATGCACATAAAGATGCGCTATTGCTTTTAACTCAGTGCCAGGTTGCTACTCACAGAATAAATATTCTCTTTGCCTGAATTTCAAATGGGTACTAGTTTCATTTCACTGGGCTCCCCCATAGTTCTGGCAGGGCGGAATGAATGACAGACTTGTCTTCAGTGCTTGGAACAGTGAAGACAGAGAGGAAAAGTCCACTTATACCCAACTTCCTGACTTTTGCCCCAAATGTATGGTCCTTCACTATGGGATGGAATCACGTGGGAAAAGCATCCCACTACATATCCCACTGTCACATAATAAGGTCAGGAAATGGTAGGTGTCAATGCCTCTGCATAACCCATCATGGGATGGCTGGAAACGAGGGAGGATTCAGAGGGCGATGGGTGTGACTTGTAATGGATCACACTAGGACAAAATGTCTAGGGGCTGGCCAGACTTTGTGACCACCTCTGCAGAAGTCACCCAAACATTTTGGGAGGTGTGAGAAGGAGACCGAGGTTGTCACTGGTGGGGGTCAAAAGGCAGGCCCCAGCACTGGTGCACAAATGCAGCGACTAGATCATATGAATCACTTTTGCCATCCCAAACACTGTTCCAGTTCCAACTGTCCCAAACGTATTGTCCAGCTCCTGTGGGTCACCAGACCTCCTGTCAGATTCATTAATTGGTCCACAGAAGGATATGTGCGCCTGTGCTTGGCCAGCTGGGGTGACCATCTTTCTATGGAAGTGTGCCCACTAGTCAAAAGCTCATGTGTGCTAGCTTGTCTGTGGACACGCAAGTTCTGCATTTGTAAGCAAGCATTTGTTTGTGTGTTGGTGCTGTCCTCTGACCCCACCATAATCTCTCCATCTTTTCTGGGACAACAGGAACAGCCTCAGAGACCCCAAATTTGACCCAGAATCCCCCTGAACAACTCTAGAGATGACTGCAACAGCTCAGGAGACCTCAGATACCCTCAGGGCATCCAAGGGACACATGGATGGCCTTGGGGAGACCCCAGGGACACCGGAGACCCCTAATACTTCAGTTTGAACTGTTCCTTTTCATTGATTTTTTTCCCTTTATCAGATACTTTTACGACATCTTGGGACATTTTTCTGCCCCTTCTGGCGTTGTATAGCAATGCTGGCAATTAAGGATGCCTTTTCTTGTTTTGTAATGGTGCTGTTTGACCTCCTTTTGACACTTCTCCCAACAATGTCATGGCATCCAGGTGAGGCCATCAAGCTCTGAATGGCTGGAGAATTCCTCAGGTAAAAAGTGGCGTGAAGGTCAGGACCAGTGGCTAGTGGTTAATGGATCATACTCCACTTGGATGCTGGTAACGTGGAGTACCACATGGGGCTGTGCTGGAAACTCTTCCATTTAACATCTTTATCAACACCATGGAGGAGGTGACCAAGTGTGCTTTTATTGTGTTGGCAGATGACACCAGTTTGGGAGGGATCAGTTCATATGCTTCCAACAGAACTACCATTCAGGGAGCACCATTCATCCTGGAGAAATGGGTTGGCAGAAACCTGATGAAAGTCAACAAGGACAAATGCAAAGTCCTGTACCTTGGAAGGAAGACCACAACAATGCTGGTGGAGGACACACTGGCTGGGGATCAGAGCTATGGAAAAGGACCTGTGTGACTCGGTCAACAGAAAGGTGAACAAGACCCAGCAGTGCACCCTGGCAGCAAAGAGAGAGCAACAGAAGCCTGGGCTGGGTTACCAGGAGCGTAGTCAGTAGACCAAGGGAAGTAATTATCTCCCTCTGCTCAGCACTCATTAGACCACATCTAAAATACTGTTTTCAGGAGCCATGAGAACCTGCAAGTCTCCCCTACACATCCCAGGACCCTCAATTCCCTCCCCAAAGGCATCACTGGTACCCCAATATCTCCCAGAATCCACATTATGTCCGCCTCTCCTTGCAAGTCCTCCCCAGGATTCTCCCACCTCTCCACACATCAAGCACTCCAGGTCACTTCAGGAAGCCAAGATCTCCCAGAGCCACCTAGGAATCCCAAAGCTCCCAGGACCCCTGCAATGCCCCCATCTACCCCAAAACCCTGGCGGCCCCAGGACTCTCCTGTTCCCTCAGGATACCCCACGCACCCCAAGATGCTTCTCAGTCCTGAGACACACGCATACCCTCTCCCATGTCCAATGAACACAGGCACCTAGTGCCCTCTACCCATTGCTCCCAAGGAACCCAGGAATCCAGGCAACCCTGGTCCCCACCACCACCCATCCAGGACACTCAAGCCGTTGGTCTCCTGCTCTCCTGTTCCTTGCAAGAAGCACTTGGATGTCTGGGTTCCCTAGCAGAAACAACAAGATCCATATGGGCAGTTCAGGAGCCACTTTTATTTAACCCAAGTGTTGGGGGGAAACTGAGGAATGCCCAGTTCTCAGTGAAGGGCTCAGGGCAGGGGAGTGCAGTGTTGCAGTGTAGGGAGTCTTTGTGTCCCACGGGGTCCCCACAGTCTAGGGCAGGGGAGGTTGCTGGAAATCACAGGAGGAACCCATTCTGGGCAAGGGATCTAGGGGCAATTTCATCCCATAGAGGTGCCCATGGATGCTAACTGGGGAGCCAGTATGGGGTGCAGGGCTTTTAAGCCCCTTCTAAGTATTATTGGGTGTGTCAGGTGATCTTGAGGGGTCCTCAAGGCAGTTGGGGCCACGCAAGGCAGGGGGTACAGTGAGGACACAAGCCTGGAGGTCAGTATAGGCATGGGGCAAGGTGCCCCGGGTGATCCATCGCCGGGTGCCTGGCTGGTAGGCATGGATCAAGTGGGTGTCCCGGTAGGTCTCATGACTGTACCCTCCCAGTACGAGCAGTTCCCCCCCCAGTACAGCGGCACCCCCAACTACGTGGGCATGGGGCAGGGGGCTGAGGAGGACCCAGATGTCCAGCTTGGGGCTGTAGACCTCAAAGGCCAGCTGGTCCCTGTAGCCAGTCTGCCCATCCCGCTGGCACAGCCCCCCAGCCACATAGAGCTGCCCACCCGCCTCCTCCATGATGTGGCCAGCTCGTTGGCCATTCATGGGGGCCAGAAGCGTGGCAGGCGCACCCGGGATGTAGCGCAGCAAGGACGCCTGGCACTGGCATGCCTCATCACACCCCCCTGACACATAGAGGGCACCATCCAGGGCACACGCCGCGTGCCCACACAGAGCCATCGGCAGGGGCTGGCACCTCCTGGGCAAGGAGAGAGGGAGGGGTGAAGGGCAGGTTAAGCAGGTCTGCCCCATGGTGACTGCCTGCCCAGGAGTTCCCCAGTGGCAGTGCTGGCCAACACCCCATGAGCCCCAGTGCGCAGTGTCAGCTAACACATAATGGATGCCCAATAGGCATCACTGTGCAACACTGTTTAGACCCCAAAAGACACCATTGGTCAACCCACAGACTCCCTCAATGGACAATATTGGCCAACACCCAACAGAGCTCCTAATGAGCATAGCTGGAAAATGTTTAAATGATTCATCTCATTGCTGGATGGCCAACAGACCCTCAGTGAATACTATTGGCCAAAAACTCATTTGCCACCCAATAGGCAACACTGGCCAACACCCGATATCCCTAAGGGACATGGTTGCTCAACACCCAGTAGACCTCTCCCAAAGGCCACTGTAGGCCCATTCTCCATTAGAGGCTCAGTGACCCAAAGGCCACTCAGTGGGCACCACGGGCCCATGCAAGGGGCTCCTAGGGCAGAGGAAAGCAGATGTCCACGTGGAGCAGTCTCACCTCCAGGTATCGTTGGCCAGGTCATAACGTTCCACAGTGTCTGTGCAGTAGAGCTCCCCCGAGTTGCCACCCAGGGCATAGATGAAATCCCCAAGTGCCACAGCGGCAAAGTAGCTCCTCCCACAGGACATGCTGGCCAGGCGCTCCCAGGAATCATCCATAGGCCGATACCTGGGTTTGAGAGATAAAGGGGCAAGAGACTACCTGTTACCTACAATGCCACGAGGTGATGTTGGCACCGCTGAGGGCAACAACCCACCTACAACCAGTCAATCCCATAATGCCTTGGGGCCACACAGTCCCCTTGCATGGGAATATCCCCCCTGTCTGGGCAACACCAAACCTTTGATGCCCTCAGGCATCTCCAGATAGGAACATCCCTGCCCGACCCCCAAAAAGCCTGTAACATCCCAGATTGGAAGGGCACCTCTCAGTCCTACACCAAACCAAACCCAGAATGCCTTGGGACCACTTGACCAACTGCAATGCCACAATGCCTTGGGTCCATGGGGCAGCTCTAGCTCCACCAACACCTCCTCTGATCCCACAATGTCCTGGTGCCATGGGGCACCTCTAGGTCCTCTGTAGCCCTCACCTGTAGACACTGGCCAGGGTGTCACGGACCCCGTAGTAGCGCTTTCCACCCAGGACGTAGAGGATGTTGTCCACCACAGCTACAGCATGGCGGAAGCGTGGGCCATCAGGAAACTGTCCCAGTGCCCGCCACTCCACCTGCTTCACCAGCCCCACAGCACTGAGGTAGCGGTGGGCAAACCACAGGTGTGTGCTGGGCTTCCGGGCAGCCAGGTTGGCTGTCAGTTTGTCTCCACCACAAACCACCAGCACCTCCTGCAAGGAACGTACTCGGCATGGCAGCTGGGCCATGGGGGCCAAACTTGCTACCACGAGCTCGTGGAGGACCTTTGGGTCAGCTACCCCTGCAGTCACTGATGGGACCTTCTTCAGCTCCCGGCCAGACATGAGAGCAAAGCGAACAGATGACAGGACTTCCTTGGCTAGATCCTCTTGGCCATCTCCATTGGCCATAAGCCACCGGGATGCTGCTTCCAAGGCCTCCAGTTCATGGAGGACGTTGAGACCGTCAGAGCGGAGGAGGCGAATGAGAAGGTGTGCAGGAAGATCCAGAAAGGCCGGTGTGGCCACCACACTGGGGAAGGTGGCCAAGATGTAGTCCTCCGCTGCACGGCCCACCTGGGCCAGCCCATAAGCCACAGCAAAGGCCAACACATCCAGGCCAGTTTCTGGGGTCAAGCCACGGGTGAAAACATCCAGGCAGAGGTTGAGGAGTCCCCAGGCCTGGTAGTGCAGGGAGGTCTCAGCTGCCTCCAGGACCACGGGCCATGGTCCTGCCACAGCCCCTGTGTAGGCAAAGGAGAGGAGAAGGCGCAGCTCGGCTGGGGACAGTCCGGTGGCCAGCGGGGCGGCAGGGTCGTGGGTGGCCTCCCGCATGGGGCAAGTGAAGAGGGCCCGGAAGAAGTCACAAGAGCAGCTCAGGGCCAGGCGCTGAACTAGGGGGAAGGAGGAAGAACGGTGGGGGCAGCGGGGACCCTCGGCACTGCGCAGCCCTCTGGCAACCCAGCTGTTCTGGACCCCTTCCCAAACCTCCAGCTCTCCTGAGGGGACCAACCCCAGGGGCACCTCTACCTTCTCGTCCCCGCCTGGACCCTCAGCCCCCAGCATCCCTGCCAGGGGACCCATCCGCCCCAGCGTGCCCTGCCCCCTCCCCAGCCCCTCCCACGGGACCCCCACCCCTGGCTCACCTGGGATGACCTCGTCCCCTGCCCGGAGCTGGAGGTCGCAGCCCAGGCCGCTGGCATGGAGTTGTTCCATGGCTCTCAGTGTCTCCCACTGCTCCTCCAGGGGCTTGGGACCCCCCTCCTGTGGGTCACTCTCCAGATGCAGGGCACAGGCGGCCAACACCCGGGGGGCCCCCAGGGCTCGGGCGGCCTCCTCTACCTCCTCCTCCCGGCCATGGGGCATGGTTCCCCCATAGGCGAAGGCCAGCACAGCCCGCCAGCCCCATAGCGTGGCCCCAGGTGGCAGGGGGACATGGGGCAGGGGGCCCTGGCGCTGCTCTCTGGTCCTGCCCTCCAGAAAGCGGAGGAAGAAGGAGCTGATGGAGGCCAGGACCACAGCATGGGCCGTGTCACCCTCTGGGCCCACAGCCACGTCCACCAGCTGTCCTGCGGTGCGGAGGTGGTTGGCCGTGGCCAGGAAGTGTCCGGCATGGGCCCCATCCCGCAGGCTCCACTGTGCTGGGGCCGGCCCCTCTGCAACCCACATCTTGCCTGTGGGAAGACACGGAGCGGGGGGTCAGGGTGCCGCCCCCATAGCCAGAGCCTCTGGCTCATGGCAGGAGTCCTGGCTGGGGCCGCGGGATCCTGCTACTTGCACTGTCCCATAGCAAGAGCCACTGGATCCATCGCCAAAGCCTCTGCCCCATAGCTGGGGCCACCAGGAACTGCTACTGCCCCATAGCTGAATTTAATGCCCTTCAGCAAAACTGCAGCCCCACAGGTGAGACCAATGGGCCACGTCACTGCACCACAGCTGAGGCTGATGTCCCTCATTGCTGAACCTTCAGGATGAAGCTACTGACCCACAGCCAATGCCGCTGCCCCATCTGAAAGCCGCAACCCCCGTAACTCAGTCCACTGTCCCCCATCAAACCATCACTCTACAGCAGAAGCCCCAAAGTCCTTCCCCAACCATTGCCCCATAGTCAAAACTACTGGTGCTCCAACAGCAGCAAAGCCACTGGTCCCCAGAACGGCTCCCCGGCAAAGCCGCCTGTCCCACCCGTTTGGCACGTGGCAGTGACTGCTGTGCGCTCCCCATTGCATGTCACGCTGCCAGTTGTGTGTTGCAATGCGTGGCACCACAAGGCGTGTGTGATGTTGCCCATCGCGCGCCCTCTTGCGCCGTTGGGGTGTGCCGATCCTCGCGCAGCACACTACGCCACACTGTCACCCCCCCACCCATCACGAGTGGCGCCTCACGTGTTGCTCGCTGTGTTTGCACGATGTCGCGTGCCCTCACTCAGGCCGCATGCTTTGCAGCCCGGCACGGTGCGTGCCATCTCCTGTATTGCTGCGTGGCATGCCGCGTTGTGCCGTGCCACGCACTCGTCCCCCCTTACCGCCTGCCGCCGCTCCGGGAAGCTCCTGTGACCCCCCAGGAATGTGTCCGGGTAATTATAGCCCAGATGGGCCACGTGGCCATGGCCAGGAGCTGGGACAGGCCGAGGCGGAGGGAGGTCCGAGGCCCCAGAGCCCTGGGAGAGGGCAGCGGGGACACGCGGGTTCCCTGAGGACAGGCAGCAGGGCAGGTGGAAGCTGCCAGGACTGTTTTTCCCCTCTCAGGCAGGGCTGTGAACCCCGGGTTACCCTGGGCAGGTCCTTCTGGGGGTCTCTGGACCAGCAGACCCTCCCCAAACCTTGCTCCCCTCCAGAGCCCAGGGTAAAGCAGGACCGCTGGCAAAAATCCTCGTGTGGGAAAGAAACAACCCCCCTCCTCCCTCAGGCCCACAGAGGGGGACACCCCACCACCACCCGCTGTGCTCCTGAACTGGAGCCCAGCCCCACTGACCCCAGCCCCACATGGCCTCAGGGCTATCCTGAGCCCCCCCTGGGACCCCCACCTGCCTACAGAAGGGACATACCAGGGAGCAGCACAGCCTGCCGTGGCTGTGACCGCATGTCCCCCTGTGTCACTCTCTCCTCCTCTGCTCTCCTTGGTTCCCCTATCTCCTGTCCCCTCCCCGTACACCTCCCTGTGTTCCCCTGCCCCACATCCCTGCTTCCCCTAGTGCCCATATTCCCTCCCTCCATTAACTCGCATCCCCGTCCCCAAATGTCCTGACCGTGTACCCCCATGTGTCTGGAGGAATTCTGCATCCCCAAAGATGACAATTTCACAGCCTCTCCAATCCATTTTCCAGCACTTACCCACCCCAACTGGGAGATTTTTTTTCCTTCTATCTAATTAGAATTTCCTTTTCTGCAACCTGTGCTTGTTATTTCTCATCTTTTACTGTGCACCTGAGTCTGCCTTTTCTGTAACTATTAAATTGTGAAAAAAACAGTATTAGATCAGCCCTTGACTGTCTTTTCTCCAGGCTGAATGACGCAGTTCTCCTCACCTCTCCTCGCACATCCTGTGCCTCAACCCTCTACACCGTCCTGGTGGCTTTACTGGATGTGCTTCAGTTTGCACATACAAAATTCAACTGGACACAGCCCTAAGCTCCAATTTGGAGCAGGAAGATCTCCAGGGGTCCCTTCCAACCTCAAATATTCCCCAACTCCAAAGTTGTGGGCTCTAGGCTTCCTTGAAGTCTCATCAGAGACAGCCCCTGGCTCCTGAATACCTTGTGGGCAATCTATTCCTCCTTCCCCCACCCCAAATTCCTAATCCTTAACCTTGAGCCAAGAGCCTCTTCAGAAGTTTTGACTCCAAACTTGTACCGATGGTCTCAGTGTACAGATGGTCTCAGCAATCCCAATCCTTGCCAAAAAATCCTGCAGGACCCACTCGAATCTACAAGAGCAACTCCTAAAAGACCAGGCTGTAAACGGTAATTGTAGCCCTCATGCTTGCGTGTGCCACACGGAGGCAAAGTGACTTGTGCATGAAAATGAAATCTCAGCAGGAGCAGCAGATCGAAGCTTCCTCTCCAATGGCTCCACCTTTTTGCATCTCTGCCCCAACACTGCAAACAGCCAGGCGACGTCAAGATTTTGGGACGACTGCTGAGTTGACAGTATCTTTATTACACAATGTCTTATTACATACAGCATTCGGAAAACAGCTCACAGGGAGGAAAGGCTACATTTACAGCTTGGGAGGTCCCGTCAGCCTCCAGCCCTCCTTGTTACCTATCTTCATTAGAGCAGCGGTAATTCCAAACCCCAAACATGCAGTGGTACCGGTCATGTAACTGCGCGCTGGAAAAAACAAATCAAACCATAAAACACCTATTAGGGCACAAGTACTGCACAGGAGATCTCGACAGACTCTGCTGTTTTTCCATGAGCTACTCAGAGTGCCCCGACCATCAGTAACGCTGCTTGCCAAGAGGAAACAGAAAAGTGACTTCTTTTTTTTAAAATTAAGTTTTCTCATGCTTTTAGCTTGCAGTTTGAAACATCAATTTTTATAATCCACTACCCCATCTCCTTATGTAGGCAATCTTAAATTGCTTATTGCAGTGACAAAAATGACAATTGCTGCTTCAAACTCCTACCAGCTCAGTTATTAGTTATAACTGGCAGTACTGGGTCAGCCTTCTGTACCAATATTTATTTTAGCAGACCTGTACAGTGGAGCTTCAATGTAACTGGCATCAAATGGAATTCATATGCTGAGATGAATCTTTACCAAGTATGCCTGACATCAAGATTATTTTACATTTCTCCCTAATAGAAAGGTTTCTAAAACCAGAGAGGGCTCATTTCATTGCAGGCATTATCCATGTTTACCTCTCGCACCCAAGACAGCTCCTGTTGCACAGCCTCCTATGAAATAGTTCAGGGGATCCTCTGGTTTCTCCCGGATTTGGGCACTGAGGCAGGTAGTTACGCCAAACACAGCTCCTAGTGTAGCTGCAAACAAGAGGTAAAACAACAAAACCAAACCCCTCAAGGACCTGAGAATTACATACATACAGAGTCCATTTCTGAGAAGCACAGTGCCATACAACGGTTCCTCTGGGAGAAAAGAGGAAAGCGAAGCAAGATCTGATTTTGGGTACCCAGGGGCCTCACATCCCAGCCACTATGGCAAGATGCAGCAGCACACAAGTCCCATCCAGCTCCCTCTGGCACCTCCTCCGCTCCAGCTGCGCAGCCACCTCTGTGCCATGCAGGTCCTGCCATGTGCTGGTTCCCCAGGAACCCCGCTGTGTGCCGGCACGCAAGGCAGGTGCGACCGAATGGCTCCGGACAAATGCCACCACATCCAGCTTGGTTATTAGCTCAGACTTAGTAAGAGCCCCTCCAGATGAGGCAAGGGGGCAGCTCCTGAACAGCCAGGGCGTCACGGAAGAGAGCAGCAGGTTTCTCTGCAGCACGACCCCCCCGGGGAGTAGGTGACAGCAGAGCTCTGCTGGGGCTCGGCGCTGAAATCAGCTCACGAGTCCCTGCAAATCCAGCCTCACAGGGACTGGGGCAGGGGAACGCAGCCGGCTCTGCTCCCCTTAAGGTCGGTTTGTCTCAGCATTTTACTCCTCTGCCTGGCCGGGGCTTGCAATGATTTTTGGATAGTAGAAAAATGAATTTGAGTTTGTAAATTATTCTTTTTGTAAACCGATTTTGAAAATTGATTTCATTGAATCAAGAAACCACAAAGTAGCATGGTCTCGCTCACTGAACTGCGTGTCTCATCCCGTCAGACCCTACATCTATATAACTGAAAAGTTTGGCAAATAGCTGTGTCAAGCAAATACAGTAAAAGTTTTTCTTTGTTTGTAGTACAGGTTCTTGATTGTGAAATGCGAAACTGGCTACCAGGCACCATCTGCAGATTTCAATTCATCTTCCTTGGGAACAACAAAAATGTCTGGGATAAAAATTTTCAATCTCTGTGGTAAACCAGTAAACCGCAAGCTCACGTTACAAACCTCTGCAGTTTTTCAGCAGAAAATGCAATTACGCTGATCCTAAAACCAACTGAAAAGAGCACTGAAGAAACACATCCCACAGACCAAGGACTGTACTGCAGCTTCTCTGCTTTGCCCAAGGAGTCTGTAGGTAAAACACATCAGCTTCAGACCACAAGCTCCGGCCCCTTAACAGCGGACAGGAAAAGCCCTTCCTCAGGTGTGAGAACTGGTTGAGGCGATTAAACACGCTGGTTTAGCATTATGGGATTTATTGAAATGATAATTGCTCATATTATCTGGTCCGTTATAATGACCTTTTATGCTCAACTCATTACAGGAGATTCCAGGTCCTGTTTCAGCATTGAACAACTCAAAAATGCAGATCTGGACTGCTCATGAACCAGCTTCCAGTTCAGAGCACGGGGAGAGATAGAGGTGACATAAACCATTAAATCAGACTGAAAAACAAGATGAGTTTGGTGAGAAGAAAACTGTGCACTGGCCAAGGGGCTGGGGGAGCTTCTGCCTTGCGGATCTGCACCCGCACCGGGACCAGACCCCTCCGTTCCCTGCTCACCTCCTCAGTGCCCGCTTTCTCTTGCAAAACACAGACAATTCAAGACAACTAAGTGGTTTCTTCTTGGCTACACAGCATGATGGGAAACCCCCCACATTTATTTTCCTTTTGCCATCAAAAACATCACGTTTGCTCTTCATTAAGTGTGATTTAAGTGCAAAGCCTAAATATATGAAGTAAAGGAGTATGATAGGTTTGCTTCCGCTATACTTTTGCCCAGAAACTAGTGGTTTTGCAAACACTGAAAATACATACCTTTTACTCTAGATCGCAAAAAATGCATTACCTAAACTTTATTTACAGAACAATATAGGCTTTAACTAAGGCACAGGGGAGGCAGAGGCTGCCACAGGTGCACCTTCAGCCTGAGCTGACACGGCTGTTGTGCTGCCTCGGGCATTAATCCAGGAGTTTCTTTCGCCATCGCCCGTGATTACTGGTGTCCAGCAGAAGACGTTATCCAAGCGTGAACAACTATTGCACGCCATTCGGCTCTGACACCCAAGCAGTGCGTTAGAGGAGGTGGAGCCAAAGGAAACACCGACTGGAAAGCTCTGGCCCTTCTGGCCCCTTTCCGCGCTCTGCTCCCGGCTTCCACCCTCACAACACCGCCCCGGGGCGGGAGCGCGGCCGAGGCCGAGCGCAAGGGCCGAGGCCGAGCGCAAGGCCCAAGGCGACGGTGGCGACTGGCGACGGTGGCGACTGGCCCCGGCGGCCTCACCGGGGGCGGCCCGGGAGAGCGACCGGTGCGGCACCGCCGGGGGGGGGGGGGGGGGGGGGGG
>RSEF01000028.1:614044-624748 GCA_003993805.1 Himantopus leucocephalus
CAGGTTTCAGTAATGGCAACCAGGTCGTAGCTTTCTGGCAGCACAGTGGCTTTCAACTCCTCCTGTTTGTTGCCCGTGCTGCATGCGTTGGTGTAGAGGCACTTCAGCTGGGCTCTGGGCTGTGTCACCTTCACATTCAGCTTAATTTTGTGTGGCTGTCAAGCTTGGAGGTGGAATTGAAATGTTTAGCCTTTAACATCCTTCTATGACTATCACTAGGGCTTGCTTAAATGTGTTTCCTGAAGTTTGCTAGTAAGCAAGTACCCTGTGGTTAGTAAAACCACTTTAAATTTTCAGACGAATGAGAAGGCAAGTCTATAAGAGAAGCAAAGCAAGTTAGTAGGCACCTTAGATAGTGCATTACTCTGCTCATTTGGCTCAAGGTCTTATTTTTTGCCCCTGACTTCCTACTAAGGCTGCTTTAAATAGCTAGTGATGGTACAGGTGTTGGCATTTAAGCTCTGTGACCGAAATTTGCCTGTTTCTGGGCAGGTGGTACAGTACCATTCTAGGTGTGATGTTTGGGTGTTAATCATGATATATATTTTTTTTTATTTAAAAAATAAAAATAATCTCTTGCATTGTAAGAGGAAAGAAGAAAACAGATTGTATTGCTAGGGGTTTTATTGTAATTTGGAGGTGGGGCCTGATTAGGAAACTGTAAGTCTGTTTATCTTTTGGGGGTTGCAGTAGAGAATTCTGACTCTTGGTGCAGCCATAGTGCTTTTGCCTGTGCTCTTGCCTAAGGTACTTCTAGGAGTGATGTGTAGCCAGATGAGAATAATACTGTATTACTTGACTGAACGAGGGCTGCAGTGAGGGAAATGTTCTCATGCTATGGAAAGGCAGTGGTCAAAGGTGATGCTGCTGAATTAGTGCACCAAGTGTATTGGGAAAAAAATAAAGACTGTGCCGCAGCTGATTTGGCCTAAAAATAAAGATGAAAACCTCAAAGTAAAGGTGAAATAAAGTGCTTTTAAAGTTTTTAATTGAACCACTTGTTATTTATTACAGAAAAAAATAACTTATCTTTTATTGAAACTTCTGCTCTGGATTCAACAAATGTAGAAGAAGCCTTCAAGAACATCCTCACAGGTATGGTTTGTTATGGATTCAGAGGTCCACTCTTGAGGCAGTGGATCTTCTTCATGGGCACGTTTTGCGGTTATCTATAATGTTTTGGAAGTGAATGCTGGGAATGGTGGGTAGTTTGCAAGTGTTCTAATCTTACCTTTGTGTTCTGCCTCCCATCCCACACATACCTTTTCTGTCCAAGAATCTGGAGTTTTCTAGTCTCCTGATATTCCATAAAATCAAGATACTGCAATAGCACTGTTGTAAAGGCACTGGTAGTTCTGTTCCTGCACAAAATGTAGGCAGTGAAGCCATAGCCATGCTAGGAAGTTAAATGTTCCAGTGTGTTCTCTTGCGCCAAAGCAGACTGGTACATAATATTTTTGTCCAGGCTACTAAACTCTTGTTTCTCAGCTGATGGCAAGGGTTGGAGGTGACTGCACCAACAGCACAGCTGCGTGCAGGCAGGAATGTCCCTGAAGAGTCGTAGAAGTTGGCTAAGAACGTAATGGTGGTCGCAAGCCAAAATGAGGCCAGGGCTTATGATTTCCACTGCCCAAGAATGTTCCTCAGCACGTATAACTGCTGTAGATGTGGCTACTGAGGGCACAGTGTCCAGTTGCAGCTTCAGACTTGCTCTATGTGTGGGAATGCTGCGTGGCTCAGGGAGCGAGTCCACTGCATGTAGTATCAGAGGTATTCCAGGTAGTAGTACTCTGCTGCTTGCTTTTTTCCTCTTTCAGACTGGGGCTTAGAATTTCCATTCTTTAGGATGGAGCTGTTGCTGTGTGTATTTTCTTGGCCCTGGAGTAAGGGAGCACTCTACTATATGTGAGGCCTGGGATTCACCAGTAAAGCTGTATTACTGCAGGTACCCCCGCAAGTCCTCCTTACTGTGCCAAGCCATGACCAAAGCATTTTTGCTAGTAGGTTCCCGGGGGGTTCCAGCTGGTGTTTCGCAGATTTGAGCTCAGCGCTCATTTGGCCTGTAGTCTTCTACGGCTCTGTTCTAGGCTAAATGCAGCACATGGAGAGCGTGCTGATTTCTTTCAGAGTGAGGTTGGCCAAGAAGTGTGAGTTGTATGGTCACAAGGTAGGAGAAGGAGGAAGGACAGGGTTGAAGTGGTAAGCATATGTGGTGGGAGATATGTAGCCTACAGGCAGTAGAATTGGGAAGCACACAGAGCAAGAGAGATGCTTAAAATAAGTGCTGCTCATCGCTGTGTTGTTACTTGAGTTGGGGTGGGTAACTTTTCCTGAACTTGGAGTTTGGCCTAATCTTACTCCATTTTTAGTTAGACTTCAAATTGTATGACTGTGTCAGCACTGTATGCTTTAGCACTTTGTGATCCAGAGGATGTCTTATTCTGGCACCAGTCTGAGGTGACACTGCATTTGGGTAGCTCTCTGCCTGAGCTAATCCTTGGAAGCAGAGTCCTGGGAAGCATGGTGCTGTCCCACCCAAGGGTGTCTGAAGGAGACCAGCGTGGGCCTGCAGGACTGCTGAACTGGAGCAAACAAAGCCTGATAAACTTGAGCATCTCTGCTCTCAGAGACTCTGCCTTCCGCTCTGTGTTCTGCAGTAGTCATATCTCAAAATACTGTTTGAGGCAACATGGAAGTTGATGTTTCAAAGCATAGTCATCCACTCCTAAAATGAAGTAATTGGTAATTGGCAAAAACCCCTTAAAGCATATCTAAATAGGCAGAGTGCTATCAAGCAGGTGATGAATTACTGTTCTACCTCTGGCTGCTCCACGAGATCTGAATCTTGAGGGAAAAACACCTTATAATTTGTCAGTGTGTTTGTCCTGTTTCTTGAAAAGCTCTTTAAGATCCATATTGTGAACATGAGAAGTTGGCAAGGTCCAGTTCCTGACTGTTGCTTCCCATAGCTGAATTCTAGACCAATGAACTCTCTCGCCCCAGTACATGGTGTTGTGAAGTTGTGCCTGACTTACATGTCCCACAACATCTCAAGATGAGTGTTTTCAGAGCTTTATTGTTACCAGATACAGATTTCAGTTAAATGAGAATGAGCCTTTTGTTCTGGTTCTACTTGATTATCAGGAAGTATCTGGTGTACGTTGCTTATTGGATGCTGACCAAAGAATTGGCTTTGTATTATTGTGTCTTGATTATGTATGAAAGAGAGCCTATTACGAGGAAAAAAGGCTGAGTTTGAATATGATGAATTCTGTAAGGCAGGCTCTTCCAGGTTTCTTTTGCAGAGGTGTGCAGGGAAGCAGTAAGAAGCGTTGGGATCGCTAGGTCTGGTGCTGGCCAACTCTGTTGGTACCAGAGATGTGTTGCAATTAGAGGAAGATGACTAAGAACAGGCAGGCAGGAGAAAAGGGATAGCCAAGCTGCTCCTGGAAGTAAAAAGCCTGACAGACTAGGAATGGGTTGTATTTGCTGCTCAGTGAGATTTGCGTTGAGTTATTGGAGCTACTGGTGAAGCAACTGGAGCGTATTGCTGTTGAGACAAAGCCGCAGAGAAGACTGCCTGGTGCCCGAGCTGGGACCGTCTCTTGTGCAGGGCAGCCTTATAGCAGATCGACTGCTTATCTGTGACACCTGGCTGGATCTGAGGCAACTTGCCTGGTGCTTTGAGATGGTATCCATGGTTTTAGTGCTCCGGGCGTAGTTTGGCAGTTGCCATCCATTCTGTCTTCCCTTGGAGTGTTGCCCTGAGGCTGACGCTGGGTAGAGAAGATAGCCTAAGGTTGCTCTAGGAGAGAGCCCCAGTACGGTCTGCTGTAACAGGTAAGATACTTAAGGAGCCAGAACTCAAGCTGAGGTCCCAAAACATTATCTCTTAGCAGCATCCTGGGCGCCCAAAAGTGTTGAGATTGTCCAGTTCTGGTACAGTGAGGATGTGGTTAGTAAGACTGAGTCATCCTGAAAAGGCTGTTCCTAAAGTGATTACCTGAGGGAGAATCATCCTTCTAAGAGAGAAGAAGAAACCTGGGAAAAGATGTAGAGCAGTGAGTTGGGAGCAACTGCGGGGGACTTGGAGGAGGGAAGAAGGTGGGAGCAGCAGAACAGGAGTTTCCTCACTGGCCACCAGTTTGAGGGATCACTAAAGACTGAAAAACCCCCAACCAACCAACAAACAAAAAAACCCGAACAGGTGCTACCTCAAAGAAAAGAGGACTTGGCAATAACTCTGAACAGCTAGCACTAAAATACGCTACTGAGCACGCAGGAAGGGGGATGTGACAGTCCCTGCACAGCTCTCCTCATCCCTTCCAGCAAAAAGAGCTGAAGGTAGCCAGTGGCAACGAGGTGAGTCTTGGGTTAAAGGTTTCTGTTTTAAACAATGTAAATATGTGCAGCTTTTTTTTAAAAAAAAAAAAAAAAAAAACCAAACCAAAAACAACCAAACCCCAAAATGAACCACAAGACATAAACAAAACCGACATAGTCCCCCATGATTTTTTAAGCCTTACTAAAGACTTCGGGTGTTGCTGTTTTGAGGCTTTGGCTGCATGAATGTGGCCATAATATTTACCGCAGACTTCCAGGGAGGTACTTGCCCTTTTCCTGTCTCACAATGGAGGGAAGTTGGAACAAGGGCTTATAGTCAGTGAAATAACTAATTTAAAAACCTTTCAACTTAGATTATTTCTGCTAACTATGCAGTTGAAAGGGTTTGTTTCTGAAAGCTTTTAACCTGGCAGTGTCTCTTCAGCGGTTACAGCTTTGTGGATCGGTGTGCTTTCAGGCATAAATTAATTTGAGTCAAATAAATTAATTCTCTCAGGAAAAGCATTTTTGGATCAATATGGGGCTTTATGGAACCATGTGGCTTTTTACTGCCATAGGTGGGAAAAGTGATTCGTTGCAGAGAGGAGTAGGCATTTCTGTCATTTGGTAGTAGCAGCGTGCCAGAAGCTAAAGTGTGAAATGGATACCATCATTGCTGCTGCGCAATGATGTTTTGCAAGCTTCCTGTTGATTGGTGTTTCTAGATTATGTTGCCCTTTTTTTTAAATCAAAAATAAGATGATTCTCTATTTCAGAAATGAGCTTTCCTGCTCCTTTCTCATTTAAAAAGCCTTGTAATAATACCCGTGTTCATGGAGTCATTGAAAAAGAACGTGATAGTGCTGTTGTGGAAGACAGTAAGGAATCTTGTCTTAATAACTTTTCCAGGCAGAGCTGGCGTATCCATTAGAGCTGGAAAGCCAGCCAGATGTTACGTGCCACAGCTGGTCAGACTACATTCCCCTTCACAGCTCTTGTTAAAATCTTCTAATTCAAGCATCTTCTTTGACAGATTGCTCTGCCATGTGCATGTGCTCTGTTGGAGCCAGTGTCCTTCTGAGCTCTAACAAGTCTGTTCTCATTTCAGAAATCTACCGCATTGTTTCGCAGAAGCAGATTGCAGATCGGTCTGCACACGATGAGTCTCCTGGCAACAACGTAGTCGACATCAGTGTCCCACCAACCACCGATGGACAGAAATCCAACAAACTCCAGTGCTGTCAGAACCTGTGACCTCCTGTAGATGACTCTTGTGCCCTTCACTTCGTCTGTGCTTCATTTAGAAACTTGTGTGCACTTCTTATCTCCTGTGATTCAGTGACTCCCTCTTCCCTCCTTTACCCCATTCCCAAGTTCCCCTTTTCATCTTAGAGCTTTAATTGTAGGGCTAACGTTCCCCTGCCTCTGAAATCCCCTTCAATGTGGTGACTTTTGGGCTTGAAATGTAGGCACTGATCTGATAGACGTGTTTGTGTTGGAACATCTGCTGCTGGATGTTATCCCATGAAACACTCTCCTCAAATGGTTTTGGGGTTTTTTTCTGGGAGAGAAACCATGGGGACTTGGCTATAACCGTTGAAGAAATAGCTACGTTTAGGTGACAAGGTTTTTTCCTCCCATAGTCAGATTTTTTTTTTCTTGTGTTTTTGTAAACATGGGGGAGAAATTAAAAGAAAATAGCTATCCTACCAAATGCTCTGTTTTCTGTCCTGATAAAGTCTCACAGTGAGGTTTTTAGTGGCTGCACACACGTAAGAAAGCTGTTGAAAGTAACATTACTTATTATGTAATTACCCCTAATACAGTTAGTCTGGCTGTGTAGTTTACAGTTTCCTGCTTGGGAAATCTTTCTCTATTCTTGTTTTATTTGGGAACAATGAATATGTCTGCATTGCTTTCTCTGCCACCATGAATGCCTGTGCTGCTTGTGCAGGCTTTGTGAAGTGGCTTAATATTTATTCATGGCTTATGTTAATCAGTTAACATTATTGTACAGTAAGTGCCAGCATATTGATTTCAGAAACCTTTTGCAACCTGTACAAGTAGGCTTATTTTGTACTGTAGATCAGTGTCCGAAAGCAGGATCGTCTATAGTTCCAGGATTTTTTTGCATGCTGCTTTTTCTCTAGATCTCTCCTATCCCTGTTTGAGTGAGTGAAGCAATATTTTCATGTCATGTATATACCTGCACTTGTAAGGGTTTTGGTTGTTGTAGAGAAACACGATACTTTATACATTTTGTAAAACTTCTGCAGAACCATAGCATCTTGAACTTTCTCTTCATGATCTTTCACTATTGACCTTGTGCATAATCTTCTTGACCTCTACTAAAATGCATAATACTAAGATTTCACGTACTAACTGCTAACCTGCCGTTTTCCTCTTATTCTGTTTTACTGAATTGCAGACTGTAATTCTCAAATGATTGTACTTCACCTGATGTAACAGATTTGTCATCAGCAGGGCTAGCTACTGTAATACTTTGTTTTGCTGAATGGGAAGAATGTTATCACAACTTCGTGTAGTCGGTCTCTTGCTAGCTTGTGAAAATCCTCTATGATGATGGCTTTTCATCGTTCACTAGCTCTTACACACTTGCATCCCCTCCGGTATATGCTGAATGTTATGAGGAGGCAAATACTGGGTGAAACTATCTAAAGGAAGAGTTGGAGACCATCTGCTGCTTTCTGAAGGCTAGTGAAGCAATTTGCAGTGAATTTTTGCTCTGTATTCCGAGACTGTACCTCACTTGATGAATCCTACCTGCATATTAGTGAGTTGGTTTTTCTTTTCTGATACAAAGCAAATACGAAACTGTGAATCGTGCTTGAAGGGGAAATCTGACATTCCAGTCTCAACTGTTCTGTCTGGTTATGTAATAAAATTAAGGGCGGTTAACTCTGATGGCTTTTCTTTTATAAGATTTCCAGACCAATGCCTTTAAGTTTGTACTGCATGCACCTAGAGGGCTATAGTTCACAGCAAAGGGTGCGCGTGGTGCCTGGCACTTCCACTTCTCAGCTCTGCTTAGAGGCTACATTCAAGGTGAAGGGGGTGCATGCTTGCAGCCGAGTCCCGTTGAATGAGGATATGAATTCCTAGTTAGGTATCAGAGTGTTTTGTCCTAAGGGTGTCCCGGTTCGGGAAGCACTTTGAACACTTGATGTGTACTTTAGCGGCATCCCGCTGAGAGAAGGTGCAGCCAGTGGGAACTGGAGACTTCTCCTTTTTGGTGGTCCTAGACCTAGTCTAGACCAGAATGTGATGTGCAGTCAGTAGTTAGGAGGCTGGCAGATGAGCACGCCATCAGAGAGAGTAGAAAATTCTGAGACATTTTCAGTATTTCATTCAAGAACAGGTGGACGCTAGTGGAACTGGGCTCCTTAATTTTTGAAGAAAACTTTTTGTAAAGAAATGAGTTGAATTGCGTGAGGAGGAATCATGCTGTTAAGAAGACTTAGGAGTTCAGGGCGCTGTATTAACATGTTTACTCTGCAAATCCTGTTCTTAACATGAAGTTTCTAGAATCAATCTGACCTGGTATAAGAAGCTGAGAAGCAGTTTAGTCACTTCCTTGTCTCTTAGAAGAGCTTTTCTTTAGTCTTTGACTTTGTGGAAGGCTCTAAACTCTGTCTCAGAATCCCAACAAAAGGTTTATGTCAAGGGCTTAAGTGCTGTTTAAATTATGTGGGTGTTGAAGAGACCTTGAACAGCTTCATTGTGCGTTGCCCCCTCGGAGCAGGTGGACCTTGGACCAATATGGTTCATGCCAGGGGGGTTGGGTTGGTTTTGAGATCAGTCGTCACATGGAAAGGCCTTTTGCTGCAGGACTCTTCGGTGTACCCGAGACGTGGGAAGCACGTGTGTGCACGCACATGCGCACGCACACGGCTTATCTCGGCACTGTAAGCTAAGTGGTGGTTTTATCTGCTGTGGTCACTCCGTTTATCAGACTAGGTATTGACTCCTTCCCAGACTGCTGCGCTGCTCTGCAGGCCGTTAGAGATGCAGCCCGTCTGTGGGTTGGAGATGCTCTTGCCTAGACTAAGCACCGGGCCATTAGTGCCGACAGAAAAAGGCCAGTGGACCGGTTCTGCCTGGTAAAACCATCCTACTGTGCAGAGACAGGGGACAATGCTTTTGCTCTCCAGTGCCCTGGTGTCCTGATGAAAGCGTTGCGTGCTCCTCAGAACTGTAGCTACAACCCAACCCACTGATGGTGGTGGCTACTGAAATTGCCGAGGGGAGGATTTGGAGGAATCCTGAGGAAGCTTGAACTGTTGAAGAGCTGTCTGACATTCAAAGAAGCTCTCTAATAGGCCAGGCTCCTTAACTGTGCTTTCCTGATGTGAAAATAACAGCTAAATGTAACCTTACCTGGACTGCTTCATAGCTTCATACTGCAACTTTGCTGGCTCTGTATCTCTCAGTGTTGCTGTCAGGAAAATAGAAAAGGTTCCAGCTCTGTTCCATCTGCCGTAAGAGGTTTGAGGGCAGAATTTGGTTTATGTAAAACTCCCGATGACAGGAAGGCTGCCTGTGAAAGAAGGAACATGTGCTATACTTGCTTTACTTGGATGTTGAGGATTACTTTCATTTAACTATTGAAAAATAACACTAAAAAGCACTGGGTGCTTACCACCTCGTGTCAGTTATAGACACCTCCGTTGAAGGCTCCTGCTGATATTTGGAATGGGTCCTCCAATGCCAAATTAGCCAGGAGTCTTTTCTGCTAACTACGCTGTTAATGATGGGGAGAGTAAAGGCCAGAATTCACACATAAAAGTGATTTGGTGGTGAGCACACAAACAGGTCATTGGTAAAATAAATTTGTTGGGCAGACTGCCTCAGTTGAACTTCTTTTCTTCCTGTGGAGTCCGATGCTCACGGACTAGGTGAGATAAAGTCTGGGATCTCCTCTGAGAGTTTGTCTGTAGCCTGCGCGGGACAGGAAAGTTTGGTACATAGGAAGGTTTTAAAGCTCTATACTTATATAAATGTAAAAATCCAGTTGATGAGTGACTGCTTGCTACTTCCTTAAAAAGATGCTGTGGGGACCATCAAAATTTGGTAGAAGGAAAAGGCGCTGTGATCGCTTCTTCCCCTGTGACTGCTGCTCAGCACGTCTAGCAGGTTAGAAGCAGTAGAAAGACCACTGCACCTGAGAGATCCCCCCCGTTTGGGTGCTGTTCTCTTAGATCACTTGTAATGACCCCGCAGTGTGTGGAGAGGCTGGTAACGGGGGGTTCTTGAGCAAAGAGGAGATCTGGACACGACGGGAGGGTAAAGATTGGTCTGCGCCTTCCATTTGAGCAGATCACTTCCCAAAAGCTGCTTGGAAAAAATGTACAGTAGGTATTTTCGCTTCCTGGCACTTTGATTCCTACATGCTCTACTGATCCAGAAGTCGTGGGTGTGATCTGTTTGTGGGTTGTTAATGGTCGAGTCTTACCTGTGCTTGGTGATCGTTTCCCTCCCAAGCATGAAGGAAGAACTCGCTCTGAGGTTCTGGGCTCCGTAGAAGAAAAAAGATCCTAATGAAGTGACTCAGTCACTTAGGGAGGTCTTTTTCCTTCATTTAAAAAAAACCCAAACCAAACTAGGAAAAGCAGTATTAAAGGTAGGGGCCTGAATTTTAAATAAGAAAGGAAAAATCAGGCAATTTAGAGGTGAAGACTAACTGTCCTTCGGGTAAAATAGAGTGAGTCAGGGCTGAGGTTGGATCCTCTCAACTTGCGGACTCTTAATAGAGTCTTAATAGATAATACGGTTTGAGTGGTGATTAAGGGAATGTTTCCATGAAATGAGTATCTCCAGGGCTGCGCTGTTTCAGTAAATAACAGTAATTCTTATTTTAAACTGGTCAGATAATGCACGGTGGTGTCTGTCAGGCTTCGTGGGCTATAAATAGCACCGGACCTTTGTGCGACCCAGAAGAGGTTCCTTCCATTCACTTTTATTCCTGGTTCCTGTGTTAAGTGCAATTCGCTCTGTAAATATACACATCACTTGATTTTTTTTTTTTTTTTTGTGCATGGTTATGATGTATTGTGGATATAAAGATTGCCAAACCAGACCCTGTGTGTAAAAATTCTGTTCCAGGTGCAGTTTTTGGACAAAAGCGGTCCGTTACCGCCGGTACCCGCCACCCCGGGAGGGAGCAGCGGCTCTGCAGGGCTTTTCCCATCCCTTCGGCACTCGGCGTTGCTCCGTGGGGGTTCCCGGGGCGGCGGGAGCTGCCCGGTGGGTCCGCGGGGAGCCCCGGCCGGGCTCGGCGGGGCCGGGGCCGAAGGGGGTGGGGCCGGGATGAGGGGTGGGGCCGCCGCTGCCGGGGGAGGATACGGCTGAGGGGGCGGGGCC
>RSEF01000028.1:624848-650004 GCA_003993805.1 Himantopus leucocephalus
CCAGAGGTCCCTTCCAACCCTGACCACTCTGTGATTCTGTGATCATGAAGGGACGAGGCATGACCACACAGACACAGCTGCTGAAAACTCCACCTTCACGACTGCAAAATCCCTAAGACCTTCCCACTGCTGGGGGCCAGCCGCTGGCCACCACGTTACAGGCAGAAGAGACCTGCCAGGACCAGGACAGAGCCAATTCTGCTGTATTCCTTCCCATTTTCAGGCTTGCTTTCTTGCCTCCAGGGCAGTAAGTGATCCATCACAGTGGAGGCTACTGCACTTTGTTCTGTGGTAACAAGAGGCTTCACAAGCGCTTCTCTCTTGCAGCCCTCAAAAATCAGCACGTTGCAGAACAAATGCAGCACTGTTGCAGGCAGGTTTCCCTCAACAGGCGACCTCTAAATGTTCCCTACTTTTAGGAGTTGCGACTTGTTTCCAGTGTGGGTTCATTTTAGATACTTGACTTTGACAACAGCAATTGTTCTAGTTTTCCTGGGATTATGCTATTTTCAGCCTTTCCTCTCCTTTTTTTAGAATAGCAAGTAGCTGTGGTTCCTACCAACACCCAGAGTTGTTACAGCACGTTTTTACTGGGAGTTCTGTATGCTGGGCTGCCAGATCCTTCCTTCTTTTCTGCATGAGGGTGACTGGTCCCATTTAGGATTTTTTTTTTTTTCCCTCACCCTCCCCCCCGCAAAACAAACCCCAAAACCTGGAGAACATGATCAAAAAGGCACAGTGAGGGCAGGGAAGGGAATATCCCCAAGGCAGCCAGGGCCAGGCAGACACTGCCAGACTTAGAGTAGGGTGCCCACTTTTGAACAGGCAGCATGAAAAGGGACCTGCCTGAGAATTAAAGCTCCTTCCCTCCAGGGGAAACCACAGTTTAAATAGAAATACAGAAGGGGTGGTCACGCGCATGCAAGAAATTAATGAGACCACACCGGTCAAAACAGAGCACAGGTAACCTGAGGACATGGCTAGCCAGAAAGACAAGCAGAAAGTGTTGGCCCAGAAGGGTGCACAGAAGTTAGTGCAGGTTTAACTACGGACAGAGTCTAACGCGAGGGATGTGCAGTGCGACACAGCAGAGGGGTGAGGACAGGATGAGAAGTGCAGACAACTTTCGTTGAAATGGGAAAAAGAAGGGGGAGAAGGCAAATCTGGGCAAGGAACAGTAACGTGGCTGGGGCGGTCACAGCCGTGGTAGCAGCATGCTCTGCAGACACCTCTGATGGGACACTGAGCTGGCCAGAACGGAGGAGGATGCTGCAGCAACAGATAAGAGCCTGGCTAGGAATTTCAGCTGGGAGGACTGATAAGCAAGATATTTTAGAGATGCGACCTGAAGCATCTGAGAGACCTAAACAAGTGAAGCTGGAGAACAAGCTGGGAGCTGAAGAGTACAGACAGATCTGGGGACCGAGTAATGCTCCTGCAAAAATCAAGGACAAGCTAGAAGCATTTTTAGAGGCATTCCGAGCACGACTTGATGGCCAGGCAGCCAGAAGGAAACTTCAGAGCAGCCACAACTGTGGTTTGGACAGGAGGAGCTGGGAGAAGGGAGGAAGACCTGCAAGTCACCCCTTGTGCGGCTCTGCAGAGGAGATTAGTGGTGATGAGCTGCGTGGGGAAGATAAGGACCACACATGCAGTCCTGAGGAACCCTAAGAGGAAGCGAGGGAGGACGGCAACTCAGCTACACAGTAAAGCTGCTCCTACAAACAGTGCATTGGCAGCCCCACCGTCTGAACCCCTGGCCGTGTGCTGGGCTTTCCCTACTCCAACCAGCTGCCCTGGCTACACAGCACTTGGGTGAATGCTAAATTACTCCGTCTGGATCAACATCCCCCTAGCAGCAATCCCAGAGCACCCCATCCCCTGTACAATAACAATCTCAGGGACTGAAGGCAGAGAGGTATTTTACTGCAACTTATTCTATTTATATTCCTTGTAACCTTTGAAACTCTTTCTTCCTCCCTAAAATGGGAGCCAAACATGTAAAGGCAGGAAGCAAATTAATTTCCTTTTGAAGCAGACGATTCACTTTGCCAACATGCACTGACACAGTAAAAAAAGAGAATACAATAAGCCACCCTAAGGGCGCAGGGTTTCTGGCACAGCAGCACATTAGTGCATATGGGACTTAAAATAAACCTTGCAAACAATCCAAAAAGTGGTCAGTCAGATTAAACAATTTTTGTAGGGAAAAATATCAAGTAAACATGGGAAAGCAACAAAAGCACAACTTGGTCTTCTTCCAGGCCAAGTTCAAAACCAATTGCTTCCATGCTGCAATCACACGTGAGGCTAAAGGGAAAGAGGCAGAGCTGGCTGCTTGCTGCCCACTTCGGCTACAAGCTGGGTCCCAGACCACCCTGTTGGAAACAACCTCTCTCCACTTGCGCGACAAGAAGTTATTCCAGGTACAGTCATATTTCTTTGTCCTCCAGCATGATCCTGAGGTTTTCCCAGATGTTCTTGCTACTGGGATCAGCAGGGTTGTGGAAGGGAGCTCATTTCTTGGACCCACGGCAGGGCTACATGATGATGAGTATCTGATCTTTGGGGGTTGCAGTGCCTATGAGACTAGGGTGAGCCCCAGGTGATGGAATGCAGGAGCAGGGCATGCAGAAAAAGGCACCAGGACATCATCAGCTCTTCCGGAAGCCAAGAGCAGAGCTCACAATGTAAGAGAGCAGTCTCCCAGACAGTCCATCCCGGCACCTGCTACTCCGTATGTCTCAGAGCTGGGCTGCATTCTGCCTCTTAGGACCAAGGGGAATGGACTGACGGGTCCCAGCAGTGCTCAGCACCTTGCAGTCTTTCTGGGGGGTTATAAATGGGTGCTTTAAAATAAGCTTTCATTGATTTTTACAGCTCGCGCACCTTGTGTTGCAAAACGTATATGGCTGTGAGATATCAGCCCGTTTCATGAAATGAACTGCATGCAGCATTCGTGTGCCAGCTGATGGCTGTCCCATGCCAAGTGGGACCAGCGCAGGGTGGTACCAGCACCGTCGGCACCAGCAGCCTCCAGCTGGCATGTGCTCGGGTCTCTCCCAGCCAGACCACCCTCTCTGGTGAGCGCCATTCAGGACCAGCGCGACCTGCCAACCTCACCGGCTGACCCTGCCACACAGTTCCCCATGGGCTTCACAGCTACAGCACGACACAAACCGCAGCAACAACAGGAGTATTTGGCTGTGTAAAGCCAACTGCGTTACAAAACACCCCATGTCCTTTCTGTCCACCAAACAGTTAGCCTGTGGCTGCTTAGGCGCCTGTTGATTTTCCTTTAGCTGATGACCTGTTGCCTGGCTATGTAAGCCAAAAAGAAAAACATGACCTTGATTCACAGCAGCACAATTAGCCCTGTCCCTGCCCTGAGAAATGTGTCGAATCAAAAAATGCAGCTTCAGAAGAGTGGCCATCACACACCTTCTCTGGGCATCCACCAAAACTTCCTTGCAGGCCACAGAACTCCACGGGCAGCTACAGCAGGATGTTCCTGTTTCCTTTACCAAGGTGGGGAGGGATGTCTTCTGTCAAAGTACCGGGAGTTCAGGAAGCCAAGACCCAGAACCACCCCTAGCCCCGCAAGCAGAGCAGTTAAATGCTGCAGAGCAGAGTTGCTCCTCCTCATTCTCCTTTCCCCACTGTGCAACCACCTGCTGTCGATACTCCACAAACCTCAACAAGCTGAATCTCTCCTTGTACGGTCATGAGAGCCTTCGTTCACTCCAGCACTCAGCCCCGCTCCAGCCACCGGGAAGCACAGGGCACGGCGCTGACCCAAGGAAAGCAAGAGCTGCAGGAGCGCTAGAAACGGTGGACAGGGGCAGAACCGACCCAAGCAGTGCCGCAGGTCACCAGGACACCTTCCTACACAGCAGCAGGTGCTTCTGTGGTTGGCATCACCATGGGAAATGCTGCGCCACGACACGCACAAATACAAGATCACGGCACCGCCAGCAGCTGCACCTCAGAGAAACCCCACTGGTAGCAGATCCTCTAGATCCTCAGGGCACAGACAGGACTGGGCAAAGTGGTGAAGATGGACGTGTAGGGAACAGAGTAGTGCTGCCAAGTGCCGAGGGCGCGGGGACAAAATATTTAGTTTTGACCCCAAAGAGGCCATTCCAGGTTTGCAGAGCAGTGCCAGGGACTGTACAGAGAAATACCAAGAGGATCTGGGGTGGGCTCTGAGAAGAGCATCTCCAGACAGCAAATGCAAGCAGAGAGAGAAAGGAAAAGATGAGAGAGGACTGGGACTCAGCTGGAGCCAAGAGTGACGTGTTTTTCACTAGATACAGGAGCGTAACATAGGCTTGCACTGAGAAAGGAGAGAGACCAGCTGGTGAAGAGGGTAGAGAAGCACAGACGGGACAGAACAGTGCAGTGAGTTCCGCAGAAGAGTTCAAGGAAAGCGAAGAAAAAAAGTCTGTCTGCGAGGAAGATAAGGCTGGAGAAAGGGTGGGGGAGAGTTTACGTCATATCTCAGTTCTCTGAACTG
The DNA here is from genome assembly GCA_003993805.1 of Himantopus leucocephalus. Taxonomy (NCBI): domain Eukaryota; kingdom Metazoa; phylum Chordata; class Aves; order Charadriiformes; family Recurvirostridae; genus Himantopus; species Himantopus leucocephalus. Next base: position 629,365 of record RSEF01000028.1, read on the forward strand.
GAAGGGGGGCAGCGATTGCTGCACCAGGCGCTGTGCCCAGAGGCAAAATTTCTTTTCCTAATAAAATAAGCAGGAGTAATAGGAATATTACTATCGCTCCTTGCAAACCTCGCTCTGCTTGTACCGGAGACACCTCAGCAGCACCTCCCACAGCTCCGGAGGTACAGGAGACTAGTGAGACCCAGCAGAAAGACTGCACGTGGCAGACCCACAGGAGGTGTCCCATACTCCAGCGTGACCCAAGCAGCCAGGCAAACATCTCTGAGAATTTCAAACACACTTTGTTGCAGGCGACAGTTGTGTTTGGAAGTCGTACCTTCCACTGACCTATATAAAATATCCAGCGTAAGTGAACCAAAAGTATTAGCAGTCAGTGAAAAATAAGCATCTTTAAAACGAAATTGCATAATAAAACACAAAGAAAAACAGCAGGAGCAAAAAAATGGCAGTCTCCTGTACTGCATAATCCCTTGGAAGGAGCTGTTTTGCAGAGGCATAAGGACACACAGGTATTACTAACGCAGCCATTTTTAAATAAGGCACGTCAACACACATTTTGCAGGAAAGCACCAGCACTGAAGACATGGAAGCAGAATTTTCTTGGAGCTCCATCATGAGACCTGCTTGCAAGGACAGAAATATGGGGTCAAAGGGTGTGGCTAAACTGCTCCGGTGGTGACTGATTCACCAGAGAAACCTCTTTTGGAATTAGTGAGCTGTCTCAAATGAGTTTTGCTTTAGCAAAGATATTAAATGCTTAGAGAAGCATTATGAACAAGTCATGCATAACACTCATTAGCTTTTACTACCAGGGTGTGTTGGCTTTCGACATCCTGGTAATTTTAGCAAAGGCAGAGCCTTGGCCTCGGCACCAGAAATTCATGCCCACTCTCAGAGCCGAGTCGTGTAACCCTCAGGTTCCTCTCCCTAGGATGTGCGCACAGAACTCCTTCCTCTTTAACGTGGAATGACGTTTTGCTGGGATTAAACAGCTGCTGCTCTGATGCCAGCACAGGACACTTCCATGCAGAAACCTGGGCTGTTCGGCACGGAACCACAGCACCGACTGCCCAACGCCAGGATTGTGCCAGGCCGAGGAGGCAGCGCCTGTCCGATGGGCAGCACGGGCCAAAGGAGATGGGAAACCAAAGCTGAGTGGCAGCACAGGCAGATGGCCTGGAACGGGCAGATGCCCTGGGGGGCAGAGGTGGTGTTTCTCTTAAGCCCATTTAGAAACACTCAGAGGGGACAAAATCAACAATAGCTTAAAGGTAAAACACTTCAAAAGCAGTTAATTAATTGAAAAGAGTAATGAGAGGATCAGTGCCACAGCAAAATACTCAAAAGCAGGCGGCCATGGAAAGGAGATACTTTTTCTGGTAACCTGGGAAAGCAGAGGGCAAACGGGCAGGAGGGCTCAGGTACACAAAACAGACCAGCCCGTGGTCCCACCTCACCCTGCGGGCAGCGCGCTGCGGCCAGGGAGGAGACCAGGAGCCGTGCAGAGGGCGGCGCTTGCTTGTGGCTGTAGGAACAAAGCCATGGCGTCACCCTCGGTAACGCTTTCTAGAAATACACAACGCATCCAGTACAGTACCAAATGTCTCAGTTCATGCAGTTCTGCCCAAAATCCTACAGGACAAAGCGTCTTCAGCGGGGAGGGTGCTTTGTAAGAGAAAACAGGTTTGTGATGGATTTAGCTGCAGACCAAAGAAAGGAGTTTATGTGGAAGGGAGAACACTAAGGGGGGGATATTTAGACTTGGTACAACGAGCTGCCTGCAACAGCTCTTACCTTGGTTCTCCTAGAGCCAGAACAAGGCAGGCATCTCCAGACAAGCTGATCCTAACTTAAATTTCTAAGGAAGCAGGAACTAATTGATCACAAGAGACATTTCCTTCTCTCTGTAGACTATAGATTCTAAAGAACAAGGTTTGGCTGAGGCAAATTTAAGGTGTAAAAAGTTAGGACAAATAAACCCAACCCTGCCTAGAGAACCGCATGACCATCCGTGGCCTGGGAGAAAGAGCTGTCTAGACTGAAGCAATGCTTCATTTCCAGAGGCCTGTGCTCCTTCTTCTACAATGCACTGGACAGCAAAGACACAGATGTTTCCTGAAGATGAATCCTAGGCAGTAACCGTACATTTTTTCTGTGCTTAATGTCACTGGAACAAAGAAGAAACTACCTGTTCCAGGAAAGCTGTATGCACTGCAACTTACGGTTTGAACATTTCATCTAAATATCAACTGCTGAAGTCTTCCAGGTAACACAGAAACTTGTTTTGCACTTTTTGACTATGCCAGCCATGCTGGCTAGAGTCTCCTGGATTCAGATCACTTCCCTCTAAACATACGGATGCACATTAAACTAACATTGATGTAGGAAAGTCAAGTACTGGAAAGCCAAGTACTGGAAAGCCATCCCTCTCCAAGGCTCGGCCATCTCATTCTCTGCTGGGGATGTGCTCCTCACTTGAGAGCCCCGGTCCACAACCCTCTTGCACTGGAGACCATTTCAGAGAGCCGAGCCGAAACCACTCTGTCCTTTCACAGCGCAGGCACCGTTGCGGCAGTATCCTGCACCTCTGCCCGCAGACCCTCCCCAGGCACCTGGGGCTGCGCTTCAACTCTCCACCTTCACCTACAGTGCAAAACACGCCCCCAGAAAAGTGCTCAGCCCACCAAGCTCACACTCCAACAGTTAACAAAAGCCTTTTGTGTTTTTTTTTCAGCATTCAACCAGCTGCTTAGTTAAAAAATAACTGAACTAGGCTGAACTGCAGGAGATACCCTCTCTGCACCCGTGGGCCAGCCCGTGACTGCCAGAGCTGGCTCCGGGCTCAGACGAGTCCCCTGCTCCCGGTTCAGAGATCAGGCACACTGGCAGCGAACACTGTTACTATTTTTACATTGAACAGACCACAACATAAATAAATGGCGGCTTAAAGAAAATAAAAATCCAGTTCTACTAAAAAACTCTCTTTAATCCACACTGAACAAAGTTGCTGTCTTTCCTCCCTAAAGTAGGCTGCAAAACTAAATTACTGTTTGTGAAGCGCTCAGCTGTCACAGCAATAAGTACCCCAGAGAAGCCCATGGGGAAATGAATAACTTTGTCTTGTGAACAGGGATACAAGAGCACACAGCCACACAACACAGCGGGATAAACAAAGTTAGCTAGTGGGCATCTTTCACCCGTGCGCTGATCCTGGAAAACGCAGTCTGTGACCGTGTAAAGACCACACTCTAATGCAGATATACACGAGGACTGAAGTAAAAACTAAGGCATTTGTGGTTGAGGCATTTCCTGACTTCCAAGAACTTTCTGCAGCTTCCGCAGAAGCATTTCAACTCGACCATGTAGCTTCCCCACAGCGCTCACCAAAACACCTCCTCCAGCCCACAGCCAGCTCTCAGCCTCTCCTTCCGAAGGCTCTTCAAACACACACAGACAGAGTTAGGAGAAGGTAGGACACGGCAGAGCAAACAGCAAGAGCTAGCTGCTTTCTCCTGTGAGGACCAGCACCAGCAGGGAGCATGTCACCTTATTCTCTTGTGGGTTTCATGGTGGCCACGTGGCAGCAGAAGAGAGCGAGGATGCTTGGATAGCCTTTCATCAACACCACTGCCATAAAGCACACTCCTGCATCGTTCCCAGTCCTACTCTCCATCCCATTTATCCTCCTCTGGTCACTAATCTCTCTTTTGACTTCCCAGTTTAACTTAGTGAACAGCGGATTTTTAATCAGAGCTCCTGAACAGCACACTCGCACATGAGCATCACTTCCCCAAAAGTTTCAAAATGCTCCCCGCCCTTCCCCGCAACGAAGGGACAGAGAATTTCTCAGATAAGGTGGCTGTGGGAACCCTGTCATTTTTTAAATGACTAAGCAGCCTCTTTCCCTCGCCCTCTTCTCAGAAACAGATGAACAACTTGAGGATGACGTTTCCCAAAAGTATTTGGTGAGGAGTTTTGGCCCAATCTGGCTTGGGGATGAGTTTACACCAGACTGCAGACAGAGGGTATTAATGGAAAGTGCCAGCAAGCTGGCGAAGCGGTTATCAGCTCTTTCAGAAGACAAGAAGTGCAGACTTAGAGCAGGGCCTCTGCTAACAGCAGGCGTGTTTCTGAAAGCAGCCGTGTTCTGTCAGTTGGCCTCTAAGCGAACAAAAAGCCCAAGCAAACATCGCAGGGCGAAGCACACTCGTTGCCACTGCTTCTGGCAAGCACAGATTGTGTCGGTGCAGAAGCTCAAGAGCGGTTGTACCAGCTCCCAAGGGAAACGAAAAACTGAACTCCATGACATTTTCCCCAGACTCCAGGCAGGGATCAGAGTGTTTTAGAGCAGGGTACAACAAAACCAGGCAGTCTTTCCAGCCAGGTGAGCCATTTTGCTCTAGCAGGAGCGTGATGTGCTGGGTACGCAGTGCCCATGCTGATCAGCTGAACGGCGTTGTACAGAGACCTGGCACACCCGCGTGCCTCAGCCCCAGCATACGTGCTGCTCAGTGCGGCTTGTACCAGGCTCGCAGCACTCCATCGCGTGGTGGGGAAGCGCTGCTGGCCCCTGGGAAAGAACAAGAGCAGGCTGCTACCATGGGATTTATTAAACCAGGGTACAGGCTGCTCCTCAAGCCAGGGAAAAAGCTTGCTGCCAATGAACTGCAGGCATGGGAACTGCTCTAGGGCTGTATGAGGATGGTGAGCTGCACGTTAGACTCTGCTCTACAGCAGGGATCACTCTCACCGGCTAACTGGCGACTTTCCATCAAGTGCTTACCAGCCTCCAAACTCACAAGGCACTGCCGGCACTTTATGCAAGCTGTTCCCCAGCAGACACAGGAGACCGGAACAGGGCAGATCATGCCCTTCACTGTGCTCACAGACAGTCCCCAAACATGAGAAGTAACAGATAATTCACATCCCAAAGCCTTTGACAGCTATCAGAAACAGCTTGAGGGGTCTATTCCTCTCTGAAAACGCAGTGGCATTTCTCTTGCATTTGAGGCTCATTAAATGCTGCCCACCCATCACCTCTCAACACTGACAGATTGCTTGTTGGTCACCATACCCTTAACAGGCTCCAGTTCAGAGGGGTTCTTCACAGATTTCAACAAGAATTAAAATTTGATTGTCCTGGGCTGCTCACTCATCCACCTTGGAGTACAGTCAAGAAGGCACACAGAGGACCCGTGACTTTCCTGTCGCACTGTCCCAGCGAGCTCCTCTTGCCTGCTGGAGGCACAGACGTCAGTGTCACAGGAGAAACTCCTCCAATATACACCAGTCTTTGAGCTTTTATTCAAGTATGCAGTTTTCTAAGCCTGTACTTGTTACGAGGTGCTACATCATCTGTGAACTACGGCTAAACGCACTTCCACATGTTTGTTTCTAGGCATGAATACTTTACTAGCTCTTAAGCTAAAACATCTGAAACCTGCACTCAAAATTTTGGCCCGCATAAGCCCTAGCAAGCTCAGTGTTCCTGGGCTTGCCTGCACTGTGTCCTCAAAGCCAAGACACAGCCCTTCCCAAATGCTCTGGAGCAGTGGTTTTCAACTTCTGAAACAACCATTTGAGAGTTTTTGGTCAAAGAGCCATTTTATATGTTTTAGCAGCTAGGAGAAAAGCGATAAGACTCAGACAGCACTAACCACTGATGTAATGCTCTTTTACAAATTGCTTTGCTAAATACATGGTTTGGTTCAGCACTGTAGCCTAAAGCCTCATTAAAACTGCACATCAATTTTACAAACTGAAGCTCAAATGCTTCCCCAGTTGGGGGGCTCTCTTCCCCTCCAATGCTCACTGGGCACACAGAGGAGATGGAAGTGTGGGAAGGAGAGCTGCGGACCGCAGGAAGGAGGAGGGGGCAGGTATCATTTCCAGAGGGCGGTGGGAAAGGAAAGGAAATAACCTCTACAATTGATGGGAATGGAAACAGAGATGGGAAAAGCAACTTAGAATTGCAATTGTGACTCAGTTTTAATCTAACTGATGGAACAAGGGGAAGGAGAAAGCAGACAAGAGCAGTCACAGTTACAAACTAGAATTAACCCCCGTCTCCCCACACATACAATTCTGGCGGCAGGCACCGACAGCCCTCTGATAGCTGGCAGGTAACAGGAGTCTCTTGTTTAGAATCAGCTCACAGACCTCCTTCTGCAGCCTTGCTGACAACAGTGCAGCAGCAGCAGCGCTGCTTTGCGTTGGTTTGAAACACTATGAACAGGATAAGTAACTTTTGAAACAAACCCCAGAACTATGTGCCATAGTGCAAACACAGCCAGGGAGGCACGTGATGAAACACCCTGCAGGGATAGGACGCACGCAAACAAGTGGAGTATTTGCAGTGGTGACTCCAGGTGATGCTTTCCCACTCCTCTCATTGCTGATGGCTGCAGCACTGGGGGGGCTCCCACAATTGTTAACTGTAAATCCCCACCAGCAGACTGATGCTTCTCTGCAGCTGCACACCGTGGTGAATGAACACCCAAGCCCAACCTAGCAGCAAGCTGGCCCAGAGAAGGGCCTGCCTGCTGTTTCAGAGGCAGTGACTGGGGTCTGAACGGGGCGCGGGCAGCAAGGCCTGCAGGACCTTGCTTTCATCTTCCAGGTTGGACCTCAGGTGTGCCAGCAACACTCGCCTGCATGGTCCTGCAGCACCGTCAGACACCATAGCCACATCGACATCGCCTGCTAACCTGCCAACACAACTCTCACATATTTAGACAGATTAAACCCTCTTCTAAAACGAACCATTAAAGCCTTTTGCACTGTAACTGACTGATTTACTTGTTCCTCTTTGGGGATGTACACTTGAATTCTAAGGTCAGAAGATGGCCTGGTCCAAGCTGCCCTTGTACCCCACATGTAAAGGGCTTCATTACAGGCAGCTGCTATAAACTTCAGGGGCCAGAGAAACTCTGAAATGTGAGCGCAGCAGACTGCCTAAACAGGGGAATGCAGAGAGCCTTGTGATAAACAAAACTAACCCAACCCACCAACCAGAGCCTGGATTGTACCTTCCAACCCTGGGAGGCTGATGGACCCATCAGGAACCTGGTCCCCCTACGGTCAATGCAAAGAAGAACACAAGGACCAGCTGAGCCATGTCCTGCTTTCTCCTTCAACTGGGGGGAACACAGGGCAGCAGCAGGGCACTACAGCTCGGTAGGAAGCAGCAAGACCCGAAGGCTTTGAAGCACACATCAATATCAGTCAAGGGAGGACGGGTCTTTTATGAACAGTCAGCAATCGCCACATCTCACTTTTCAGAGCAGAACATGACAAGGAAGTCACATGCAAGAGAGCCACACTAATGTAAGACTATGAGATAAGATTAAAACTAACAGGAAAAAGGAATATTTCCGAGAGCTTCGTATTTCAGTAGGTCATGTGGTGACCTTTGCATTTCGATGCCCAGACACTAAAGTATATCTACGAGTGCAATGTCTTCCATAGTCCTACAGCCTGCCATTGGCAGGTAGCATGTGGGGGGTTCACAGGTAAGAATTGCCCCAAGCATCGCTACTACATTTTTGCAACTATGTCACTTGATAAGAGACTTGATCTCTCTAAACAAGTTGTTCTTCGTGAGTGCTAAGGTACTCCGAGGAGGAGGAAATGGCAAGAACCACAAGGACAGCAGGGCAAATCAGTCATTTTCTCTCAAATGGTAAGGAAATAAAAGTGAAGCAGGAAGAAAGCGGTACCTCTGTCAAAGGTCTCGGTCTTCTCTCTACAACAAATTCTGTGTGGCAGAGCTCACAGTAACTTGTGTTGGAGGAGGATAACCATTTTTCCAGACAGCTCTTGTGCACGGTGCCCAGTGTTCCTGTGCAGTCACACGGGGAAAGCAGTCCCTCCCCATTTCCACCTTCATGACAGATTCGACAGATGGGACCGTCACTAGAGGCAGACAAACAGAATGAAATCACGGTCAGAGCAGGTAGAACGATACAGCTGCATCGGAGAACGGGGTCCGATCCCACCAAGCCCCAGAAGGGCGCATGCACAGCAGGCAGCGCGTGGCAGAGCATGCTGCGACTCTCCAAAGCAGCCTGCTGCAGCAAGAAACCAGTCTCAGGGGAGTGTGGAGGTGCCCAGGACATTTTAGGTCAGTAAAATCTGGAAGCCGTGTTGATGAGCAGCACAACACCCAGGAGAAGCTGGCACATCAGCCTGGTCAGCTCAGCTGGCCACAGAAGGGACCACAGCGCGCGTGTCCCACAGTCTCCAGCTCCGCTCACAGGCAGGCAGAGAGGCTGACACCAGACCTGAAACCAACCCTGAAGCACCAATGCAAATCCAGAAGCCCAAAGCGAAGCTGGATGATCCACGCTAGTCACAGCGTGCCCCCAGCCACCTGGAGCCACTCAAGAGGTTTGCAATCGTAGTCGCATTTATCAGATTGCCTACCCACTCTCAGCCCACCTCTGCTCTGCATCCTGGGTTTAGCAGTAACTGCGTAAGGAACAGCTATACCTAAAGACACAACTACATTTACTCTGGAAGCTGAGCTCTCCAAGGACACAACATATTTCATGGCAAGCACTCACCCAGACTAAGTTCTTGGCATACAAACCCTCTGCCCACCACAGTGCAGTAACTCCCTCAGCATCCTATCTGCACACTGCCGTGCAGAGAGCCGTTCCATGGCGTTCGGACCTTTAACTGACTGCAGAAACGCCTTGGTGCTTCAACAACAACCACTCCTCACCCCCTCCTTGCCTAGAAGTTTCAACTACAGAATGAAATATCTTTGATGATGCTCAAGATCTGCTCTCTTGGGACCTCACAGAACCAGATGAAGAGAAGTATCAAACACCTTCAGCGACACCTGCAACCTTCCCCACAGGAAGCCTGCACTGCTGATCACCCTCGAACGACCCATTTGCTCCCAAGATGTTCCCTCACGCCTCTAACTGGCACCACTGGCTGCGGACTATTAGTGCTACTGCTCCAGCATCCAGCAACCATTAGCTCAGGTGTATCAGATGATATTCATATGACAAATTTCCATCACAGACTGAAGACTTCTTTTTTGTACCTACGTAAACTCAGAGCATCTAGTGTCCTCCTGTAGCGAGGACTTTCTCTAGCGGCACAAAGAACCAAGTCCTTTTCACTTGAAACCTCTCATTTGCTGGTTTTGTGTACCATCCCCTAATTCTTACCCTGTAAAAGACAGTGTTTTCCACACAGACCTCCATCAAAGCCTGCTCTGTCACCTCTTTCACCATCTGAAGAGTCCCACCCTATTCAGTCATGCCTTAGAGAGAAACACATCCACCTTTCTGATCACCTTCACCACCCTTCCCTCTACCTCTTGCATTTCTAAAACACCTTTTTAGAGCTGCATGGACCAAAGCTACAGCTTTCAAGATGCGGGGACACCAGGGATTTTCGCAGTGACTGTGTTCTGTTCTTCATTGCTTTCCTAAATCTTAGCATCTTATTTGCCTTTCGGTTACTGCTGCACGTAACTGCCACATGCCCAAGATCTCCTTCCTCCAAACCCATGAACACGTATGTAAATCCCGGACTATTGTTCTCCCTCTGCATCATTGCACACTGAACTGCAACCATTATTTTGGCCTGCAGTTTAAGTCCGAGGGTATCCCAGCTGGCATCTGAAGGCACAGGTTTCCTAGAAGCCCCGTGCCATATCTGCCAGCCCCAAAACGAGGATGTCTTGGGCTCCCTGGGAAAACTCAAATGGCTCTAAACACCGAAGTTCACTATTCTCAGCAACTGAGTACATCTCTTCAGTGTTCGCCGTTCGTCAAGATCACTTAGGAATAAAATGCTGGAGAGCAGAGGCCCAGTGCAGGGCTACCCTCCCTGAACCATGACAACCAGCCACTCACTGGGATCTCATCACTTTCCCACCAGCCACGTCTTTCACTCAACCACCATTCTCTTACATCCATAGTTGCACAGATTTGGGGGTGGGAGGGAGGATGAGAAAGGAACATCTTTATTTCAAAGACCCTATTGCATGCCCTCTTGAAATCCAGGTGAGCTATATCAGCCATCACCTTTTTCCACAGATTGCTGACAGTACAAAAGCCACACTGATCCCCACAGTTCATACTCCGCTGCTATTCTGACTTAAAAAAAACCCCAACCTGTCTGCAAAAGAAGTTTGTGGGATTGCAACACAACAGTCAGAACAAGCAATCTGCAATCTTCAAAAGCAGTAGCACTACTTCCATCAGTTTGCACAACCAGACGAAACAGACAGCAAGAGCAAGACATGGAAACACGGTGCAAGGAAAAGGAGCGTACTGGGGAAAAAACTTATACAGGGGACATGATGGGAAGAGAAGAGCCAGCAAGGGAGTGCATGTCAGCTCACTAAAGGAGAAGCAAGACTCCTCTCCTGGTGCACCACAGGAGCCCTCTACCACTTTCAACTCAATGTTTAGCAGGTTTCATCCCAATTGGACTTTTTAGTCATATTTAGGGCTGTGAAGCAACATACACCCGCTGCACCATCCCCTTCTCTCTGCCGCACATGACTGGTGAACCACTGACCCTTGTTCTCTCCTCATTTTCACATGCCTTTTATTTAGAGGACTTCTTCAGCCGGGCCAATCCCTGCAACAGGAGTCTGGAGAGGTGGTGGAAACTCCATCCTCAGAGATACTGAAACACTGCATTGGATAAGGCTCTGAGCAGTCTGATCCATCTTTGAAATTGGCTTTGCTCTGAAAGGTGGCTGGACCAGATGTCCTCCAGAATTCCCTTCCAATCTGAATTATTTGACGATTGCCATAAAGCTCAGTGCTGTATCAGAACGACAAAATTACAGTCCGCTCACACAGCCTTAGTGACAGGGACAGACCAAAAAAACCTGCAAGCCTCCAGTGCTCTCATGCATCTGTTATTTCCTAAGAAAAGCATCTGTAAGATATTTCATCCGTTCTCTTCCTGTTTGAGAAGTTTCATATTTCCAGTGCATTAATATAACCTTGGCTACCAATAAACAACCCAGAAGGAAAAAATTTGCTGACAGTACAAGAAAAAAAGTTCTTATCAGACTCCATTTTCCTTCCTTCCTCTCTGGAGGGGGAGGGGGGCTGGTCACATTCCCACACCATACACCCTCAAACACAGTTTTCCAGCAGGCTGTAGAGACTGTATCACTCATTCAGCCTTCCAGTACAGTCACGCTGCTCCTGGCTTCGCTTTGCTAAATGCCGGTGACAAAGAAGAGACTGAAATCCACCACCACCAAAATGAGCAAACTGGTGTCCCATGAAGACGCTCACATGAGGAATCCTGCTACGTTGGGTTTTTTTAATCTGTAATCCCAGGTTTTCCCACCCAATTTTTTACACCTCCGCAAGTTTTAAGGGGTTGCACAACTTCTCCCCAAGCCTACCTGTTGTCAGAGACCAAGCTTTGATCCCCTCGCATTTTGATTGACCTGCTCCAGGTTTGCTAGATACAGCAATTATGTTTGCCTCAGTACTCACCTAGCTTTCCTGCTTTCCTCCCCCACGTCTGCACTCACCGCTTTCACACCTCATCAACGCTTGGCCAAATTAATTGAAAAAAAGTAACAGCTGTTTGGACAGGATTTGAACACCAAATGTGACCGGTCTCACTAGCTGGACCAAACAATGCTGCCAAGTATCTTCTGCTCTGGAAGCTGCTCAAAATACACGATGAGAAGTCATGTCATGAAGAGTCTGAGCAAGTGAAGCTGCCACACATCCCCTCTAGCAATAGCTGGACACTGCAGTTCCTGCAACACAAACACTCTCCTCTCCCTGGGGCTACAAATCGACACCACGCGTTTATTCCATCACCATCTTGGAATAGGGGGCTCTGCTCCATTTTTGGCCTTTAAATCACCTCCATGAACACTGCCTTTGCTAGCACGGTGTCCCACTGCCACTGCTGCTCAGCAAGGACTCGGCAGAGGCACGCGGCGAGAGGCAGCCTGTACCGGCCCACGCTGGCGTGCCTGCAGGCCTGGGGGGTTCCGATGAACAGGCAAGTCCCAGTCCACCAGCAGAGGTGACTGGCATCAGCTCTGCAAAGACAGCACAGGCCTGGGAAGCATCTGGCTAACGACGATTTGCACTCACTATTAGTGCTCTGGTGAACTCCTTCACAGACAAGACTTCGATGTCTCCCTCTAGCCCTAGAGCCACAAAAAAAAAGGGGGGGAAAAAGCCCAAGTGCAGTCATCCCCAGCCCAATCCCTGAAGCAGCCTTACCTCTGGGCGCCCAGCGCCTTGATCACCGTCGAGAGGAGCCGTCCATCCTTGGCGGTGACCTGCGTGACGTACTGCGGGCGACCGATGTCGGAGTCCTCCACCGACTTGGAGAGGGCCGCGCTGCCCGGGCAGTCGCACAGGGAGCCGGGGAGGTGGCAGCAATCCCCCGTCGTCATGGCAGCTCCGGGCCCCTCTGCCCTGGGACCAGCACCGGCGGCACGGAGACCTGCGGGAACGGCACCGCGTTGAGAGCGTGGTACTCTGGGCGACCCGGCTGGGGCACAGGCCCCCTCACTACCCTCCTCCAGCCCCTCTCAGGCCGGCAGCACCCTGGGGACCCAACAACCACAGGTTTTGCTCTTCTTCCATCCCCTTTAATAGGCTTTGTGAGGCTGCCTTACCATAAAATTAAGGCTCCAAGTGTCCTACTTACATAATTTAGTGTCAGAATTGCAAATTTGCCTTCCCCAGAGAGAATTCCTGATACCACCCTTTAACCTGATGAAGCCTTTCAAACCAAATGTGCCGACACAGAGATGGGGAAGGCAACGAGAAGCCTCACGGGCCCGTGTTGTTCTGGCTAGAGCCATCATGAAATCTCATGTTCATACCCGCTGCAAAAGTTGTGGCATTTAAACCACTTTGCGTGCCTCATTTCGGGGAGTCCCCTCTCCCAGCTGCATTCAGGTGCTTTCTGAGCCCTTTAAAGCCTGCCCACCAAACTCTAAAGGCTTCCCCGTCTGCTCCATCTTTGATTTTCCATTTTTTTATTTCCTTACAGAAATGCACATGCTTCTGTTTCCACATCCCATGTGGTACGTCCCAACAGTGAACGTGCGGGTATTAACCACCCCAAAACATTGAAAATTCTCCCAGAGCTCCACGGAAAGGGCAGCGGGCCAGTTTCCCTCCTTTCCCTTTCACTGGTTCAGACCAATCGTGATTTTTAGAACAGCCACGTGCAAACAGCAAAGCACACCATCACGTTTTCGGCACCTCTGCGATATACCCAGCGAAGAGAACACAAGGAACAAGCAGCAAATGCAAGAACTGGGGAGAAGACGCAGAGAAAAAGCCCAAGGTGACAAACCAGGAGCTGGCTCAGATGAGCCCCGTGCAGGCGGGAGAGCTCTCTGCCTTTGAGGGAAGGCAGCAGCTCGCCCAAGCTGCCAGCAACAGCCGTGTTCCCCCCTGGCAGGGGTTATCTCAATCCCAAGGACAGGCATGCTTTGCAGATTCAGAAAAATCCCATTTTCTCCAATCTCCTTTAGCCCGGTCCCTAAGAGGCGGCTGTGCAGAAGTAAAGAGCTGGGGTTACAATTAGTCACAAGCTGAACACAAGCCAACAACATCGTACTGCTGGTAAAGACCAAAATCCTCATGTCTGTAAACAGGACTGCCTTATGTAAGGCACGCACAGTAATCCCCGCGCACCAGTGCTGCTGGCATCATAGCTGGAATGGTGTCTCATCCTGGTGGCTGGATTTCAAGAGGGAAACAAACCCAAAAAGAAGTTCAAATGAAAGCAGTGAACAGGATAAGAAGTCCGGGGGGGTGAACCCCAAGCAAAAATAAACCCAACCCCAAAACTTACCAAAGAAGAAATATGAAAATAATTAGGTTTATTTAACTGGGGGGGGGAGGGGGGGGGAGATCTTCAATTCCCATCTCCTGGAGGTAGAAGCAGGCAAACAAACCTTTGCCACCCCATCCAAGGAAACGCTTCTTTGTTTTGAGATCTCTGTGCACAACAGGAGTCAAACATTCCCATGAAGCTGCAGTTTTGTCAGGTTCAGCTAAGCCTAAATCAAACTAAAATAGCTAAAGAAAACAAGGGCTTGTTCCTGGTTGGAGGCTTGGCTTTCTTCCTCTACAGAGGAAGAAAACAAAAAGCGAGTACAAGAACATGATCATCGAAGCCCTGAAAACACTGATTTGGGTAAGCACAAGTGTTCTTTCGTGTCTTGGAAATGAAGCAACTCTTACACAACCAAGGACTTCATCTGTCTGGATGGCTCCCTTCACGGTGAACACGTTCAAGAGGGAGAGCGCGCTTGCTGACATCGCATCGCCAGCCGCCATCTTCCGCAGCATCCCCTCAAGTGACAGATTTTCTAATTTCTAGTAGAAAAGTTTCTAATCTCTTTATTAAAGCTGCTCTTGATAACTATCCGTAATCCTTCCTCCACATCTGAACAGGAATAGGCTTGAGCTTGTGGGCAGGTCAATCCCCATCGAAACAAATGGGAATCTTTCCATCAACTTAAAAACGAACTTAACAGACTCAGCATTGCCTTGACTCAGCCTCTCCCTCCACCTGTGCAAAGAGCACATGGGGTTAGAGCCACTTTTCTTATTGCTCTCCTTTTTTTTAAAAAAAAAAAAAAAAAAAGGCTACAAGCTTTCCAACTTTAAGGAGCAAAAAGTAAGATGATAAATGCTATTGGAATGACTTAAGTCAGCTGTTTTGCAAGTTAAGGAGGTCTTTCAATTTTAAAAGCCTCTTACTGAACCAGGCATGAGAAGATATATGCTTTTAATAAAAAGGTCGGTTCCATTTGTTCAGCCAAAATGTTGTTTATTTTTAAGTCCAGAGGAAAAAGGTCCATTTTGTGTATTGGAATAAAACTGCCCTCACTCCCTGTGTCCTGGGAGTATTTATACTGAGGCTCTTTGTGCTCCACAGCTGACAGATCCAGGCAGCACCGTGTCCTCGCCCTGGCAGCCCTATCCAGGGCTGAAAGGGAATCGCCACCCTGCAGTCCATCAGGAAACGCGCGGTTTTCTATTACAAGTTATTTGGTATTTCCTTGTCGGGGTCCATCCCAGGGCGGAACCTGAAGTCACTGCTTTAATATCTGACTCATGCCATTCAGCAAATACAAAGGAAAAGCAGCAAGATTTTCATGGATACAGTTAGTGAGGAAGTAACTGAAATCCAAAGATAACATCTGCAGTGCGCTCCAGTCCCAATTTTGTACCCAGCTGAACATGAACCACAGCGTACAGCCAAGCCAGTCCCTTTCCTGGCTCCCTAAAGGCTCAGCTCATCCACACATAACGTTCTCTCACAACTGTCAACAGCACATCGAACCCAAACCCAACGTTACAGCAGAAACACCAAAAACTCAGGAATCAAGACCTAAACAGCTGGTTTGAACCACACACTGTTTTTTTCTGGGCAGCTGTGATTTCTGAGCCCATTCCTTGGGGATACATTTCTTGTTCTCATTTTTAAAAAAAAAAAAAAGTCTCTGAGACATTGGGTTTATTATCAAAATGCCCTCTGCTGCTGCAGTTAGACATGAGCAAATAAATCAGAAGTCTCTTCTCAGCAACATTTTGTATCCTCGGCTTCTGAGCAGATCCAGGATATAAAGGGCTGAGTTTGTAGAGATTACTCAAATTGAAGAAAAACAACGCCTGTTTGTGGAAAGTTGGCTCAGAAGAGCGAGTTATGCACTAGGACTCCAAAACTCAAACACGTGCAGCGAGAGGAGCCGGTTCCTTGGAGAGCAGCTGGTGCTGCTTCGCTGCTCCAAGGCAGAGCCCATGGTGCTGGTGCAGGATCCCGCCTGCTACACGACTTAAGCAAAACATGCCAGCAAAATACCCACCTTGTCCGTCTTCAGGCATTGCAACGAGACATGTCACCCCGTTTATATCATCCACAGGGCAACAGGGGTTTCCAAACTCCCTCAAATGACTGAACAGCTCAGGACTGCAGAGATCGGGCTGGACCACCAAGAAGACATGCCCAGCAGGAACAAGGAGAAGACAAGGAGCTAAAGGGTCCCCCGGCTCTGTTCTGCGTTAGACTTTGCAGCCCGGTAAGACAGTTATTTCTCCCAGGCAGAGAAACCATAGCAGGCCAGATGAATACCTTGATCAAAGCCACGGAGATGAGAAACAACAGGAGAGATGAGGCCAAACTGCCACAGTAAAGGGGAATGGTTAGGTGCAGGTCGTGGCTCCTCTGGGCTGCTCATGGCCCATCTACATGATGAGTATCTTAACCGGTGTGAACCCTTGCAGCAATTCTGAGGCTTGGACAGGATACAGAGCAAACTGGAAATAGAAACAGCTCCACCTTCTTCGGGTGCAGCTCATATGCACCAGCTTCTGTGCAGATTAGCTTCTCTGGAACATCTCCACCAAGAAAAAAACCCACCTCCTGGCAAGGCTGCCAGCAGCTAAGTCTGTTCCTCTCACTGAGCAACCCATTTCCCTGATCACCGCAACCAAGACCTGGCACCTCACTACAGTGCCGCCAGGAGATAACCAAGGTGTGTAGCCAACATAACCCACCCATCTGTATGCAAGTACCTTCTTTTTTTTTTAAAAAAAAAAAAGGCTAATAACCCACTCAGTGTGCACAGATCACCAAAGCTCCAACTGCTGCTCACACAAGCTGACGTTTAACCCCCAGGAACAAGGCCACCCATCCTGCTTTCCAAATCCATTTTAGCTAACTTGGGCATGCAGACACTGTGTTTTCTAATCATACGATCCCGCAAACATCATCAGTGAACTGAAGGTTTTCAGTTGCTAAAGGGCATTTCCAAACATCAGTGTTTCCTTTTCACCATGAAACCCCAAATCCTGGGGCTCTAAGATCACCTCAACACAAACTTCTTGAGGGCGACAAGTACAAAGAATTGCTTCCTTCACCACGTCTAAGCACCTGCTCTCACACACCCTGTCTCGTCCAGCTAACACGTGTCTTTCCACAGCCCAAGTCCAATCCCAGGCTTGCAACACGTCTTTCAGCAGCCAGCTCTGCCTGCTGCGGGTGGCTGCAGTCCCTAACCAGTATAACTGTAGTCCCCATGCTCTGGGCGACTGGCAGGGTACTCCCTCCTCTACAATCACGAAGGGCAAGCTCTGGCCTCCACGCTCGCACCCACAGTGATTCTGCACCCTGAGGTACTGCCACCAAAGATATGCATGGGCAGGATGCGATGAGCGGCCTGAAGTCCTCCCTGCTACTCTTAAAAGATTGCATAAGTGGTTTAATGTAAAGAAAGAAAAAAAACCAAACCAAACCAAAACAAAAAAACGCCAAGAACTGGTCCCAAACTGCTGCAGGGCTTTGATTTTCAGTTTCGTTTGTTTAAACATACTCTCTGCTGAGGGTTGAAGACTGCAGCATGATTTTGTTCTTTAAAAAAAAATACATGATTTTGTACGTCGACTATCTGACTCCCAAAAGATACCCTGCAGGTCTACTGCATAACACTCTAAAAGCACCCGAAAAGCCAGCCGCAGACCTCCCACGCTTGATCCATCTGCTGAAGGCAGCTCTAAAGCTTCACCGGAGGTGGCCTCAGGCACAGAGGAGGGAATTCTGCTCTCACATGCTCGGAAGTCACCTGAATGCAACAGCCTGACACGTCAGGGTGCAATGAGCCCTGCCTAGTGAGAAAAGTGACACAGCTTTTCATGACATACACCCCAACACTCAAAAGAAGATCTGATGCCACACAACAGCTTTTAAACCATTTTAAAATTTGGTAGATAACACACAGGAAAGCATTTCACTCCCCAGGCAGCTTCTCAATTTCCTGCCTTGCCTGTGACATTTGGTCGACAGTCGCAGTTACAGGAGGTGCTGTAAAAACTTCAGCATTAACTTGGTCTTCAGACAGTGCCAGTGGAGCGATGCTGTGAATCAGAGAGTCATGGGACGGACCTGACCCAAGGCTCAAAACAAAACAAACCCCCAAAAGCCAGCAAAAAAAATTATGAACGGACAACATCCTAGGAGCTTGTGAAGCTTCTATTAAAGCTTCACACCAGGAACAACCTCCTCCTACAGCTTTAACAGCAAAACATACAGGCTGAGATACCATGAAGTGTCACTGCTATCCCCAGAGGCTCACCTGCCTCTTCCCTAGGGCTGAAGTTCAAACATCCACAAGATTCTCCAAGTTTAACCATGTAACACCCAGGAGGAGGTTAGACACTTCTAGGAAGCAGCCTTTCTGGACTCCTGTCTTCGTCACGTTTGTACATTATCTACCACTGCCAGGGACCCGACTCAGCTGCCTCTCAACTCCTCCAGTAACACAACGCAGCAGCAGGGAAACAGTCCGGCAAGCCTTCACTCACCGGGCTCCCGCTGGCCACAAATGGTCAAAACTTCTCTACACCAACCCACTACTTAGGCATATTCTAGAAGCTCTCTGAAGTCTTGATTAGACTATGGTTCAATGGCAAATGAGTTTGTTTTCCAAACACAGATGAAGAGACAGTCTTCCACGGAATGTGATTTATTCTATTTTTTTCCAAACGGACACATTGCCAGGATCTGACTTCTATTTCCTGTTGGCAAAAAAATATTGCAGTGAGACTTTGTGATCAATATACTGTTGTTTTCCCAAAACCTGCATCCACACACATCCTTTCTCTCCAAAACTTTCAGCGTATTTGTTCAACTTCTGCACTTCATCACCGTGTCTTGCAGCACTGGCAAACTAGTGACTGGCAAAGATGATACCCATGTTGTTCACCCCCTCATTTTTCAATCAAACATTATTTTAGAAGAGTGTTGCCTAATATATAACAATAAGTTACTCAATACTCAAAAAGAAGCAAAAGGTTCAAGTTTACATGTTGAGAAAAAGATGACTATAAAAATGCAAAGCCTAAAAGGATGATTTTTTTTCTTGCTGCAAGCTGTACTGGGGAAAGGCCCTGCGTTACAGCTGGAGTGCCAAAATCAACAAAGTTATCTCAGATCTTCTGAGACTTGTTATCTGCCACGAGACCGTATGAAAGAAAAGTTTACTGCATTTTAATTACCAACATCTGGAAAAACGAATTGCAACATGAGGAGAAAATTCTTTGCAGAGGGTATCTCCAACGAAAAAATCAGCCATTCAGCTATTTTAATAACAAGTTTCATAAGGAAACAACTGAAAACCGGCTGGGACATGAGAAACACCTGCTGCTCCTCTGAGTATTCAAAAGACATCAGCTTTTAGAGCAGAACAGCAGCACAATTCCCTACGGAATGCAACTACACAGACCCTGTGCCCACCTCTCTCTGCATTTTATCACTCTCTGCCGGGAAAGAGAAATGCATCAGTAAGACGTGAAAGTTTCCTTGAAATCATGAATCAGGGTGAAAAATATCGGTCATTGTGCCCACAAAGCAACGCTCGCAGAAGTGCTACCCATCAAGGGGAAAACACCCGTCCCACCACCCACCAGCACGTCCCTGCCCTGCTCCCGCCGAGCAGCGCTGCCTCCTGAAGGCACCAGAGCCACGTGGCCGCTCATTTCTCTTTGCACCCATGTCCTCTACCGAAATAACAGCAGCAACGCAAGACTCCTTGGGCTTCCTAGTGCTATCGCTTCAAATAGCTCCCCTTTGAAGAGAGGCAGCATTTGCAGCAACGCCAAAGCTCAAGGGCTCCCCAGTCCTACGCCATCGCTTGCCAGGCAGTTTCAGTTTATTCAGAACAAATGGATTTTTCAGTTCTGCCTAATACATCAGAAAAAAAACAATTGTAGTGTAGCAGTAACGCACACACCAGATTAACACAGAAGCGCCCACATGACGTCAGACCGGTCAGTCCCTCAAAGGGCATTACTCAGAAGGATGCAAAACATTATTTCAGGACCGGGAATCCCATGCCAGGAAGAACTTGCAAGGAGTGTTCTCCTCCTTGGTTTATAAAGCACCATTTACACTGTTGTACAAACAACAACGCTGTGCTTGGAGACAAACTAGAGCTGGAACAAACCACCTGCCAGCACGCAGCAGCCCTGCTCGCTCCAACTGCTCAGAGCAGCGCGCGGCCGGCACGCAACCACCGCTCCACACCAGGCAGCACGCTGGTCCTCCAACAGATATCTGATCTGGAATTTAACTTGCCTGTTTATACTTTTCAACCTAGCTATTTCACTGCACAGATCACTTTAGCACACACAGTTTTCAAAGAGCTTTCCAGCAAAGGTGCCACCACAGCCTTCGGCCCCATCACCCATCTGCATCTAAAGAGCTCCAAAGTAGGTACCAGCTGAGAGCACCCTCTTTCCCCACGGTGAGCCGAAGAGGAAGATTCGCTGATTCTAGCTGCTTTCACCAGTATCTCCCTTCTGCCCACTCCTTGCAGCTATAAATTCCTTCCTCAATCCCAAAGTGAAACTTCACGATTGATATTAGTGCTGTAAAATCCCAGTCTCTCTCCCAATTAAGTCCGCAATGTCATCCTTAGGCTGTATTTCTAGTCTGGAGACGTAGGTCTCGACCAATTTGTCTACAGGGAAGTACAAGAAAAACTGGGAGGAAATAAAAGTTGAAAAGTTGCTGACAACACCAAGCTGTGTGGAGCAGTTAACACGCTGGAAGGATGGGATGGCATCCAGAGGGACCTGGACAGGCTGGAGAGGT
>RSEF01000028.1:651004-665275 GCA_003993805.1 Himantopus leucocephalus
GGCCACGCTGCTGGGGATGCAGCCCGGGATGCGGGGGGCCTTCACACGATTAGTGGGTCTCTAGTGTTACACAGGAGCAAGGCTGAGACGTAGGATGTGTTTGGACTTATTTTCGCCAGCCCTGGGAGATGTTCAATGCGTGAGCAGGGTCGGGGCGGGGGGAGGTGGTGGTTCAGACCCTCCTGGCTGTGCAGCGCTGAGCTGCCCTCGACTTCGCCCAGACACCTGCACGCCCTGGGCAGGAGGGATCGTGGTTTCTAAGGGGGTCCCATTTCCCAAATTTAAGTGCTAATAAATGCGTGGGAGCGTGCAAAGAGGCAGCACCTGGGCTCACAGCTGTCGGCGGGGGTATGTAGCTCCTGCTCAGTGAAAATCATTCTTTTTATGAACCAGGCTCTGAAAATGGGGTGAGAAACAGAGCATGCTGCAAACACGTTGCAATCCCAGTGCCATGCTGGGAAGCCATCTAGGCTTCCATCCCCATTGCATCCCAGGCAATGGAAGCAGCTGGGAAGGAAAGCCAAAAATTCATAGAACTGGGGATCTAGGGAAGATGCGAACTCCAACCTCGCAACGGGTCGCACCAGGTGCTGTTCTCTGACAGACAGCGATTGCTGAAGGAACGGGGAGGAAATCTTTCTTGTCACCTTTTCTTTGCAGTTTTGGTGCTCAGCATGGGGCGTTGGACTTTGAAACCTTCCCATGCCGAAGGGAGTTTTCACAGCCAGGATCTGCGGGAAGGCGTCATCGCCTTCTCCCCTTGATGCTGTTCGCGTCCCTGCAGGACCACAGCAAACAGCCCCGGTGAGTAATGGCTAGAGCACACCCAGCGATATCGAGCACCCAATCGATGAATAGTTAAATAGCATCAGGAGGAGCAAAGCTGGAACATGTTGGATGCAGAATCTCCTGGGAAGGGGAATTATCCCATGCTGAGTTTCCCACACCTGATAATGCCGCAACCATTGAGTGGCTGGGTGAAAGGAGGGAGAGGAGGCTGGCTCCTTGCTGGTCTTGCAAATGAGTCCTTCGCGTCCCTCGCTTTATTCTGGTTAAAATGGGCACAACAGAAGTAAAACATCTTATTTTCATTATCAAAAGTAGCTTAATTGGTTCTGAACTGAATACTGGGCGGGTTGGGGGGGAACCAAAGCTATTTTTTGTCAGTTTGGATGGAAATAACTTTCTTCTTTTCTTCTTCCAATGCCTGGGAATTGTTGCTGTAAGTTTTAAAGAGCAATATATGATGGAGGTATCCTCGTGAGTGCCGTCCAGCTCCAAAATCCCCTGGGGTACAGTTTTAACAGGGGCCGCAGGGAGTGGAGATGATGACTCGGTGTTAGAGGAGAGATGCTGCCCCAGGGCGACGCGGAGCGGAGCGTGAGCCCAGAGCCCCTGCGTTCTTCGCCCTCAGGAGTCCCCCAGGCTCATGGTATGTTTGGCATCGGAGCGTTGGGGTTGTGTCACCAAAACCAGACACATGTCACCGGTTGCTGGTGGGGCAATGCAGACCCTTTCAGGAAATCCCATGTGTGTCCTCGAATTGGCCATCAAGCTTCAGGCAGCAGAGGTCCTACAAACACCAAATATTTTCTTAAACTATGCTGAGGCACGTACCCTTAAGAGCAGACAGGCCTATGCCATCTGCTTCTTTTTTTACATGACAAAAACTTGCTCAAAATGGTCACCCAAGATGGTGCCTCTTGGCCTGGGTGCCTCAGCCCCTGCGGTGCCCCGGGCTGTAGCTGCCTGCCCGGGATGCTTGTGCCAGAAGTTCCTCTTCCCACCCTCTGCGTGGGCTCTGGCCCTTTGGGTGTCCGTGAGCACCCTCAAGGGAGCCATCCCGGAATACTCCGCGTGGGACCTGTCCATGCTAAGGGTGCGGGTGCTTGCGGAGCTGTGCTGGACACATCCACAGAAAACCCGATTTGTGCTTGATGCCGCTGGGCTCCAGCAGAAGAGCTGAGGTTACTGGGAGGACTGGGGGAGTCCTGATGCCCCGGTGCATCCGCTGGGCACCCCGAGGCGTTTGGAGCCGGGGACAGCTCCGAAAGCGTGACTCTTGCTGGCGCTGGCAAGGCAGGGGGGGGCAGGGTCCGGGCTGGGGGGTGCGTGGGGAGGGTTGGTGGGTGGAGAACTCATCTCTTGTTACTAATTTGCTGTTTCTTGGCTTTGCACCAGGTTTCAGATTCAAGCAGGGGTTTGCCAATTTGCCTTTTTTGTTTGGCTGCGGCGCTCGGTGGCAGCTGCAGCAGCGGTGGGGGGCTCGGGCGATGCCTCTGGCTTTCCCCCTCCAGCGTCGGGGTCCACTGGTGCAGGGGGCTCAGCCCGCCCACCCAAGCTGCTGCAGCTCCGTGTGCGCACAAACACCTTCCATGTTTGCCAAACTTTGCAAAGAGTGATTTGGATTCTGCTGTTGTACAACAAAGGGCCGGAGGCCCCACTGTCGGGTCTCCTGGCAGTTGTTTCTGCCATTCACACACAGGTTGGATTTGGGGGGGGAGGAAGGGGGAGAGCTCTGTGCACCAGGTTGGGGCTCTCCTCACTTTCTGGGGCCGCCAAACGCAGCCGGGTTGGGATGTCAGTACCTAATGTGCAACGTCTCCTTGCTCTAACGACGCTCTGAGACAACCCCGGGTCCAAAGCGGCTGCGGTTCGATCCGCTTCTGCTGATGAGTCTGAGCTCCACATTAAGGCACGTGCCAGCCCGGTGTCACCCCACTGGACCGCAGCCCCAAGCTGTCCCCCAGCGCTCCCGTCCCTGAAAAGCCCCGTCCCACCATGTGCACACCCCGCAGCCTTTAGCCGCCCGGTGCGTGCTCAGCTCAGACCCCGTCACCGCCTTCGGCACAGCCCCTCCAAACGTACAGCACGAGCGGCAGCCCTTCTTGCCAGCTGCTGGGTGAGGTTTTGCTGGGAGGACTGGAAGCCCTGGGTGGACCGTCATGTCAAGGAGCTGCTGCGAGGCCGCAGGCTGGCACAGCACGGCAGGCCCGCAGGGGAGCCATGGGCTGTTTTGGGGAGCAGCGGCATGTCGCAACCCGAAGGATGTTGGTGCTTTCGGCAGCGCACGGTGGCGTTTCTCTCGCTGTCGCTGGAGGGAGCTGCCCCATCCTTCATCGGCCTCCCAGATGTTATGACAAGCTGCAGCTCAGTAAAAACGATGAAGCTGGAGGATTCCAGGGGGATTTCAGATGAAAACAGAGACGTAGGACTGGCTTCTTCTGCAGAGTGACTTGGAAGGGCCCCGGGATGCAGCACGCTCCGCCGTGGGACCTTTGGTCTGGGAGCATGGGGTGGCATTGACATCGATGGGACATGGAGACTCGCATGGCAGAACAGGGCGAGACCCAGGCACAGAAGAAAGCGGGAGCGCTAGTTCCTGGGCCAGGCAAGATTTGGGGCAGTTAGCCTTCCCCCGGCTGGTGTCTGGTACTGGCTGGCGTTGTCCTCCGGGCACCTCCTGGAGAGGCTGAAGATCAACCGTACCGCTGGGGAGCAAACCCCAGATCTGCCCCAAAAAAACCCCTGGCAATGAATAAATGCGGCATAGCTCCTTCGCCATTTCTATTTGATGCATAAAAAACACCCCAGCATCCAGACTAAAACACGGCACTTCGGTATCTGCTGGTGCACCCAGGGACTAAACAAGCTTTGAATTAAGCAAATGAAACATTAAAAATGCATTTCTGAATGCAAGAGGGAGCAGATAGATAGCACAAAGCCCTTTATAATGGGCTGTTTGTGCAATTGAGCTTGGGGCTGTAATTAACCCCAGGTTTTTCCCCAGGGAAGAAGGACAGACACAGGAGCTGGGGCCATGTTTAGGTACATCAGGTATTTAGACAGCTGCTCTAGAGGACTGCCATATTTATTCTTGTCTCTTCCTTCTGTAATGAGCAATTTTTGTCCCTCTTCCTTGACCAGCTGAAGAAGTGCTTGCTATTTTCTTCAGCTCCAGTATCAGGCCGCGTGCCTGGGATCACGAGCACAGCTGGAGTTTACCCCTGTGATCTTCAAGGCTCCTGCTCCATCACCAGCTCATTTCATTCCTACACATGTAATCATTCCCTGGAAGTCACAATAAATACTTTTGGAGATGACCATGCTACTACTTACTGGGGCTTGTCTTGATCAGCTCCAATTTTAGTCTGTCCAAATAATTCAGACCTCAGCCTCTGCTCTTCTTCAAGGAGCTGGCAGAGGGTTTTCCAGCCAGCTACAAGGAATCTCGCCCTGGTACAGAGGTCTGCCATCAGGGAATAAGAAAAGCCGGCTCATTGTCACTCGTAAACCTGTTGCCCCAGGGCCTGATTTCCAGAGGGAAAAGAAATTTAGAAGTCCATAAACTTCAAATAGACTAAGAACTACTTTGGGGGCTATAGCAGGGATTTATCTCAGAGCTCCATAAGGGTACAGCTGAAAACTGAGGCTGGAAGGAAGCACCGCGCTCAGGTCAAACTCCCAACAAGTGAAGCTTCCAAATCCAGAGTCCTCCCATAGCTCCCACATATCTTCTACTGGTAAACCATCAGGCAAAATAATCCAGGCAGGACAGTTACAGGATCGTTTTTATTAAAAGACATCTTCAGAAAAGATATTTTAGTACAAAAAAAAGTTTAAAATACACAAACTACAGTTACTTTTTTTTTTCCAGCATCAACATTTATAAATTACACCACATTGTTATTAACACTGCATTTAAATATGGAAACAAATTAAAACAGAAAATTCATCAACAAGATCCAACATCCTACAAATGACTATTTACAATATTTAGCAGCTAGGAGCTCTAGCACAGTAGTCAATATGACTTCAATAGGGCAGGATGCTTGGGAAGCCCCAAGACGGCAGCTTGGCCCCTAACAGTTTTTGGGGACCTGTTTTGCCCACCTCTCCCCAGCCACCCGTGCCAGAGGCAGAGCCGATGCTGTACGTCAAGGTACGCACCCGACAAGGTGGCTGTGGCTCTGGCAGAGAAACCCTGTTGGCCCCTGGCCATTTTGAGTAAGTTTTGGGACACGCACACAGGCCGGTGCTATTGACTCTGCAAAGTACGGGGAGTCTTTTGGGAGAAGGCAGCTCTCTAGGCTTCAGGGGGATTTACAGGTGACAGCAGGGCTGGTCCTGCCCAGGGACAGTCACTGCTCTGTACCTACGCTGTCCTAGTGCTCGTCCTAACCACCCCCAGCAACACTGGTAGGCTTCAGGCAGAGCTTAAGACTCAGCCCTCCAGGATCTGGCCCACATGCAACGGGCTGCAGGATCCCACGCATCGTCTCCCAGAGCTGGAAGCGGCTTCCCCAGCTCCCGGCAAATTCCAGCACGGCCAGAAATACAGGGCTTCAGAACCGTAGGGGCCAGGGAAGCCAAGTGAGCCTGAGGTCCCCTTCTGCACAGGGTGTCCTTCAGCCTTCCCACCAAAACTCATATTCTCAGCGGGCTGAAGTCACCGGAGTGGGGGCTGCGCAGATGGAGCTGCCCCACAGCACCGGCGGGGGAAGGAGGCTCTGGGGGCTTTCACAGGACATCATTCGGGAACAACAGTGAGAGAGAGGAAACAGCGAGGCTCCGTACCCAACATTTGGGTCCAGGGTAGTGAAACACTTCATGTGCTCCCCTTCCCCCCAGACCCAACTCATCAAGACCAGCACAGAAGTGTTCAGACAGGACAGAAAGCACCAGACAACTTGAACTTGCCACAGCAGCATGTGGCAGGTTGGAAGACCCTTGTGCATGCCCTGGAGGTGGATCTCCCTGCTGATGGCTCCTCTTCTGGTTTAGGAGCTCCCATCCAGGGGTTTTGGCAACATGGAGCTGTTTTACTTATAGTGAGGAGCCGTGTCGTGCCACTAAAGGGTGGCTAACCAAGAGAAACGCTCCTCGGGGGACCTCCCGGGGAGGGTGGGTTTGTTTTCTGTAAACACCAAGTGATGGAGCTCAGCTCTGTGCTCCGCAGAGAAGGTCAAGTCTCAAGTGGCAGCTTTAGGGCTCTGCTTCCAGTGCTGTGGGTTGGATTTTCATGGTGGTTGACTTCAGTGGGTAATACCGGCCTTTCCATGTCTTCCAGAAGATGCCCTGCTTGCGCTCGTGCCTCTGGCGGGGGATGGAGCGGAAGTACTTCCCATTGAGGTTGGCATGGCCACAGGTGCTGAACCACCAGCCACCTACCAAGGCAACGCAGAGGCAGGTTTAACCCACAGCATTTCCAGACAGAAAACAAAACCGGGTTCAGGGCAGCTCCTGCCCCTATTTTCCCCACTTTTCCAGGACTTTGGGACCTTACAAGACCACCTCGTACACACTTGAGGAGTCCCATGCACTGGGAAGCCTTTGTACAGATCCTGTATGACTTCAGGATGCATCTGCAAATCCCTGCTGTTCTTTCTTGCACGCAAAATCCCCTCAAACCCCTCAGCAGCCCCATCTCAGGCCTGGGGACTGGCCTCTGCTCCGCTTAAAAGGTTGCCAAGCAAGGCGGGAGCCAGCAAAGCTGTCATGAAGGCAGATGCTTGGGCCAAGACCTGAATCATGCACCCCTCCTGGTTTCAGCTTCCCTCCCAGTTCCCTCCGTGGCTGCTCCCAAGGATGCAGCTCTCCTGGGGAAGCAGCGGACAAACCAGGCTCAACACCAAAGGGCTGAGGTCCCACAGGGTCACTGTCCCACTCATGGCCACCACCGGAGAGCTGAAGGGAAAGCACACGCCTCTGGGAAGGAAGAGCTCGGACTGACCTGAGAGGTGTTTGGCACAGTTTGTGTCAGCTTTGAGGTCATGGTCACGATCCCGAGTGGAGAAGGGCAGCTGCCTGAAGTCCCCGATGGCATTTTCCAGCTCTCCAGACAGAGGTCCCAGCAGGTTGAGCATGTAGGCTGTGCTCTCACCACCAAGGCTGAAGACAAACTGAACTACCTGGGAATTTCCCTCCCAGTCTTCCAGCTCAATCAGGAGATCATATCTTCGCTCTTGGACAAGGTGATGTATCTTCTCCAGGCCCAGCCAGAAGTCCCCTGAAACAAGACACACTGCATTGGCCACGGAGACATGAACATGCTGTGCAAAGCAGACACATGAACAGGCTCCAGAGACAAAAAGGGACAACCCAGGACACTGCAGCATTTGAATCACCTTCTGGCATGTGCAGGACAAGTCAGGAAGACCAAGGACTCTTGCTTCTGCAAGCAGTGTCCCCCCGCTCCTCAGCCCAACGCTGTGCTCCAGCACATAGAGCTCTCCAGGGGCCAGCAAGGGGAATAACAGGCTGAGATATCCCTTAGCCCACGATAAGAAGATAGACGCCATCATCCACCTACCCCGAAGGTCTCCAAAGCCATTCTTGTAGGCATCCCAAAGCTGGTCAAAGTCCACAGAGCCATCTGTGCGCCTCTGGATCACTGTCCAGCCACCTTCTGCAGGCAGGGAAAACATAGTCATTTAGGGTTACCGTTTACAAGACCACCGTGCAAAGCACTGTGGGACATCTCCACCACTTTACCTGCAGTCATGTCGCAGTAGACTTTGAAGGGCTGAGACCCTGCAGGCTGCACCTGGAAAACGCCGCTGCTTTGCTGCCCGGTCAGGAAGAGCTGGTGGCAATCCTCCGGGAGCTCTGCAGGAGAAGGAAGCAGCCATTGAGAAGATGGCCCCGAGTCCCACTTCCTCAGCAGGTCGCTCCTACCACAGCCCCGGCACTTGCAGCCCTGGCCACGAGCCCGGCCAGCTGTGCACAGCGGTGGCTGCGGCTCTGGACACGTGCTGGAGATGACGGCCCCTGACCCGTGTCTTTAAAATGCTGTGACCCCGTATCTTCCCATTTATCCAAATGCAGCTCCTTGGGCTTCCGTCCAAGGCAGGAGCCAGGCGCCAGGCCAGGCTGGGGTGACCTAGGCTGGAGAGCACGGCTCTCCGATGACGAGGCACCCGAGGAGCTTCCCAGCTCCCACCGCGCCAGGCAGGAGCAGCCNGGGGGGGGGGGGGGGTAACAGCAGGGGCAAGGCAGGGCCAAGCACCCCCATCCCACCCCACGGCTGAAGCCGTCTCAAATGGCCTCGAGGGCAGAAAGAAACCCCAAGTCCTGATGTCAGGAAGGCATCTGAGCATCCAGCACGCGACCTCTCGCTCCCGGTGACTGCGGTGGCCCCAGCCAGACATCCTGCTGGGCAACCTGCCACCCGCGGGCACGGGGCGAGGCTGGGGTGACCCTTTTGCCTGAGACACACCACCCGGGGCAGGGAAGGGGTGGGTGGACCGCAGGGAGCCCCAGCTCATTGCATGAGTGGATTGCTTGGGGTGAGGCCACCCCCCAGCTTGTCCCCCTCCCATCCCCACGCCGGCCAGGCTCCCACCCTGCGGGGACTTTGCCCGGCACTGCCAGCAAAGCACCGTTTCAACAGCGTGGATAAAAGTCCATCCAGGAGCCACCACCCACAGCCCTCGGGGAGAGACGGGGGGTGGGGGGGAACCTGTTACAAAACCCGAGTCAAAAGGCCGCAGGAAGATGTTTGGGGACATCGGCCCCGAGCTGCCGGCGCAGTCAAGGGGCTCTTTGTCAGCCGGGACAGGTGCCCCTGTCACCCCCAGACAAAGGGGGTCTGTTCTCCCCACGCGAGGGTGGGATGGATTTTGGTGGCTCACAGCTGCTGCCAGCACGACCCCGAGACAGACGGGTGAAGAAACCTAAAGACAAGCCCCAGGCTGTGCCGGGGTGGTGGCCACCCCCACGGCCCCCCTCTGGGGTCCCCCTTGCCATAGGTGCCCCCAGGGTCAGGGCTGTCACTGTGACCCGGGGGGGAGGGCAGCAGGAGAGGGGCCTCCCCCACAGCCGCGGGGCTCTGCGTGGGGCAGAAGGGGGGAACATGGGGCCTTTGAGCTGCCGAGGGTAAGAGCAGCCCCCACGGGGCACCGTCCCGTCCTCGCTGGGTGGCTGGGGAGCCCCCATGCAGTGTCGGGGTGAAGAGCGGAGCCACAGCTGGAGGAAAGGTCAGCACGGGGGGACCCAGGGGACGGCAGTGTGACACCTGCCACCACCTCTCACCCATTCCCCCCCTCCCCAAGCCCCCCCCCTCCAGTGAACTTTCCCCTCCTTGGCACAGGCAGCCCCTCTCCCACCGCCCGCAGTGGGACGGCCCCGCAGCCAGCACGGCTGCCCTCGCCCTGCCATCAGCACCCCCCGGGCCACTGTCAGCGTGGGACTGGTGCCCCTAAGCCCACCAGTGCACCCACGGGACAAGCCTTCCCCCAAGCCCGTGCACAAGTGGATCGAGGGCGGGTGTTTTGCACGAAGGACGTAAACCACAGAAAGCCAGCAGGCGGGCCAAGCGCATCCCCGCTATCCCTGTTCTCCAGGGGGATGCAGCCAGGGAAGCCAAACGAGCCTCGGCGGAAGGGAAACCCACAACCAGACCCCCACAGCGGCAGCGACGCCGGCTGACCAGCGCAGCAGCAGGGAGGTACCGGAGGCTGCTGGGCTCACCCAGCCCCCCACAGCTTCTCTCGCCTCCTCTCCCACCAGGTCTCCAGCATCGGCAGGACGGTGCCTGGGTGGATGCTCAGTGGCCCCAGCGTGCAGGACTCAACTCTGTGTCCCTCTCTGTGGCTTTTTTCTGGGCCCTGGCCACACTCACTGCGCTCAGATCTCTTCTGTTTTCCTGGTGCAATGGGGACTTTCAAGCTGCCGAATGAGATGCAGCTGCTTGAACAGCCTCAGCTCAATCTTTTTGTTTGAGGAACACCCTCGTTAGTTCCAGTTCATGTTGCACATCCGTATGGCACCAGCAGAACAACAAGACCTCCTGGCTGCTCTGGATGTTTTTCTTTCCCTCCCTCTTTATTTAGCCAAACAAGACAGAATAATCAACAAGGCTGGCTGGAGCTGCCCCAGGCATGGCACTGTATTTACCCAACAGGATCTCCAGGCATGACGGGAGGTCACCAACCTGGGATAAACACCCTTTCTTGCGGATGGCAGGGCATGCCTGGAGCTGTTAGCATCGCCTCCCCCTCACCCTCCCCAACCCAACCCAATTATTTTGGAGTCCCAGCGCCACGGGGAGAGAGCGAGCAGGGCTCCACCTTTCCCCTACTCGGCCGGCTGCCAGACAGCACAGGCTCTGCCTAAAGACGTGATCCTCTTTCTGCAAGCGATTAAACCTTTCACTCTCCAGGCTGCTCCAAGCCTTCAACTTTCACATGCTTGGCCCCGTGCCATCTCTGGCATGAAAAAACTTGTGCTCACTGGATGCAAATAAAAGGGTCTTTCTGAAAGGGCTGCTGGTGGAGTTCATCGCTGTTCCCGGGGGCTGTGTTGGCGCTGCAGCTCTGCCTGACAATAGGCAGGGAGCTGCCGGCACAAGCCTTCCCCGGCACAAGCCTTCCCGGTGCTTGCCTGCTCTGAAAGCAGCCACAAGCCACCTCAGGCAGAGGGCACGGGGCTGGCCCGCCAGATATTGTGTGCTTTAAGATTTGCCAGAAAACTCACTTGACTTGCTAATGAGAGGAAGCCAATTTGTTTTCTGTCAGCGAAATCAACATCAGGGATTAGGCAAGAGTAGGGGGAGCTCACAGCTCGGCTGGCCGGGAGGGAGTCGGGATGCTCAGGGTCTCCCCGTTGGGCACAGTGCGGCACGAGAAGGCGCTGAGCTCTCGCACCATCCCCGGGGGGCTGTGTGCCCTCGCTGTCCCCCACCACGCTTGACAAGGGTTGCTGCACCCAGCAGCCAGCGCAGAGCAGACAGCACAGCCTACATCTGCCACCAGAAAGTAGCAGAGACCCAAACCCATCTCCCTACACCCCACTGTCAGCACAACCTGAGAGTGGAGCAGGGGGGTTGGACTAGGTGACCTTTAAAGGTCCCTTCCAACCCAAATGATTCTAGGGTCCTACAACACACTACTGAAGGCAAGTCACAAAGCAGAGCTGGGGAAAAATAGCAGGGGGGGAAAGAGGTTTTGAGACAGTTTTCTGGCTCGCTAGTGCTGCTCTGACTGAGGGATGCCTCACTTCGCCCCGCAGGGGGCTGGTCAGCCCCACTGAGCAGAGCACCAAGAGGAGTTTGGAGCCCCCCATCCCATTTCTCTCCTTGTCCGCATCAATTCTGCTGCTCTTTGTTCTGCCCACCCAGCTCTCAGGCACACCGGTGACAGCTCCGGGCTCCACATACAAATTACCGTGTGTTTTCCCATAGCTATCGCTGCATTAAGCCCTGGGCAAGATTTCCCCATGCATCCTCGCCCTGCCAGGTTTCTGTTTGGCTCACACTGGAGATCCCCAGACAGCTGCGCAGACAGAGCCAGCACCGTGATTTAGCTGACATAACATGAGAGCAGCTGCTCCCAGGCAGCGAACCCTGCGGGGGACACCAGTTCCTGTCCGGGAGGGAGCCTGCAGGATGCAGCGGAGCTGGGGACACCCGCTCCGCCACCCCTCGCTCTGTGGGAGCTCCTCCAGCCCCCCTGCCGGCAGAGAGGATGCTCCAGGCAGAGCCAGGAGCTCCAGATGCAGCATCCACTCGCCTGCCCTGGTGTGCATTCCCCAGGGCTGTGAGTGTCCAGTGCCTTCACTGCCCAGGCGGTTGCTGCAGCTCAGCACCTCCCACTAAGGACAGTGCGAGCTGAGACTCGTCTTTCACGTATAAGCCCTAAATACGAGCCAAGGGAGACAGACGCACAAGGATCTAGCTCTCCTCTCATGGTCCAGGGCTCCCTAGCTCTCCCCTCTGCACACCCTGCCTGGTCAAGCGAGAGCAGGTGAACAAGAGTTAACTCCAAGGAGCAGAGATCCTCCTTTCCTGCCTGCATTCGCCCCCCGCCCCCCATCTGCCAATGCTCTGACAAATACCTGCTAGCGGCATTTCTCCACTCCCCACTGCGTTCTTAATATCAAACAGAAAAATTCCTCTTAAATCCTTGAATTCCTGCTGGACTAATGCTGATCCATAAGGCTAGGATGCTGCCCATGCTCCAGATCCCCCCCTACTCTGGCCAAACTCCCAAGCTCTGGTTTTATGAGCAAATCTCACATCCTGACTCAGGACAACTGAACCTTTTGTTTGCAGACAGTTGCAACCACTGCAGGTTTGCTCTGCCGCAGAGGAGCGGGGCAGGACAGGCAGATACTCACTCGGCGTCAGCACGGGCTCCCCACTCGCGTTCTGGCTCTGGTTGGTGAGGCTGAGGCTCTTCTTCAGGTTTATCTTCCACTTTGGAGACTGCGTTTTGTTGTCCTTCAGGTGTAAGGGGATCAGTAGATTGACCTAAAAACAAAGCACAAGTCAGAAATGGTTTTATCTCGGCTTATTCGCAACACTGGCACTCACGGGAGCTGATCGGCCAAGGCGCCAGCCACTGCCCTGTGGCCAGAGCTGGGGCTGAACTTGCCCAGAAAGCTCAAGGAACAGGAGATACTCAAGGCTGGCAGAGCCAGAAGCAATTGTGGTTTTTCACACCCGTGCTAACGAGTTTATTCTGCAGATAAACTCAAAGGAAGAGCACAGAGAGGCTCTGCTGCCACACACACAAATTCCTCCTATTGCTCTGTGCAAATACTCAGGAAGCTTTGCGGTTTGCTATCCTCACACCAACGCTGCGGCACAAGGACCAGGGCCACAGCCTTCCGAGGGTCCCCAAAGCCAAGGAGCAGCGGCACAGCCAGTTCTCCCGTCACCAGAGCGCTGCACCAGCTGGGCTGCCAGGGCGGTTCATGCCGAGGTCCCCGCAGCGCGCAGGACCAGGCTGCGGTCCCCCAGCTGCAGAGCCGGGCAGGAGCTCACCTTGCTCTGCAGGCTTTTAATCTGCAGATTCTGCTTGTCCAGCTTGTACTGCTGCTGCTTGATCTTCTGCAAGAGCTCCTCGATTCGTGAGTTCTGTGCATCCATCAGGGACTGCG
This sequence comes from Himantopus leucocephalus, assembly GCA_003993805.1. NCBI lineage: Eukaryota > Metazoa > Chordata > Aves > Charadriiformes > Recurvirostridae > Himantopus > Himantopus leucocephalus. The sequence continues at coordinate 663,887 of RSEF01000028.1, forward strand.
GGGGGGAAGAGCCAGGTGAATCCCGCAGCTCTGGGGAGATCTGGCTGTGCTGCACGTACCGCACAGAGCCAGGCGGGCCAGACCCCCCTTCAGCAGGTCCCCACGGGTGCTCCGGGTACCATCAGGTCCCCCCACCGCTCTCCGGAGGCCGATCCCCACCCGCTGCCCCCCACACCCCGGCAGGGCTGGGTCCCCACAGCCGCCCCCCTCCAGCGTGCTCCTGTTGCCCCAGGAGGGTCGGGTCCCCCATCGCTCTTCCCACAGCCGCTCCCGGGAAGGCAGTGACCCCCAGGCCGGTCCCGGTACCCCGCGAGAGTCCGGTGTGTTGCCTCCCTCTNCCCCCCCCCCGACCCCTCGGGTCGCTCCCGGTGCCCGTGTCTCCCCCCCCCACCCCGGGGCGGGGCGGGTCTCCCTCGCTCCCCCGGGGTGGGCTCGCCCCGGCTCGCTGCCGGTTGCCGGGTGGGCTCCCCCCGGTGCGGCGGCGCCGCTCACCTGCAGCGCTCCCAGGTCCTTGGCGCTCTGGTTACCGGCCGGCCTCGCCTGCAGCGCCTGCCGGACGCGGCTCTCCAGCTGCTCCAGCCGCCCCTGGATCTCGGCTTTGTCGGCCGCCACCTCCTCCAGGCGCTGCCTCAGGGCCTCGGAGAGGTTGAGGAGCTGCCGGCCGCGGCCCTCCAGCTCCCGCACGCTGGCCCGCAGCCGCTCGCCCCGCTCCTGCGCCTCCCGCGCCTGCCGCAGCAGCCGCCCCATGGAGCTGTTGTGGGCGCTCAGGCGGCTGCCCAGCTCCCGCATCTGCCCCTTGGTGCGGTCCACATGCTCCTTCAGGCCGTGGCCCAGCTGCAGCAGCCCGTGGGCGATCACGTTCACCTCGTCCCAGGAGGCGAACTGCGCCCGCCGCTCTTTGCCGCCCGCCGCCGCCCGCCGCTCGGCCCCGGACCGCCCCGCGACCGGTCCCGCCGCGGGTCCCCCGGCCGCCACGGCGGCGGCGGCGGCGGCGGCGCACAGCAGCAGCGCTGCCCCGGCGAGCTGCATGGCTGCCCGGCCGCCTCCCAGTGCGCGCCCCGCCGCCGCGCCCCCGCTTTTATCGCCGCCCGCGCACCGCGCCGGGGACGGCCCCGGCACCGGCCCCTCCCCGCCCGCCCGGCCCCGCCGCTTTGTTCGCCCTCTCCCGCCGCGCTCCGGCCGCCCCGCACCCGCGGCAGCCCCGGCCCCGAGCCCGGCCGGCCCCCCTCCCCTCTACCCCCCATCGCCCCCTGCCCGGGGCGGCCCCCGGCCCCTCACCACTGAGCCCGGCCCGCGTCCATCCTCGCACCCCGTCCCCGTCCCCATCCACGTCCCTATCCTTGTCCCCATTCACATTCCTGTCCCCATTTCCATCCACATCCCCATCCC
>RSEF01000028.1:673077-700947 GCA_003993805.1 Himantopus leucocephalus
CCCCCCCCCGGCCGTCCCCAGCCCCCCCCCCCCGTGACACCCGCCGGTCCCCAGCCCCCGGGGACGCGGGGCAGGACGTGGCCGGACACCGGCTCTCGGCCATGCCGCGGTCGCTGAGGCCTGGCAGCTCGTCACATGCCAGGAACCCGCCATTGTCCCCTGCCCCGGTGGCACCCAGTGCTGCCCCCGCACCCAACACCCCCGGGGGCAACGGGGCAGCGCCGCGGGCCCCATCCTGGGGGTGCGGAGCGCCGGGGGGGCCACAGGACAGCCCCATCCCCGGCGCGGTGACACCAGACGCGTGACACCGGGGCAGGCTGGGGACCTTTACTGGGGTACACCCCCCGCCCCGCCACGGGCGGGACCCCCCGGGTCAGGGGGGTACGGGGGGGGGGGGACACGGGACACACGACCCTGCTCCTGTCGCTGCCCGCCACCCTTCCCGATCCACTCCGGTGGAGTGAGCGATCCACGCCGGGACTTGACGGCAGCCGGGGCCACCGCGGCACCACCCCGCCCCGCAAAACCCGGCGCGGATCGGCGGCCCGCGGACGGGGCTGAGGGGGCGGTGCTCGACGGGGCGTCCCCAGGGTCGGGCACCGGGTGGGCAGGGGACGGCCACCGCCTCAGAGGGACGTGGTCTTGGTCCGCTCCTCGCTGTCGCTCTCCTCATCGCTGTCCTTCTCCACCGCCCGGTTGACGCAGCCGCCGTGCTCCGGCCTGCCGGGAGGGAAGCGTCAGCCAGGCATGGCCGCCACAGCGGGACACACCGCCCCGCTCCCCTCGGGCGTCACCGTCGCCTTCGGCCATGCTAAGGGCACACCGGGCCACGCACGGCACCGCCGCACCACGTATGGCACTGCCGAGCCGTGCATGGCACCGCCAGCATGTCACCGTCCCCAGGGGGAAACTGAGGCCCGGGGGGTGGCCGGTGCCAGCCCCGCAGCGGCCGGGTCCTGGTACCTGTCAGTCCCCGGGGTCTCCTGGAGGCCGCCCTGCTTCCTGCGAGGGGAAAGAGGGGGTGAGCGATGCCCGGGGACGTCCCTGTCCCCACCCCGCAGCACCCTGCTCCCCGCCTCAGGCACGGCCGGAGCCCGTGGTCCCCCTGGGCCGGGGTCCCCTGCCGAGGCGGGTGCAGGATGTGTCCCCGCCACAGCGTCCCACCTGCGCATCCTGATCCGCCAGAGCCGGTTGACGAGCAGGAGCACGAAGACGATGAAGAGGAAGACGACGACGGCCGTGAGGCCAACGAGCCAGGGCTGCAGCTCCTTGCCACCGGTGCCTGCACGGCAAGGGGACGGGGACAGGGGACAGCTTCAGGGGATCCCCATCCTGCAGGGGACGGGAGCCCCCACCCCATGGCACAGGGTCCCAATTGTGCCAAGCCCAGCAGCTGGGGATGCTGGGGACACCGGGGGACATTGGCAGGTGCTCATTGCCACCCCCTCCCCGCCATCCCTCGGGTGCCGACGAAGCCACCCCTGACACAGCCAACCCGTCCCCGGGAGAGCGCAGGGGTGACCGGCATGGTGCGGGGCACTGGGGACAGCAGGCAGGTGCCCCAAATCTTTCTGCTCTGCCCCCAAAAATGGTTGCTGCAGGGGCACTGGGACAGACTGGTCCTGCTGGGAAGGTGTCCCAGGAGCTGATCTGATGCCCCGGGGTGGGCACGGCCAACCACCCCCCCAGCCAGGGCACCCCAGGGCACAGGGGGGCCACGGGGGCACCTACCAGCCTGTCCCTGGGCGGTGGCGGTGAGGACGACGAGGACCAGGAGCGAGAGGGGCTGCGAGGCCCTCGGCATTTTCGGGCGGAGGCTGGCAGGGGACTGGGGCACGGCCGGATCCTGCACCCCCCGGTGGGGTCCTCTCCCGCGCCGCTGCTGGGGCCGAGTGCCGGCGCCGCTCTCTGCACCCAGGGCCAACGGGCGGCTTTTATTGGGCTCAAGAGGACAAGTGCCACCAAGTGCCATGGCAACACGGCTCCCATAACCCTCCAGAGGTGGCACTTCTCCCCCAGCTCAGCCACCGGCACCGTGTGGCTCCCAGCGGCCACCACCTCGGGGACCACGGTGGCAGCCCCGTGCCCAGGGCTGGGGTCCACCCCCGGGGGGCATGAGTGGATGGCAGGAGAGGGATGGACAGACGGACGGGAGGGGGTGGGTGGATGCATGAAGGGACAGACGGGTGGGTGAGTGGGTGGGTGGATGGAGGGACAGATGGATGGGTGGGTGGGTGGGTGGGTGGAGGGAGGGGGGGACAGACAGATGGACGGGTGGGTGGGTGTTTGGAGGGACAGATGGATGGGTGGGTGGATGGACGGACGAATGGATGGATGGGTGGATGGACAGATGGATGGATGGACGGATGGATGGATGGATGGATGGACATTTAGGTGGGTGGATGGCTGGTTGGGTGGATGGAAGGACGGATGGCTGTCTGGATGGCTGGACAGATGGATGGATGGACAGACAGATGGGCGGATGTGTGGAGAAGCGCCCACCCTGCCTGCTGCCCCATCCCAGTCTCTCCCCTCTGCCCATGGGGCACTGCCGGCAGGGCTGGGGCAGATCCGGGCCACTGTCCCATCCCCAAAGACACGGCTCCCGCCCTGCCACGCCGTGGGGGACGGGGCACCATGGGGGGGTGGACAGTGCCAGCCCACCCCCCCGACCCCCACCCAGGACAGCTGGACCCCANCCGTCCCGTGCCCGGGAAGTGCCCGGGTACCCTGAAGAGCTAAATATTAACGGTGTTATCGGTGAGACCTTGGCAGAGCGAGCTGCTCCGCCTCCCAGCCCCCACCCACCAGAGCACAGGGGAAACTGAGGCACAGGGGTGCCGGTGGCACCCCAGGGATGGACCGTGGGCTTTGGCAGAGCCACCCTGCCCATGGCGATTCCCCGAGAGGTGAAGAAGGAGCCTGGGGACATGGGGACAGGGTGCCCACTGGAGGGATGGGGGTGAGGAACCAGCTCCAGCCTGGGTTTAATGCAGGGGATGGGGGTCTGTACGACGCAGCCCCCATCCCCAGTGCCCCCAGCCAGTGCTCAAGTGGGGTTCATGGGTGCTTCACCCCCCAAGACTGGCTTTGGGGGCACCTGTGGGTGCCACTGAGCTCTGCTCCATCGGGAGGGGACATGGCCTGGCAGCACCAGGGCACCGAGGGGGCCGGTGGGGGCAAACCCGGCCTCGGTGTACAGCTGTCCATCTGTCCGTCCGCACATGGCCGCGCTGACGCGAGGCGCGTGCATCTGTGTTTCCGTGTGTGTGTGCGTGCCCGTATCCGTGTCCCCTGCACCCATGCATGTCCGTGCGCGCACCCAGGGTGTGCCCCCATGCCAGGGGTTTCCACCTTTACGTACCCACACACGTGTCCCTCCCCACGCGCCCATGCCCGGGGGGCTGGCGCAGTTCCACGAGGGACGCTGCCGTCCCCAGGCGAAGGTCGGGGTGTCCCAGCCCTGCCACCTCCCCGCGCCCACGCCTGGCTAAGGGGCGAGCGAGCAGGGCTGGGGCAGGCTGCTTTATTGGGGGGCAGCGATAGCAGCCCCGAGATAAGCATGTGGGGCTGTGCCGAGGATGGTGAAGCCGCGTGCCAGTGCCAGCGCCGGGCAGCGTCACCCCTGTGCCCGAGTCTGGGGCCGGCAGCCGTGCTGTGACCCGATGGCCAGGCACGGCTGCGGGGTCCCGGTGGTGGCTGGGAGGGTCCCCCGCCCCTAAAAAAACCTCTTCTTGTGGGGGTCGGCGAAGGAGATGGAGCTGCGCGGGGCGGCGGTGAGTAGCCCCAGCGGGATGTCCATGCCGGGCAGGGCGCCGGTGCCTTCACCGTCCGGCTTCCCCTCTGCCAGCACCCCGTCCTCCTCCAGCCACTCCACCTCCGGCACGGTCCCCTCGGCCATCACCGCCTTCTCCTCCTCCAGTTTGGGACCGAACGCCCAGTCTGCAGGGGCAGAGACGGAGCCGTCAGCAGCCACGGTAAAGGCTGTGGGTTTGGGGGATCCCCCCGCCCCCTTGCCCCCTGCCCAGCCCCATAAGGAGCCCCAAAGCTCGACCCCGCTCTGGGCAGCACTCACCGGCAAAGTCGTGCACCAGGTCCTTGATGAGATGCCCCACGATGGCGTAAGCCACCACCAGCACCAGGGTGGCCGCCATCACCAGGTAAAGGACATAGCGGGGCAGGCGGATGCTGTCCAGGGCAGGGGGCTTGTAGTCCACGTACAGCACCCCGTCCTCCTCGGGGGGAGATTGCAGCAAGTGCCGTGGCCCCCACGCGCCCCCGGTGCCGGGGAGCGGGGTGCCCCCCACCAGGGCCATTGCCAGCTCCCCCTGCACCCCAGCCCAGAGCCAGCGAAGCCTCTGCCGCACAGGGGGCCACAGGGGAGAAGTGGCATCAGGGTCCGTGAGGCTCCTCAGTGCCAGCAGCTCACGGGGACAGCGGGGTCCCCATGCCCGATGGCAGCGTCACTCGCCCTCCGTGCGGTGGGGAAGCCGCTCACCCGCTGCCGCCGAAGGACAGAGCATCCACGGGAAGGAGCTTAGCGCCTGCTAATCCGAGCACAGCCCCGTCGGGCTCAGCCCGGGGGGCGCCCAGCGGGCTCCGACATGGCTCAGGGTCCTCAGAATCTGCCCCTCTGGCAGCACCGCAGGTACCTCCATCGCCCTGGGAGTGAGCAACCATCTGCAGCTGGAGAACCCCCAAAGGCAGGGATGGGGAGGGACACCCCGAGACCTCCGCCCCGCTCCTCCGAGCTCGGTTAAATCCCTCCACAGGCCCCGCATCCCCCAAGCAGATGGTGTGAAATCCCAGCTGCGGCGCCCTGCCCTGGAGGACACGGTGCCCTCCGAGCCAGGAGGTGATGGGCAGAGGGGACTTGTGCCACAGCCCCACGCCATGGGGGGGGGTCCCACAGGGCTGCCTTTGCTGAGCAGAGCATAGCTGCAGCAAAGTAGCCCCCAGCGAGGGGCTGTCACCTTCCTGGAGCGTCATGTTGGCCACTGCGTATGGCACCCGGGTGCCCAGCATCACAGAGGAGCGCGGGGTCCGGATGCCACCGGAAAGCGCTGCCCCCTACACCAGGAGAGTGCAGGATTTGGCCCCGACCAGCAACAGCCTCAAAAAAAACCAGCCTAACAACCCAAACTCTTCCCAGGGTGGGTTGGCCAGGGAGGGATGAAGGTGTCCGTGGGGTTCAGTGCCAAGTCAGGGCTCAACGCCCTGGCCCTCCTCCGCCCCGGCGCACGGCCCAGTTCTGCTGCACCCAGGTCGTCCCTGGCCAGATCCTGGCCACAAAAATGCCAGTTTCATTCCAATTTGGGCTTAAAAGGCATTTGGGAGAGCAGAGGCAAACGCTGGCGCAGAGAGATTTGGAAACAACCCTGCGTGGTGCGAGTGAGTCACCTGTGGAAATGCTGGAGAACAGCGGGGAGCAAGGGTTGGAGCAGCCGGAGTGATAAAGAGGGAGAAACACACCAGCGAACACTGGGGAAACATGCCGGCAGCACGCCAGAGCCCACGTGCCGATAAGGTCCCGGTGTGGAGCTGGCAGCCACCTTAAACCGATAACGTGGCAAGGGGGAAATGACACATCCCACTGCCCTGCCCCATTGGAGACTGAGAGGGGCGCAGACACCCCAGAGCTTGGGGGTGCCGGCTGGGTCCTGCCCATCACCCAGGGGCTACGGAGGGTGAGGGAAGGGGGGCAAGAAGCCCCATAGGAGCTGCTGACTCCAAAACAGTGTGGAAACGTCAGGTCTTTGTCTCCCAGTGATGAGGAATCAAGGTTTGGTGGCCCTCATCCTCCACATCATGTGCAAGCAACCCCATCCACAGCACTCGAGCATGCCCGTCTGACTTCCAGTAAGCTGGAAGGTGACCAAAATTAGTCTTGTCTCCAGTAAAAACCCCTTCCACGGGATCCTGAACTGGGCTGAGGCTGGGGCTCCCCCAGCCCAGCTGTGCCCCCAAGCCCCAGGGCCCCGAGCCGGCCGCAGCAGCGGCTTTAGGGACTAAGAGGATTGAGCCCAGGAGACTTCAGTCCGGGGGGAAAAAACCCCGTCAGCAGGGTGCCAGTCCCCGCAGTGCAGCTGGACCCCATCGGCCCCTCCGCTGGGGGGCAGCGTGGGGGCTCCTGGGGCACCCCCTGGGCAGTCTGCTCTCCTCCCTGGGCCTGCCAGGGTTGTGGGGAGGGGGGTTTACCCCATGCCATCAGGGACCCCACCCTGTGCTCTCTCCTCCCATTACAGTTGGAGTCGATGATCTTAAAAATCCTTTCCAACCTAAACGATTCTGTTCTACGATTCTGTTATGGTACCTCCAGGGCTCCCCGCCGGGGCCTGACCCCGTGGCGCTGGGTGCACCCCGCATCCAGGCAAGGGCTAAATCACAGCTCGACTCACACGGGAGCTCCCCCCACCAGCACTTTATTCCCTGCCAGCCCCAACCCCCCATGCCCACACTGGGTCCCCCGGGGGGTTTGGGTGCTGGGTGACGGCAGCAGACACCAGCCTCAGCCCTCCCAGGTCTGGTTAAACACTGGGGGAAGTCCGGGCAGGCTCTGCCTCACCCTGTAAGCCCTAATGGCAGCGCCGATCCCTGCAGAAAGAAAAAGCGCGGCCAAATTTTCCAAACTTTGCCATGAAACAACCCCCATCCCAGGGCAAAGGCTGCCGTAAGCGCAGCCCTGGCCTGCCCCGACAGGAGAAGCCAAACCCACAGCAGCTTCTCCACCGCAGACGCAAGGAGGGACCCGGCTCAGCACCAGCACCAAGGGCTATTTTCGAGGCATCACACCGCTACAGCCTACGAGAGCGAGTGCCCAAAGCCAACTCCGGCCCCCCCTAGCAAAGCTCAGGTAGGGAAAGCGGAGCTGTTTCACACCGAGCCGCCACGGCAGCACAAACCCAGAGCAGCCCCGGGCCCCGTGCAGCTGCGACAGGCTCCGACGTGCAGAGCAGAGCCCACCTGGTCCAAGCCCCGAGCCAGGCTGCGGGCAGACAGTGCTGATCCTGGCAGAGAAAAAGGGGCAGACCCAGGAAACAGGGGATGGCGGGGGGTGCAAGTAGCAGCTCAGCCTGGATTTGGAGGGAGAAGGCGGCTGTAATTGTGCCAGAGAGCAAATCCAGTTCCTCCTCCACCTCCGCCGCAGCAAGGCACGGATCCATGTTGGTGGAGGCGGCCATGAAAGCACAGCCGGCGGGGGTGGGAGGCAGCACGCCCAGCCTGCACCCCCCGAGCCAGGGCTCAGGTGGAGGCCTGCAGCTTGCAGAGCCCGTCGGCGTACTGGAACTGGGTGCCATTCTCATACTCATACATGTCCAGCGCCACCTCGCAGCTCTCCCGTACCACCCGCTCCTCATCGCGGGCGAAGGCGCGCAGGGTCTCCAGGCAAGAGGGGCGGGCGATGGAGCCCAGGGCCTCGGCACACTCGTGCCGCACCATGGGGCTCTCGGTGCGGTTGCGCAGCGCGGCCGTCAGCTGCGGGACACAGGCCTCATCCTGCATTTGGCCCAGCACGTAGCCAATCTCGTGGCGGAAGAGGGCGCTGCCGGTGCGCAGTCCTGCGGGGAAGAGGCGAAAGTGAACGACCACTGCCCCCAAAGTGCACTGGGATGCTTGCCCAGAGCCCCTCACCCAAAAGCTGGGGGAAGCCATGGGGCAGGCTGGCCTGGGGGTCAGAGCCAGTGGTTGCCACCCCAGACCCACAGGGGCTCTTGCGGAAGGGGACAAAATAACCTGCTCCCTGACCCCACGCAGCCAGGGCAGCCCTGACACCGCACGCCCGCAGCCGTGCCCCAGTGGTGTAGGGACGCCCTCTCGTGACGGCGGCACCTGGCAGAGCTGCCGGCACCCTGCCCTGCCCCGGGGAACCTGAACTGCCCGCAGGCCCTGCCCCACCAGTGGGACGTGCCTGGGGCGGACTGGCAGCACAGCCACAGCCTCAAGCTCTCCTGTGCTGCGGGAAGCTTCAGTCAAACAGCTGTAGCAGGAGCTCACAGATCCCTGCATGCCTCGTCTCTCGGTGCAGACGTGCCCTCAGCTCATCCTAGGTGGCTGGAAAGCTTCGTGCACATCCTTTGGGCTGGGGGGTGAGTCCAAACGGTTCCTGGGCTGTGGTCTGCCCCCTCCCCACTCAGGAAACATTCACTCCCTTCTCCAGAGCTATTCCCAAACCCCAGGACGAGGTGGGCAGGCTCTGACTTTCCAGCACAGGACAGCAGGACGCCAACACCCTGGCGCCAGGTCCCACCAGGTCAGACTGGTTGATCCCAAGCCAACATTACAGACTGTGCGCTCTTCCACCCACACCCACAGAGAAAGGGGGCCTGGAGGATGGTGAGGGGGCTGTGAAACACCAAAAAGCACCGAGCCCTTTGTGATGTGGCTCTTGCAAGCAAACAGGGGGACAGCAGCTCTAGAAACAAATGCATGAAGAGCCTAAGAGGAGCCTCACGGCTCCGGCAGCCCTGGATTTGGGAAGGACTAATCCCAGATTAACCTGTACAGACTTACAGCAAGGAGACTGCAGGCAGCCTCACACTGGCCCTTACCATCCGCCAGCGCCAGCACAGCTGCCTGCCCCCCCAGGTTTCGCAGGGCAAACATGGCCCTGTAGCGGTCGAACAGCGTGCGTGACTCATCCAGGAGGGTTTCGCGGAGTTTGGTGACGTCCGTCTCCTCGGCAGGGGGAGCAGGATCCACGGAGAGGTAGGGGCTGGCACCCGGCTCCTGCTTGTTCTCCTGCAGCCACTCCAGCCTCTTCACTGCCAGCTGACACGTTTCCGCCACCTGCAGGGATGGAGACACAGCCCCGGCTGTGGGACCACACCATACAGCGCTGGGAGGGCACCCAGGGCTTCCCGACAGCGGCTGGGCACCAGCACACAGCAGGATACAGCTCATGGTGTTCCTGTCCATGGCCAGGGGCTGCCCAGGAGAGACCTGCCTCCCCCTCCTGGACCAGCAGCACTGCACCCCAGAGGAAATGACCCCCCGCAAGAGCCTCACCTCAACCACGGGATCCTCTGAATAACGTTTCAGGATATCCAGCACATTGGGATTCCCGATAGCACCCAGGGCTTCACCTGAAAGAAAGAAGCATGTGTCAGGATGTTACCAAGGTGTCTACATGAGGACCACCCTGCTGTGTCCTCCAGCAAAGCTTCGCCCCACTCTGAAGTGGGGACACAGGCCTGACTCTGACCGATTCTAAATGACACAGCCTGGGAAATAAACAGGGCAGGAGTCAGCCTGGCCAGCTGGAAGGGGAAGGGTTGGCCAACCAGTCCAGCCAGGGGACGTGCTGAGGTGGTTACATGCCTCAGGGTTTTCCAAGCCATGACACCCAAGCTGGATCAGACCATCACGAGCTGTTCGGTATGGGGCAGAAGCACCCACAAGTCCCACTTGCAGGCCAGACCCTTCCCCTGCACCCACAACTGCAAGAGCTGTCATCGTACCCGCCTCGTGCCTGACCATGGGGTCCTGGCTGGTGTCCTCCAGCACCCGGACGAGCACAGGGATGGCCGCTTCGTCCTGCATCTGGCCCAGGCAGTAGGCCAGCTCGTGCTTCAGCAGCGCAGAGCCGTCCCCAAAGGCCCGGCCGATCCACTCCACGGCCGCCTGGCCGCCCAGGTTGCGCAGGGTGAAGAGGGCTCGGAACCGGGCAGGCAGGGGCTGGGCCGCGTCCACCAGCGTCCGGCCGATGGCCGCCACCTCCTCCGCTGTCACCATGGCGCCGGGGCAGGCGGGGCTCCCTCCGGTCACACTCCTGCGGACGGGGAAGGGGTCAGGGGGGCACCGGGCGCAGCCTCAACCGCCAGCGGGTCCCTCACCCCGGGGCAGGACGGGCGGACAGGGCCGCGGCCCGGCCCGGAGCTGCCACGGGGGAGGAAGAAGGTGCCTCGGCCGAGGTAGAACCAGCCCCCAGGGCCGGGCCTGACCCCACGGGAAGTACCCGGACCCGGGCTGACCCGGTCCCCGGACCGACACGGTCCCCCCCGTCGCGACGGCGCCAGCCCGGCCCCGTTGAGCCGGAGCCGCCGGGCCGGGCCCCGCACTCACCGCACGCCGCCATGCTGCTGCCTCACGTGACCGCAACGCCGGCTCCTACCACCGCACTTCCGGGTAGGGGAGGGCGGGGCCGCCCCGAGCCCGCCCACGTGTGTGGGGGTGCTGCCCTCCCCCCCCCGCTTCGGCTGAGTGGGAGCGCCCGGGGGAGCGGGTGTCAGCGGCGGCGCATGCGCGGTGTCGGCAGAGTGCAGGCCCGGCGCGCTGCGGGGGGCGCGCGCTCCCCTACGGCCGCCATGGCCTCCACGGCCGCCCCTCGGCCCCAGAGCTGCCCCCGCGCCCCGTGGCCGTCCCAGCCAGCGGAAGGCCGGTGGTACGGGAGCACCGCCACGGGGAGCCCCTTCCCTGGGAGCTTTGCTGCCGTGGGCTGGGAGCATGACCCTCCTGGGGCTGTCTCACAGGACATCTTTGGGGACAGCAGGGGACACCGCTCCCGCACGCACACCGCTCCTGCACCCACGCGGTGGGTGGGAGTCCACAGCCGGGGTGCTGGGTCCATCATCCCCGCCTGGGCTCCTCCAGCCACCCCCAGTGCTCCAGCCTCCAGCCGGGAGATCCCAGCCCGTGGGAAGGGTGGTGATGCGAGAGCAACAGTGGCATGGCGGGACGTGCCTGTGCCATCCCCCCTCCGCCTTCCGACGGAGCTGATGGAGGTGCCTCTGCGCTTGGGCGGCCGGCCGTGCCCTGGCACGGCGCAGGCAGTGCACCACCGGGCTCCAGCCCGCAGGCAAATAAAGCGCAGCCGCTTGATTTCCCAGACAGTACAGGGAGGGCAGAGCTGTGTGTTTCTGCTCACGCTGCAGCTGGGCTGGGAGCAGAGATCAGAGGCGCCAGCAGAAAGAGCTGGCCGGTGGGATGGGGAGGGACCGTGGGAGCCGAGCCATGGACCCTCATGGCAAACCCCTCTGGAGGAGGGATGCCAGGTTGAGGCGGCTCAGCCTGCTCCCCTGAGGGCAGCACGTGCTGCCTGAGCAGCAGCAGAGCGGGAGTTTGCGGATGGAATTTCATTCCAAGCTGGTGCAGCCCTCGGCAAGCCACTGGTCTGCCTCTTCCTTCCCTTCCCCTCCCAAGTGTGTTTACACAGCAAGTTTCATACCTTCAAAGGGGTTTTGCTGCCTTATTTCAAGCCTCCTGCTGGTTTTGGCCTGACAGAGGGGCCTTGCGACAGAAATGATGGACCGGGCTTTGAGCAACCAGGTCTAGTGGAAGGCGTCCCTGCCCATGGCAGGGGGGTGGAACTGGATGATCTTTAAGTTCCCTTTCAACCCAAACCATTCTATGATTCTATGTGCTCTCAGGAAAGGGAGACCCAGGCAGTCCTCCCTCCCCTAGTCCCGATCCCCACCTTGCTCATGCAGCACAACACCACACCACCAGACCGCTCAAATCCTGGAAGAGAGCAAGGGCACAAAATACATTCCACTGCCTGAAACCACCACAGCAAAACCAGCACAAGCGCAATGCAGCCACCCTCCTCCCCGCCCCGTGAACAGCCGTGCAGCCGTCAGCCTCCAGCAGAGGTGAGAGGGTGCAGTCCTTTGCCGAACAGCCCGGTACTGCTGGGTCAATGTTTGCTGGAGTCCATGGGAAGTCCGGGAGCAAGGATGCGTGGGGCCCCTGGCCCCGTCAGCCCTCCCCGCAGCTCTCAAAGTACTCGCACATCAGCTCACGCACTTGCTCGGCCCGGCCGTCCTCCATGGCGGCGGGTGCGGGCTGGCAGGGCTTGGGCAGCTCGGTCGGCTCAGTGCCCTCCAGCCAATCCTCGTTGAAAGGGTTGTCGTGGGCTTCACAGATGTTATGCAGGATGCAGCAGGCAAGGACGAGGGTGGGCAGCAGCTCCAGGCTGCAGTCATCGCACTTCAGGAGGATCTGCCAGCGCGCCTTCAGGCGCAGGAAGGCGTTCTCTATCACGCTGTGCGCCCGCTTCAGGCGGTAGTTGAACTGCAGCTGCCGCTGGGTGAGGTTCTCGTCCTCCTGGTAGGGCTTGAGGATCCAGTCTTGCAAGGGGTAAGTGGCATCACCCAGCAGCACGTACTTCTGTGCCTTCCCCATGAAGTGTTTGGGAGGGTTGGGGCACAGCCGGCCCTCCTTGGCCAACACCCACAGGCTGGAGCTCTCCAGGACCGCGCTGTTCTCCATGCTGCCAGGGAAAGCGGTGGAGACATCCCAAAACTGACCCAGCCCATCCACGGTGGCCTGCGTCAGGATGGAGTGCCAGCCCTGGCCGTTGCAGTAGTCGGCGCTGAGGCGCAGGGGCGGATGAATGGCGATGTGAAGGCTGTCCAGGGCGCCGATGCAGTGTGGGAAGCCCCAGCGGGTACGGAAGATGCGCACCATGTTCTCCAGCTCCTTCTCATTGGGCAGGCGGAGGTAGAGGGGCTTCAGCAGCAAGACGACGGCATAGCTCACCTCCCGGACACACGTCTGCACCGTGGAGGGCCCCACGCCGAAGAGTGGGCTGAGAGTCTGGTACTCCACGTTGGTGGCCAAGTGCCACAGGGCCACGGCCACCCTCTTCTCCAGGGGCAGGGTGGGGTGGAAGTGGGCGCTGTGCGGAGCCAGCCCGGGCCGCAGCTGGTTGCAGACGTAGAAGAAGGTCTCCTTGGACATCCGAAACTTCTCCAGCCAGTCCTGGGGCCCAAACTCCTTCAGGACCACCCGCTCCCACCAGTCTGCGCTCCTGACGCTGGGCCAGGCACGGGGGTAGAAGTAGCAGCTGGTTCTCCTCCGGCGAGCGATCAGGAGCTGCAGCATGGCGGGAAGACGAGAGGGGTGTGAGATGACGCTTCCCCAGCCCCACCCCACGCTTTGCTGGGACCCCCTGCAAAAACCATCCAGCTCAAGTGACCTGCTCAAGGCAGGGAGGATGCCCAGTGCCACGCGGCCAGCAGTCCCGACCGGACTACCAAATTTTCCTGTTCCTGGGAAAACCCACTGCAAACCCACCAGGCAATAGTTGTGACCCTAGACGAGATGCCCAGGTGCCGCTGACAAGGAACCTCCTGGAAAAGTCCTTTTTTTGGGTTGACCACTTATTCTGTGGTTTTGTTTTTTGAACAAGCATTACTTGCTTTCCTGCACCTGAGTGAACTGCGGGCTTGGTGATGATTTGGAAGGGGGTGCGAGCACCCGCCCTCCTGGCCCCTCCATGGGAATTGTTTTTCTGTTATTAAATTCTAAAAAAAATCTTTAAACTGAAAAGAGGCTTTTTTCACCTTCCTCAGCAACCACCCAAGGAAGTGGGTTCCCCCTGTTTCCCCCCAACAGCTTGTCCTTGCTCCCACATGTCCCTAGACCCTTTGTATCCCCCATCCTTTGCGTCCCCCACCTTTGATGTCACCCCCTCCTTCATGTCCCCGTGTCCTCTGCATCCCCTGTCCTTTGTGCCTCAGTCCACATCCCCTGTCCTTCAAGTTCCCTGTCTTTGCGTCCCACATATCCCCTACATTCCCCATGCGTTGTGACCTGTGTCCCCTGTGTGTCCTTTGTGTCCCACATCCTTCCTGTCCCTCCATTTCATGTCCCATGTGTCTCCCATGTCTGCCACCCTTTGTGTCCCTGTCACCTCCGTCCCCTTGTGCCACCCATCCTTCCCATCCCTACACATCCCCTGTTCCCCATTTTTTGTGCCCCCATGACCCATGTGCCACCCATGTCTTTTGTGTCCCACATCCCCACCCTTTCCACCCCTGTGACCTGTATCCCCCCCGTGCCCCCCATCCTTCCCATCCCTGCACCTTGTGTCCTGCATCCCCCCTGTTCCCCATTTTTGTGTCCCCATGGCCTGCGTGCCCCATGTCTTTCGTGTCCCACATGTCCCCACCCTTTGTGTCCCCATGACCCATGTGCCCCCATGTCGCCCTCCTTTGTGTCCCCATGACCCGTGTCCCCCCGTGTCCTTCGCGTCCCCCACGTCCCGCCTGTCCCCCTCGCGTCTCCCTCCGCCCCATCCCCACGTGTCGCGGCCCCCCGCGGCCCTTCCCCGCCCCGGCGCCCCCCGCCCGTCTCGGTCACCGTCATGAGCCGTTTCTGCCGCTGGCTGTAGTAGTGCCGGAGCCAGGCGCGCCGCTGCGGCCCGTCCCAGGCCCCGGCCCCGGCCCCGGGCATGGCCCCGGCTCCGGTCCCGGTCCCGGTCCCGGTCCCGGCCCGCCGCCCGCCCGCCCGCCGCCGCCGCGCCAGCGCGCACAGCAGCACCAGCAGCCGCTCCTGCATTTTCAAATCGGGAGCCGGGGCCGCCCTGGAAGCGATCGGCCGCGGGGTCACGGCGGGACCGGGGGGGGCGGGACGGGGCGGCACCGCCGCCATCACCGAGCCCGCCCCGCCTCGCTCCGCTCTCCCGCCCGGCACACCGGGCTGGCAGCGGCCCCGGCCCCCCCCCCGCCGCCGCCCCGCGCCTCACGGGGAACGGCTGTCGGGTCTTCCCCACAGCCCTCGGGCTGCACCGCCCACCGGGGCGCAGCCCGGTGTACCGTGCGTCCTAATCAACACACACGCGTTTAATTAGCAGGAAGGTCCGAGGTCCCCGTGAGACAACGGGGAACGGGGCTAGCCCCGCGCCCCGCCGGGGGGGGGGGTGG
Organism: Himantopus leucocephalus; assembly: GCA_003993805.1. NCBI lineage: Eukaryota > Metazoa > Chordata > Aves > Charadriiformes > Recurvirostridae > Himantopus > Himantopus leucocephalus. Next base: position 687,723 of record RSEF01000028.1, read on the forward strand.
CTCCGAGAGCGGCCCCCGGGCAGGCGCAGGGCCGCGGGGCGCCGGGCCCCTCCGGCAGCCGCTCTTCAAAATGGCCGCCGCAGCCACGGCCGTTGCCATGGCGCCGCGCGCCGCCACCTTCCTGTATTGATTCGAACGGGGAGGGCGGGGCGCGCTCCCGTCGTGCCTTGCGCGGGAGGGCGGGGCCAAGCGGGCGAGGGGCAGCGCGGCGGGGGCGGCCGCCATATTGGGGAGCGCTGGGGCCGGCGGAGACTGACAGGAGGAGGCGGAGCGGGGCCGGGCCGGGCCGGCCGGGCAGGTAGGGCGGGCGGCGGGGCCGCTGTCACGGCGGGGCGGCTTGGAGCCCGGTGGGGGGAAGGAGGGTGGGTGGTGCGCTGCTGGGGGGTCTCGGCCCGAGCTCAGGCCTCGGGCCCTGAGGGGCGGCGGGCGGCGGCCTTTGGGCCCGCCCCGCGCCCGGAGCTGCGGGCGGTTAGCGAGCGGTGCCGGCCCGCAATGGCCGCGCTTCCTCGGAAGGGCCTTTTTTCGTGGTGTTTTGTCAGACCTGACAGGATGGGACGTCATCCCTGCCCGGTAACTGGGAGTCTCCGCGCTGGGCTGGCCTCTGTGCCAGGCCACCCCTCGGAGGACAGTGCCGCCTCACTGTCGCCGTTGCCCTCGGGGGTCAGCCTGCTGTTGATGCTCTGGCATCGGACGCCAGTATTAACAGCCACCATGGTTCGGGACCCCGGGGGCTGTGTGGCCTGCTAGCCAGAGCTCTTGTCGTAGAGCCTTTATTTGGTCAACACAGCCTGGCCCGTTTTGGGAAGGCATGATGAGAGTGAGAGGCTGCTTCAGCTTTACCAGTTCTTGGTTTCTTGATCAAATTGATAACGTGAACGGCAGCCGAGATTTTTGTGGTGTGGACTCTAGTGCTAAAGAGAACTACCAAGCAGCAACAGAAACTTTTATCCAAAGGCGCGTGTTAATGCGCAGCACGAGTTGGTGATGTGCCATTGTCCATCCGATGGCTTTTGGGGGTCTGAGGGAGCTAAATATCACTGTGTCTTTTTTTAATGTGTTGTTGATGTTTTGCAAATGGAATTAGTATGCACGTTCAGCAAGTTACAGGCTTGAGGTCTTAAAAGTCTGAACTGAGTATCCTCTGTGTGTGGTGAGAGGGGAGGCGTTTTGCTGGAGGAGTCATTAAAGTGCAGTGAGGTCTGTTAGGTCATGTTGGAGTCATCTGTTGAAGGTGTAGTAGGCTTTATTGTGTGGATGACTTTTTTCCCTTGATTTGTAGCTCTCTTGCAGGCGTTGTGCTTGTTTTCTTGTGAAGTGCTGATTCTTACTGAGTTACTGTGTTCAGTGATGTTAGCCTAGTATTTTGTGCCAAAGGTTCTTCATGAGCAACTCCTCTGCTGGCAATAACATCTTATATTAAAGACTGATTTTTAAAATTTTATTATTATTATCGTTAATACAGAAGCAGAATTTTGTGGGGCTGTTGACTGAAGCTGCTGAGTTTACTAAATTCTATGACTTTCTTTTGTGGGTTGACAATGGGCGCAATTGCAGCTTCAGTAGCTTAAATGCTATGATTTAGAGTAGATCTTAGGAAGAAATTCTCTCCTGTGAGGGTGGTGAGCCCCTGGCGCAGGTTGCCCCGAGAAGCTGTGGCTGCCCCATCCCTGGAGGTGTTCAAGGCCAGGTTGGACGGGGCTTGGAGCAACCTGGGCTGGTGGGAGGTGTCCCTGCCCAGGGCAGGGGGTGGCACTGGGTGAGCTTTAAGGTCCCTTCCAACCCAAATGATTCTATGATGACTTTCAAATCACCTGGCCTTTTCAGTAAAGCTTCGTGGACAAGGCTGCTGGTGAATTTTAAATCTTGGGTTTTAGTGCACTGACTTCTGATAAGGCTTCTCATAAAGCAGACCTTTTATCTGGAGCTGGTGATCTTAGCTGTTTGTACTGTTTTGAGATGTAACATAATAGGGCAACAATATTCTGTGAATTTTTGTATTTTTTGAGGGGAAACTGAATGTTATTAGAATTATTAACTTCATAAAAAAATGCCATGCTTAGAGCATAAATACTACTACTAAAACAAACAAACAGAAGCTGTGAAGGTTCTGTAAAACGTTACAAAATGCCTCTCGTGTGCTTCCCTCTACTCCTAACTAAGTACTCTTTGAGTCTAGAATGCCTAAGATGGAAAATCTCCACCCTTATAAAGTCCCTAAGGTCCAAGTACTTCACTTCATCCACCCCCACTTCCTTGTTAAACACTTCGCGGTATGCAGAATAAATAAATGAGTAAGTATCTTCTAGGTAATCACCCAAATGAGTGCCATCATATGCTGGTTGATGAGCAGCTGAAAGCAGAACCTCCATTTCACCTGTTTATCCAGTGACTTGTCCGAAATATGTGTTTATGTGGGGCAAACTGCCATCAGGTGACAATGGAAACAGAAGTGCTGTTGCTGCAACTTGCCCTCTGCTTCCTCGGCAGAGGCCAGCACCTCCAGTAGCTCAGCTCTCCTGTCTGAGGGGAGGCTTGGTGGTGAGGTAGATCAGAGAAAGCGGTGTGGTTTATGGTTGCTCCCTCTTGCTCGTGAGTCGGGAAGGGTAGCAGCATCCAGGCGTATCAGCTTGGCACAGATTACATCATGGACTGAGGGGAAATCTCAAAGCAGAACGTGGTGAGGTTAATGTGGATCCTCTCTTTGTCAAGTAGTAACTTGAGGAAATTGTCCCCAACTCCTTCCCTCAGTGTACATGTGATCCTCTAGCACCTGCAGAAAGGGGTAGTGTTTTGCTCTGCCCAAGCACAAGGGTGCAGCCAGCAGGAACCTGTTTTGTTGTATCTGCAGGAACAGCGGAGCAAATGGTAGTAGCAGAAATTGTTCAGCACTTGGTGTTTCTCAAGCGTGATCTGCCAAAGCTGAACCTGATCTTTAACTCAGCCTTCAGAGCTTTAATCGAGCCCTTGTAACAGCCGGAAAGGAAGAGGTGTTCAAACGCTGTTTAACCCAGGTACCTTTGGCTAAGTATTGCATCTCTAAAACTGGAGAGTGTTTTTTCTGCTGCCTCTTATGTGTTTTGCTTTCATAATAGGTGAACCTTTTATGAGACTTTCTGTCAATTAGATGCAGACATTGCCTTTTGACCCACGGGCAAGAGATGACACAGAGGTGACCCCTCATTGAGTATGCATTACGTTCTCACGCTCTGCATATTTCCCAGCGTATGGCCTCCTGCTCTGCTGAAGACTTTGTACTTTATTTCAGATTCCCTGGGAGCAGGCGTGGTCCTCTTATTTATGGAGGAGCAGCATGGTGAAAAGATGAAATAATCACTACCTGCAGGCAATAAAAAGGGTTTTAATGGTGGTGATTTTCTGAGAAATCCCCTGCTGAGTACATGATTGCCATGTCTGTTTAGATAAACTCTACGCTCCTAACAGACTACTGTACGCTGCAGTGAGATGTGTATTGAATGAAAACATCATCTGTGTAGGTAAAATAACAAACATACAATTCTCCTAACTTATTAATACCTGGCTGAAGCAAACTTGGAAGCCCCTCAGCGCAGGGCCTGGCTGCTGCATGGGTCTGACAGTAGAGCGGGCTGCTGACTCTGACAGTCTGATCTCTGTAATTGACCATTGTATTTGAGTCCTGACTTGAAAATGTACTTGTCTTTTGAGTACAGCGTGACAGACTTGACTCTGTTGGCTTCCATTCTTTTCTTCCAGTTGTGGAGGAAAGGGGGATTTAGGAAAAACATCTATGCTGAAAGCAATGGGAATATCTAAGTATCATCCACATGAAAGAGGCAGCAATAGCAATGTTCTTGGTAGGCTTCCTGGAGTGTTCTCCTCAGACGAGGGCTTGCATCTCAGAACAACTATTTTGCGTGTGAAAATCTTAGTGAAAAACTTTTGGGCTTGTGATAGTGTACTGAGAAGATGTATTAGTGGAGGGGGGAGTTTATTTTTAGTAAAGGCTCTTCCAAAGGCAGAGATTTTGCTGTTTCCTGGAGGTGTTACAACCTTGAGTTTCCGCTGGCACGTGAAGGTCCATGCCACATCCAGAGCTCTTTGTCATGAAGACTTCATCCTTGGCTCATGCAGGCTTCCCGCAGCACTCTGTGACCTGAGTCTCCTAAATTAGCACCATTGCACTGCGGTATGCTGGTCAGAGTTCCCCTGTCATCTTGGTAGGACTGTACGTTGCTTTGGAAAGTTAGACACAAAGCCTTAAATTAGCTTTTGAAGCTGACTTGGGCTGTGGGAAGTCTTGTAGCTTGTCTGTGAGCGCAGGTGGAGGTGCAGCGAGTTGCAGAAAGTCAAATGTTTGTCACTTCCAACCTGAATTACAGGTTGGGCCCTTACCTGTGAGGAAGGGGTGATGGCTTCTGACACCAGAGGTGAAGGGAGGCACAGATAGCTGTGCATATTGCTTGTCTCCTAAGCTTACTATGGAATTGCAGCATCTTTGAGCTTCTATTCTGCTGTTACGAACTGGGAGGCTGAGTGCAGGCAGGAGATGAAAACAATGTCTTGGCTGCACCTTAGAGCCACCTGGCCTTCCAAATCAAACTTGGCTTCAGTTTGTGCCTATGGCTGGTCACCTAAAAGTTGGCATTTTTGCAATAGGGGCATTCTAGAGCTGATCGTAGCAAGTGTATAAAGGCGTTTGTGAGCTCCCTGGGACGGAGGTGCTAGTTTGCAGGATGCTTTGGAAAGGCAGAAATAACATGTGTTTTTGCAGGATCCTCAGAGAAGAGTAGTCACTTACATATTACGCTCTGAAATACACTGATGCAATGTGATGGTTCTTGCAGTAATGCAGTGTCTTGGTTTATTGGTGGAGTATTGAATCTCTGCAGCCTTCAAGAGTGAGGCTTAAGGGTAGAGATCGTGTCTGTCACCGTAACACTGAAGTAATTTTGTCATTGCTGTTAGTGTGGTCTCCGTTCAATACCTAGTTGTGAACAATCTTCTTTCACGAGTGTGAGGCAGCCAAGTTTATATTTTGTTTTGAAATTAAGCTTTACCTGCTTCCACTGCATAGGGGTTAATTTTGTAAATGGTTAATTTTATAAATGCTTTTCACACTAATACCTTAGCAAATGGCTGGATAAGAAGTTGTGTAGCTTTAAAAAGGTAAGTATTGGTAAAACTTGCACATGGCTGTAGCTTTTTGTACTACTGCTGTTTTTGAGAGGAAGCCAGTTACTTAAAAGGATTGGTTGTTTGGCATAATACGTAAACTCAGTTCTTCTGGCTTAAATGTGAACAAGCTCTACTTCAGGTTGGCCAAGCACGGAGTATCTTGCTCCTTGTTGAGGTCTGCTTTGGTGCTGTGAAGCTGGCTCTGGCATTCTGGATGCGTTTGTAATAGGCTTGGCTATTATATGGCAAAAACGCTATGTTTTAGCTTTTATTTTTCCCTTACAGCTTGTTCAGAAGTCTGGGAAATAGAAGAGTCCATAACTGGAAATACTCTTACAATACTTCAGGCAGAGGTGGAGGTGCTGCCTACTAAACCAACAGAAAACGTCTGCCCTTTGCGGCCAAGTTAGTTTTTTGCCATCTCGGTGAGCCAAAGGGGCGTGTGGCGTGGTCGGGCAAGGGCCGGTGTTGGCACAGAGGAGGTGCAGGGCTCTCTAGCTGGCGTGGATAGATGGACTACCTTTTCTGTTGCCAGTTGAGATCTTTACTTGTTGATTTGCAAGTGTTGCCTAGTAGTGGGTTTTAGATGAATCACTGGAAGATGAAAACTTTGGAAGCAGGATGCCTGGGTTTGATTTCAAATCCTGCTGCTCATGACTTAGAGGACTAAGTACTTGTTTACTCCATCCGTTTCCCCTTGGTAAATTATGGGGTTCTTCCTGAGAGCTTGTAAATATTCAGCACGTGAATAATGACATGTTTTTACCTCAAAACCTGTGCTGTTAAATACAGGCCCAAAGAGAAGGTAGCAGCTCTGGTTTTGGGTAGGCTCTTGCTAACTCTAAATTTCTCGGTGGGAAGCAGGTGGGTTTTCCATTTCCCCTGAACAAGTAAGAAAGGCTTTGCCATAAGGACTGGGAGTATGTGGACTGTTAAGTTCACTTTTAGTTGAAGAAATAAAAGATCTCAAGTGTGTCAGGTATTCTTTTTGGATATTATTTTGTTACGAAGTTTATGCTTGCAGAAGAAAGGTGGGGTTTGGTGAGTTTTTTGGATTCCTAGGGAAGAATTTGTGTTCTGACTTTTTCTTTATGTACCTTATGTCCTGTCTTTGAATTGGCTGAATTTTATCACAGTTCACATTACTTTCAGATCAATACTTCTAGGCAAAGTTATGGTGCTGAACAAGTGTGTTTTGTTCTTTTTATTGACCCAACCTTAATGTATTCAAATACTTAAATGTTTTTTCTTGGTATGGATCTGTTTTTAATAAGCCAGCATGCAGAATGCCAGGGATGGCAGGGAAATGAATGGAGTTATTTCGCAAAATTGTTTCTCTGTCGTTTGGGACACAGGCTGTACCTATTTGGAATTTTCAGCAAGTGTTGAAGTGGGGGTAACTAAACGTAGGCTGTGTTGGCTCTATCAATTCAAGATGTGGCCTACCTGAGCAGAGCAAGAACTGGACAATCCCTGACCTTTTTTTGTTCCAGAAATCATTTGTGCCCTTCTTAAAACTGGAAGGTAATTGGGTGGGTAAGTTAAAGGTGAGAGGTGCTGATGAAAGTGAGACACTCTGAGGATACCAAAGGCAAGAGAACTCTTAAACGTAAAAACTGAATATATTTCCACATTTAGAGAGGGCCGAAGGGGTAGAGGATGTCTTGGTAATTCAGATACAATTAATGTTACGTTGATGCTTGATTTTGAAGCATCTGAAGTCTGAAAAAGATTGTTTGGGGCTTATTCATATTATTGTCGTGTTCTGCATATGCAGTCTCTTCGATTGTTCACTCTGTGTATGCTGTATTTCTGATTAGAAGTTGTAGTCAAAATTTGTACAGATGGGAACTCAAACGAAAAACTCTAAAAGCAAATGTGTTTCATATCCAGAATTTAAAATGTCACATTGCTATGTAACTGGATCTAGATCTCTCACGAATAATGTGATGAGCCATTTTGGGAGGATGTTTCAAATGTGTGGTGCACCCCAGCTGATCACGCTCCTGGTGTGGGTTCTGCAAGCTGATCTCATGGTGTTTTAAAAAAAAAAGGGGGGGGGGGCATTTATTTGAAATGCTTGATTTGAAAGGTTCTGTTAACCTCTAAGGTATATTTGGAAGATCATGGGTAGGTAAGGCAACTAAAAAATGAGGGAGAGTGTTTGATATGGGATGCACTAATTTTTATTTTTTTAACCTCCTTCATTAATAACATCACAGACTTTTCTAACTTTTTCACTTGCAATAATACCATCTCTGACTCTTCACTTAATTTGGTGGAAGCTGATTACTGTTAATTTTGGTAGCTCTCTCCAGTTTTACCTCTGAAAGAACATATGGGAGAAATGTATGAAATTAAAAAAGAAAAAAATGTGGGGGAGGAGGTGGCTAGAGGTAAGCAGGTGTACTCAGAAACAGCTTGGCACTATCTGTTTCAGGGATGCTCTTGTAAAAGTGTTGGCATGCTTAATGGCAAGGAAGAAAAGGCCTCTGCATTTCAGCATTTGTAAGAATTCCAAGTTTCAGTACTAAAAACCAGCTTAGATAAAAGGAGAGTGGTTCTGCTAGCTAATAGATGACTGTAGTCCAGAGTTTGCGTGCTTTATCTCGCTTTCAAGCTCATTTTATAGAATATTGTAATACTTAGTCACATCTCGCTGGAGGACAGCATGTGCTGTGGTACCCCTCTTAGCTTGGTAACTTGCCTCCAATTTTTGATGGTAAACCCTGGGCAGGTTTTCTGTTCTTGGAGGTAAACCTTTTCACAGCAAACCTTACCCGCGGGCAGAAGAAGCTGAAGGCAGTTCGTGGCAGGCCCTGAGCGTGGCAGTGTGTAGCTTGTCTCCCAGCACAGCCGTTTATGTGCAGTTGCCTCTTGGACTTTGCCACAAGTTTGTATCTCGAGGCAACTCCATTTATATAGCCGGGACTCTGGCCAGATGCCGTAAACGTTTATACAATAACAGTGAACGAAGATCCCTGCACATTCTGCGGAGCTTCCAGATGCATGTGTATTGTGGGGATTTTTTTGTGTGGCATGTGTGCTAAATTCCACCTTTCCCTTTGGAGATGTTTATCGTGGGTTGAAAGACCGACTTGGCATGTCTTTTTTGGCATTTTTGTGTCAATGTGAGCAGCGGACAAAGCATGAGGTGTGTGGGAGCTGGGGAGGCTGGACGCTAACAGTGCAGGTCTCTGCCCTTCCGAGCTCGGAGAAGGGCTGTGACTACATATTCTCACAGAAGTGTTAGCTCATATTTTTTTATTGATGCATGTTGTAATTTCACCAGTCAAATCTAGGCTATAAGGCAGCCCTGTTGCAAAATGTATACTTGAAAGGTGCTTAACGCTGCTTACAGACTGTATAGCCATAAGTAAGCTAGCTTTATGCTAGCCAAGAGGCGTATTTGGGACAGCATGGGCATCAGACACTGAATGTTAACCCAGGGGGCTGCCTAGTCCACAGCTGCCTGTGTTCCTGCAGTGCGTGGTACTAAAAGTCTGCAATACTTCTAACATGGCTGAAAGTATCCCATCTAGCTTCAGCACAGTGGTGTATGCTGCTGTGGTGCCTCTGGCCTGGATCTGGCTGTGGTGGGATAGGCTGGAGGTGCCGGGTTTTTCCATGCCAGAGTACTGAAGGCTTGCTAAACTGTGCTGCTGCATTTCACGCGAACAGGCTGGGTTTGAGTATCGCAGTCTCTGCTCCAGTTGTGGTGGTTGCCTGCTGAGATCCTGTCAGACACAAAATGCTGGTTGCCTGCTCGTGTGAATGGGCAACCAAGGGCAATAATACAGAAAAAAGCTTTCATTAGCAGCCCTGTGCTGGGCTGTATCACACACGTTAATACATGAATAGGAAAAGTGGTCTCAAATTTAAAGAACAGGCTTAGGAGATTATGAAGAGGCTGCTTCTATATGAAGGGGTGTGATATTTTGCTGTTTTTCTTCCCCCATCTGTTGCAGCAGACTAATTGCTCATTTGACTTCATGAACATAAATTCCTGAGCCTGCTGAACTCCCCAGCCCCTCTGCTTTCCACCATGGACCAGGATTATGAGAGACGTCTCCTACGCCAAATCAACATACAGAATGAAAACACAATGCCTTGTGTAAGTACAATGGGCTATGCTAAACAGTCTTAGTCTGCCTATTAAATTGTTGTCTGTCTTGCCTGTGACGGTTTTCACTTGAAAGATATGGGATCTCTTTGAAGCAAACCTTAGTCTTTTGTTGGGCTGTGAGCAGGTGTGAGTTCCTGAGCTGTTCTAGGAATAACCAAATAACTTGATTTCAACAAAGCTTTTGAATATATAAATTCAGTTCAGGTTGCAAAAAGGAGTTAAGATATTTTTATGCGGCTCAGTAATGCCTTATTACTAAATAATCTCAGTAAGTACACGTGGAACGTGAAATGTTGGGGTCTAACAAACAAACCAACTGTAAGGCTTGACAAGATAGAGCAAGGCCAGTGGATGCCACCAGGATGGTCAGCGGGGGTGGAGGAGGAAGATGCTGAGACCTGTTCAGCCTGGAGAAGATGAGGCTCAGGAGGGATTAAATTGTTGCTTTCAGCTACCTAGTGGGTGGTTATGGAGAAAATGGAGTCGGACTCTTTTCGGAGGTACATGGTGGAAGGACTGGAGGCAATGGACGCAAGCTGCAACAGGGGGAATTCCAGTTAGATATTAGGAAAAAATGTTCACAGTGAGGGCATCCAAACACTGCAAGAGGGAGCTTGTGGGGTCAGTGTCCTTGGAGATGCTGAAAACTCAACTGGATGAGGCTGTGACCTTCAATGTAACTTTGAAATTAGCCCTGTTCTGAGCTGGGGTCCTTTCCAACATAAATTATCCTATGAAAAAGAATGTGACCACAGTTGAGGAATCTGCTGCTCACCCTGCCTGCAGTCTGCCCTGCTCCAGCCTTCCACGTGTTTGCCTTGACAGCGTCAGCTTGAGAAGGAGCAGTGAGAAAGTGTCTGTTTAGTTGCTTCTTTTGACAGAAGTTCCCATGGTAGTTGGACCCTGATGTGCTTACTAGTTCTGTTAAGGGGATAAAATAATGCTTGGCTCTTCTACTTAGGCATAGTCAGCTTTGACAAGACCTCACTGATGTTTTTCAGATCCCTGCTCTGAACAACACTTGTTCTTGTGTGTGTCTTTTATTCTTTAATTCAGGTAGCAGAGATGAGAAGAACCCTGACGCCTTCCAATTCTCCGATGTCTTCTCCTAGTAAGCATGGTGACAGATTCATTCCCTCAAGAGCTGGGGCGAACTGGAGCATCAACTTCCACAGAATAAATGTAAGTTTTGCTCCCCTCTCCTACAGTTCAGCCTTGGAACCGAGCAAATGTTGTGTTTTGTTTTGGCTGGTGAAATTGCTCTGCTTATCTCCTGCACCACAGTCTTTTCCTTCCCCAAAAGTGTTCCTTTGAATGCATGTCTTCAAACAGGCTGCCCCTGTGGTCCGGGAGGCTACTTCAATTGTTGTTTTACCATATATCATGAGTTTTCTGCATGATTATAGCATGTTTCTCCTTTTCAGGAAAATGAAAAATCACCAAGTCAAAACAGAAAAGCAAAGGATGCTACATCGGACAATGGCAAAGGTGAGCCCACCTTTCTACCACTCGTGCCACGCTTTTATTTCAAACTGTCGGTGAGTTTGGAAATAAAGAGAACACTGGGACTTTCGTGCTTATGCAAAAACTCGTGCTGGCGTTTTAGGAAACGCCCACATCATGAGAGTGAATGCCAGATCACCTCAATAGGCTTCTGATGAGCGTCTGGGAAATGAGAGGCTATTTGTATCCCTTGATTTATTGTGCAGTGGAAGCACTTTCCTGATGGAGTGGAAGGAGGGGAAGCTTGCTGCTAATCTTGATTCCAGACTGAGGCCCTAGGCTCATTAGGAGGCACTGTGAATGTACAAATGAGGCAGAGGTGATCCTGCCACTCTCTGCAGAGCTGTTTGCTGCTTATGAGTTCTCTGCCTAAGGGCTCGTTTGGGTTCACAGATGGTCTTGCTTACTCTGCCTTGCTGAAGAACGAACTCTTAGGAGCAGGGATTGAGAAAGTGCAAGACCCACAGACGGAAGACAGGAGGCTGCAGCCATCCACCCCGGAGAAGAAGTCTCTTTTCACTGTAAGTTGGTTACTTTGCATTAAAACCAATGGAGGTTGCACGTGTGCATCACAGGAACAAAGCACCCGGTTCTACCAAGCTGCTAGTGCAAGTGAGTTAGTGTTGTGGCTTGACTAAGATAAGATGGTGATAACAAAATTTGGTGGCCTGTAAAGAGGACATATCTGCAGCAAGCTACTTACTTCCTATTTCTGTACTGGCAGGGAAGCTGAGTTGGAACTAAGCTTTTTTGGACAGTGTAGTAAATGACCAAATCAAGCTTTTGGACTTCAGTGGAGATTAGGGTTTTTTTGTATGGTTCTGGAGCACCTGGAAAAGGGAGGAACTGAAAAGGCTGGAAAATCTGACTGTGGGTGTTGGAGTTCGCGAGGCATCAGGGACCAGTGCATGTTGCAAGTGATCCCCTGGGTCTTGAACATGCTGAGTTCTTACTAGATGTGTTTTCTTTATGCAGTATTCGCTCAGCACAAAACGCTCCAGTCCAGATGATGGCAACGAGGTCTCACCGTATTCCCTGTCTCCTGTTAGCAACAAAAGGTAATACTGATTTTGCACAGACTGCAAGAAGGGAAGGGTTGGGACAGAGGATTCAGTGAGGTTCTCTCAGGCTTCTTTCTAAGGCACCCAAAATTGCTATGTGACTTGGTTTTGGAAATCTGGGGAGCTAAGTAGGGATAGTCAAGCTCAAAGAATTTCTGCAGGTGCCTAACCTGCCTAGATACGTAATATGTCTTGGCTAACTTTCAGTAGTCAGTTTACCTTTTTGCTCCCTGGCTCCTTTATAGAAGCGGAACCTAATTCCTTCCAGTCTTACCTCCTGGAAAGAATTTTGCAGCCTCTTTGTCTGTGCATTTCTGTAGAAATGCAGGTATGCTTTAAAGAGTGGCTACATCTGTGTCTACCATCTGCTGTGATATGTAAGATCCTGTAGTTGTTTTTATATCTGTTTTTGTAAACAGTCAGAAGCTGCTAAGATCACCTCGAAAGCCAACTCGGAAAATCTCAAAGATTCCTTTCAAAGTTCTGGATGCCCCAGAGCTTCAGGATGACTTCTACCTGAACCTGGTGGACTGGTCCTCTCTCAATGTCCTCAGCGTTGGCCTTGGGACTTGTGTTTACCTATGGAGTGCTTGTACTAGCCAGGTAAATGATCATCAGTGTCTGGAGAACAAGTACCCATTGTTGTAGGTCTTTTCCAGCCATAGCATCTTTCAGAGCTATGGAACGTGCTGTGTGAGGGATTAAGCGCTTGTAACGCCCTGTCCCAAACTAGGTTCTAGTCTGCGAGACAGCTAATAGTGTAGTATGACAATAACAAGTGTTTCTTTTTCCATTCTGTCCTACTTTCAAGGTAACCCGACTGTGCGATCTCTCTGTGGAAGGAGATTCTGTAACATCTGTGGGCTGGTCAGAACGGGTCAGTATAACACTCTCAACAGTGACAACTGAAACGCCTGTAATTTAGACACTATCATTGTAGCTGTATAGCTCTTCCTCACAGGTGTTAACTTCTTAGATTATCTTCCTGTATGTCCCCAAACTCCCTATATGCATCACAAATCAAATGTGTTTTCATAGAATTGTAGAATGGTTTAGGTTGGAAGGGACCTTAAAGATCATCCAGTGCCACCCCCCTGCCCTGGGCAGGGACACCTCCCACCAGCCCAGGTTGCTCCAAGCCCCGTCCAACCTGGCCTTGAACACCTCCAGGGATGGGGCAGCCACAGCTTCTCGGGGCAACCTGGGCCGGTGTCTCACCGCCCTCACGGTGAAAATTTTTTTCCTAGTATCTCATCTAAATCTCCCCTCTTCCAGCCTGAAGCCACCACCCCTTGTCCTGTCACTATGTGCCCTTGTAAAAGTCCCTTTCCAGCCTTCTTGTAGGCCCCCTGCAGATACTGGAAGGGGCTCTAAGGTCTCC
>RSEF01000028.1:701047-716681 GCA_003993805.1 Himantopus leucocephalus
TGGATTGCTTGTGCCCTGCTGTGTTGTCCCTCCAACAGATATCTGGGAGGTTGAAGTCCCCCATGAGGATGAGAGCTTGTGAACATGAGGCTGCTCCTCTCTGTCTATAGAGGGCCTCATCCACTCAGTCTTCCTGGTGGTGGCCTGTAGCAGACCCCCACTGTAATGTCACCTGTTCCTGCCTACCCTCTAATCCTGACCCGTGAGCTCCTCATCCATCCCCAAGCGGAGCTCCATGCACTCCAGCTGGTCACTGACATAGAGGGCGCACCCCCTCCTCGTCTCCCCTGCCTGTCCTTCCTAAACAGCCTGTATCCGTCCATTCCAACGCTCCAGTCATAGGAGCCATCCCACCACATCTCCGTGATGCCAATAAGATCATAGCCCTGCAGGCGTGCGCACGTCTCCAGCTCCTCTCATTATTCCCCATGCTACGTGCATTTGGAAAGAGGTGTCTAAGTTGGGCCCCCGATGAAGCTGACTTACGGGCTGGAGTGGCTGGTATTCCTTTGTGCTGCGCTCCAGATGCTCTCCTGTTCACCTGCGACCCTTCTCTAGGCATCTGTTGCTGGTATTGGCATCATACTGGTAGAAGTGGGATGGATTGGGGTTCCCCTCTCCCAGTGACTGTAGTTTAAAGCCCTCTTCACGAGCTTGGCAAGCATCTGACCAAAGATGTTCTTCCCCTTCTTTGACAAGTGGACCTCGTCAGGCCCCAGTAGACCAGGTATCTCAAACTGAGTCCTATGGTCTAAGTAGCCAAACCCCTGGCTGTGGCACCAGTCCTGTAGCCATGTGTTGATTTGCCAGATGCACCTGATCCTATCTTTGGCCCTATTTCCTGTCTGCACTATTTTTCTCTGCTAAATGAGAGGGGATAGAGAGCAACCTCTTCTATCTTCAGGTTCTTGAGGCATTTGCTAAGAGGTGTGGGAGGGAGAAAGAGCCGGTTCGCTTCTCCAGCTCTTGACAATAGAGTGTTACAATAAATATATTCCAGCCAGGCTGCTTGGCCCTCTCGGTAGGGAAAGATGTAAGATGGAAGAACTCTGGATGCTTTCCATCTTGTGAGGCTTATCTCAAGTCTTTTCTTCAGCTTCTAGCTTTTGTTTTAAGTCCGCTTTTACTTACTGGCTTTACTGATCTTGGTTTTCTGTTTGTCTAGGGGAATTTGGTAGCCGTTGGCACTCACAAGGGCTTTGTACAGATCTGGGATGCAGCTGCAGGAAAAAAGCTCTCCATGCTAGAGGGGCACACAGCCAGAGTCGGTAAGGAGGTGGGAGGTAGAGGTTTCGCATGTTTCATTTCTTCATGACTGAACTTTTTCCTTGTAAGCAAGAGATCTGCTTGAAATAGCAGAACTCAAAAAGTACCAGAATTGATACTTATTCTCTGCTATGCCTTGAGCAGTCTTCAAAATACCATCACCTAGTAATTGTGGTGTTCTGATCTTGGGTGTGGTGGTGTTTGAGTATTGCAGCAGGTGTTTCCTCCATGTCTGAGGCATTTTTGGTTTGGTTGCAACATCTTTTTTCACTGCCACTGGCTTCCGGTTTCAGCCCTGCAGGCAGGCTGCTTTACACTGAGATTTCCAGTTCCCTTATTCTGCGGGGACTGTATTTTTCACTCAGAGGTGCTGTGAATCTGAATGCTGGAGTGAGATTTGGGAAGTCGAGGCACCTTCTGAGTTCTATTTCTGTGCTTTACTGCACTGTGAAATGTGATTAGTGATACCTTCAGTATGTTTGTGCGGGTTAATCTTTCTTTGTACACTATTCTAGGACTTCAGACAGTGGGTAGTCTGGAGGTCTGTGAGCACAGATTTATTTTTTTTTTTTTTTTAAAAAAAACTCGGCAGCTATGGTGGCTGTGTTCTGCCTAGCCGCTCCCGCAGGACTCCCACAACATACGCGTGTGCTCTGCCTGTGTTACAGGTGCCTTGGCATGGAACGCGGACCAGCTGTCTTCTGGGAGTCGAGACAGGATGATCCTTCAGAGGGACATCCGCACCCCACCCCTGCAGTCTGAGCGGCGACTCCAGGGCCACAGGCAGGAGGTCTGTGGGCTCAAATGGTCTACAGACCACCAGCTCCTGGCCTCTGGAGGAAATGATAATAAGGTATAGTACTTCCAAGGAGTCGTGTGAGGCTTAGTGTCTTGAGGCTTTCACCAAGAAATGTCAGACCCCCTTTCATAGAATCATAGACTGGTTTGGGTTGGAAGGGACCTTAAAGCTTATCCAGTCCCACCCCCTGCCCTGGGCAGGGACACCTCCCACCAGCCCAGGTTGCTCCAAGCCAGGGATGGGGTAGCCACAGCTTCTCTGGAGAATTTGTTCCAGTGCCTCACCACCCCCATAGTGAAAAATTTCTTTCTAATATCTATTCTAAATTTCTCCTCTTCCAGTTTGAAGCCATCACCCCTCGTCCTATCACTACATGCCCTTGTAAAAAGTCCCTCTCCAGCTTTCTTGTAGGCCACCTGCAGATACTGGAAAGCTGCTATAAGGTCTCCCTGGAGTCCTTTCTTTAAGGATATTTATCCTTTCTTTAAGGATATTCAGCCTCTCTGAAAGGGGCTTTCTGTTTCAGGTGTTGGACTGTGTCCAAACATAAATCATGCTAAGCTTCTACTCAGCCTCCTCCTCTAATAAAATTAAAAACACAAATTTAATTTTGCTTCTGTATTTGGCTAATTAAATCTATAGCTTGAGTCAGGGGTTTGAGTTCAACAAAGCTACTGCTCAGCTGTGCTTCCTGACTTTGTTTAGGTAGAGTATAGTCAAGTTTGTTGCAATAATGTTTATATATGCAGAAGGAAACCAAGTTTAGAGCTATATAAGTTCTAAAACCTATAACGCAGGCTTGTAGTATGCTGAGCACCATATGGAAGAAGCATCTGTTGCGGAGAAGCTGTGTTCAGAGCCCTTTGGAGCGGGTTGCTAGGTAGTGAATTTGCCCAGTGTCTGTGTGACAGCATGGTTGTACCGAGTTCCTCCTGCTCAGAATAACTTCTAATGAATTTGAGCATATTTCTAAATGCATTCTGGAATAATACAGCTGTAAAGACAAAAGAAGGCTTTGAGTTCACGTTCAGTGACACTGTGTTTTTGGCTTCATAAGCTTAAGTTAAGGACGGTTAGCTTCCTTGTGGCCCAGGGGTAGAATGGCTCCTCAGTGGAGGTTGGTGGCAGGCTGGGAGTCAGGGCTGCAAGTGCAGAGTGGAGATGCGTGCGCTTGGGCAGAGCTGTGGGAAACCATCTTGTTGCCCAGCTGCCATCATCGGTCCCAGTGCAACATCGTGGCTTGTGGGTGTTGCAGACATGTGACTGCAGCGCAAGTTTGATCACGTCTTTCCTTTCTGCCAGCTCCTTGTCTGGAATCACTCCAGCCTGAGTCCTGTCCAACAATACACAGAGCATCTTGCAGCAGTAAAAGCTATCGCCTGGTCTCCACACCAACACGGACTTCTCGCCTCTGGCGGTGGGACAGCTGACCGCTGCATACGCTTCTGGAACACGCTCACCGGGCAGCCTTTGCAGTGCATCGACACTGGGTCACAAGTGTGTAACCTGGCCTGGTCGAAACATGCCAACGAGCTAGTAAGTTCCTCCCTGTGCTGTCCTGCTGCCGAGCTGTCTTGTGTTTGGAGGCATGATGCGTATTTCCCTCTATCCTTTCAGGTGAGCACCCACGGATACTCGCAGAACCAGATCCTCGTCTGGAAATACCCCTCGTTAACTCAAGTAGCAAAGCTAACAGGGCACTCGTACCGAGTCTTATACCTGGTAAGTGATGGCCGTGTCTCTGAAAACTTCTGTAGCTGCTTCTCTGGCTGCGCACGTGCTGAGATGAGACCCAAAGCCGCGGTGCCAGTAGCACTGTAAGCTGCCTGTAGGCTAGGTGGAGATATGAATGCTGTGCTGCAAGCAATGAAAAACGCCCTGTATCAGGTTTCCTTGCCTGCAAGGGATACTTTGATTTGCTGTTATGGAAATGTGAGGCTTTATTAATGAATAGCAAAGCCTGCCAAAACTCTTCTGAGGAAGCAAAAGCATCTCTTCTTGTTCCCTTAAGTCTTGAGCACTTTTTCACTGGTGACTGCCAGCAGGGGAAGAATTTGATGCTTTCAGTCCTAATTTGCCATTAAAACGCTTGCTGCAGTTAATCCACATTGATCTCATACCTGCTTTGTTACTGTTATGTAGGGCTTTCAGCGGATTCATAACAGAGATTATAAATACGCTGATGCTGTTTTGTGAGGTAGATGCCAATGTAAGTGACTAATAGAGCTGGCAAACGCCAGTCGTATCACCCTTCCTGCCTTAACACATTTATGATCTGGGGAGGAATGGGCTCAATTACAAATGGCTTGGATTTCTTAACATGGGAATCCTTTTTATGATAATTCCACCCGTGTGTTCCATGGCTGCATAAGTAAGATGCAAGTGCTCGAATTGGCACCTACTGAGACTGAATAAGGCACATGAAAGCAGAGGTGGTTGTTTGCTTTCTCGCTGCCAGCCAAGTAGGAAGGGAGAGTTAAGTATCTCTCATGCATTCCAATGAAGATTTGTTTTTAACCTCAAAAATGTAACAGATGCTAAAGGTTGCTCTCTCTTGGCCTTAGGCGATGTCCCCTGATGGGGAGGCCATCGTTACAGGAGCTGGAGATGAAACCTTGCGCTTCTGGAACGTCTTCAGTAAAACTCGCTCAACAAAGGTAAGGATGCATTGTGTGGATGGCTGCAACTGTGTCCTGCAGGAGGCTCAGACTTTGGGGGGTGAATTCAGTCCAGGTTTGCTCTGTTCTGCAGCCTTGCCTCTGATCTCTTCACCATGTCCTGCAGATTGAGGGCTGGATGCAGTGAATCATAGACTGGTTTGGGTTAGAAAGGACCTTAAAGATCAGCCAGTTCCACCCCCCCCGCCATGGGCAGGGACACCTTCCACTAGAGCAGGTTGCTCCAAGCCCCGTCCAAGTGTTCAAAGGGTTAAACTTTGCTGAGATATAAAGGGATTTGCAGTCATCAGGTGAAATAAAAGGTTGCCTCTGTGTGCCCAAGGCAGTGTGACAGAACATCCTTCTCCTGGCTGCTACAGAGCTGCTGAACATAGCAGCGTTTCAGGGAGCTCACTCTGAGCCCGCTGTCTTCCCTGCTAGCGCACTGCTGTGAACTGACCCGCTCCTCAGAGATGATGTATCCCCTAGCTGCTTACGGAACTGCTTGAAACGGTGGCTTGGATGGTAATGGGATCATGGATGCCGCCGCTGACAACTCACTGTCACCGAAAGCAGGTTGTGGCAGATGCTCCGAGAGCTTTTTTCTGGCTGTCTGGCAGAGGGATCTTAAGGAATGAGCTGCGGGGAGCTGGCATTGCCCACGACTGGGTGTCTCCTGGGTTTCTGACGGCCCTGGGGTACAGCTTCCTGCAAAGCTGTAGGAACAGCACACTTGCCCACCGTGCTCCTTGTTATCAGTTGGAAAAAAAACCATGGGAATATTTATGGTATTGGACTTTGAATGGTGAGCTTAGATCATGCCCCAAGCTAGAGATACCTCTCCAGATTAGCAGTTGTTTTATTAAGAAGAAAAAAAACCCCAAAACCAACTAACAGAAGCACAGAGAGTAATGCTGCAGCACAGCTGTGGAGTACTTAGCATCTGCTTTGTCTTTTCTTCTCAGGAGTCCGTATCCGTTCTCAACCTCTTCACCAGGATACGATAAACCCCGTACACTGCGACCCAGGAGACTACAGCCTGACATACCAGGATAAAACCACTACCTGGGTGTGCATGGAACCCCAAACGATCAGCCAGAAGGGGAGGGAGAGCCAGTGGGACTGGAGGATGGACCCAACAGATGCTAATTAAATACGTGCTTGTGAACCACGCCGGGCAGTATTTGGGATGGGGTTGGGGAGGGGAGGGAACTGCCAAAGGTTTACGGATTCGTCCTTCATAAAGGGAAACGGGTACAAGAGAAATGTTAAACCAGCGTCCTCCAACCCTCATGTTGTGTACTGGAGAAAACATGTATGAAATGGACCACTGAGACCGGACCAAGGCCATCCCAGCTGCTGTGTTGTCCCCTCCTGGGAGAGACGAGAGCGTCCTTGCCTCTGTGGGAACGGGTCCCTCTGGCCTCGGATGGACATCCTTGGAGGTAGGAGCCAGCCAGACTTGTTCAATACAACCTGTGCGAAGAGGCCTGACTCCGGGCTGGGCGTTAGCCGCTCTCACTATCTAAGGGCATTGTTTATAGCCTGGCATCCCCGTTACATGAAGAAACTGGAGGACTGCTTTATTTTTTTTTCCCTCTTTTTTTTTTTTTTTTCCAAATAGGTACTGTAGTACTTAATACAATCATTCCCGTAAGACAGCTTGATTTTTGGCATGCTTGACAGCTGCCTTCAAACGAATGTGGTTTTGGGCTCTAAACTTTGGAGGAGACTTGAAAAGGCTCCACCTCGGAGGGGGCAAGTTCTGAAATTGCTATTGCATGTTCTGGGTTGATCCTTTTAGTTAACAGAGAGGAAAAACAATGGCTTTAAAAAAAAAAAAAAAAAAAANACAACCACCGTGCATGTGGAGCTTCCCACAGTGCCATTTGGGGCAGGCTGGTTGCTCTGGAGTCTTCCTGAGGACAAAAGCAGTTGAGATGTGTTGGAGAAACAAAACAACTCATGTGGATCTTGTTTTTTTGGAGAGAGCGTGGCCTCTTCTGGCTGGAAGGGGGGAAACACCATGTCTGGGCGAGAAGAGGGGTTCTTTTTCTAAAGCAAGGAAGAAGTGTTGCTTTTTTTTATCTCCAAGTCAAAGCCAGGGACCTGTTCTTGGGTTTTTTTTGTGGTGGGTTTTTTTTGGGACTTTTTTGTTTGTTTGTTTTTTTAAAAAAAAAAAAGTTGTGTGGGAAGAGAGCGCCTGCTTGTGTGCATGGAGCCTGTGTGATGAGTGCCGTGGGATGTGATGCAAAGCACTTGTGTGTATGTGTTGCTTTTAATTTAAAGAGAAGCTGTTACGCTTGCAGCAGCCTGTTCCTGTCTTACTTTGTACACGTGCCAATGCTCTCCCTGCCGTGCACCCGGCTCCGGCCTCGTGCCCTCTCCAGTGCACTGGGATGCGAGTGCTCTTTCCTGTTCTCATTTGGATTTTCCTGGCTGTGTATATAGACCTTGACCTGTTCTCTGTAGAGTCCGTAGGCAATACTTTTCTCTCTTTTTTTTTTTCTCTTTTTCTTTTTTTCTTTCTTTTCTTCCACCTTCTTTCCCTGAAACCAGACTGTAGGGGTGGCAGTAGGAGTAGCTTTGTCCCTCCCCAGTGCCACTGGTTATCCTTAGGGTGAGCTGCTGAGGTGTAGGAAGGTGGGTATGGAGAAGGGCAGCGAGGTGCCATTCTGTTCACTGCAGCCTTGACCACGTGTGCCGTTCCGCCGGGGCCTGGATCAGGCTCTTGGTGCTACCTCTGCACGTCGCAGGTACTTGAAGACACCAGTGAGCAGCTCGTGTGCTGGCAGCTCGCCGCTCCTTAGCAGGCTGGCAGCGCTGAGTCTCCAAAGCCCAAATTGGCAGCCGCATCGTCGTCTTATAGCCTCACTTGCCTCCAAAATGTAATTTCAATGTAATTTCTGAAACGTGGTTTCGACACAACTACTTTATTGTGGTTCTTGCTGCAGGAGCGCGGGGCTTGGTTTAAAAATCATCCTCCCAGCCCCTCTCTTGTTGCTTGTTACCTTCACTGGCACCGTTAAACTTCATCGTGTGGAAGGAACACTGCAAAGCACTGAGTTGTTGTTAAAATTATGTCAGATCATTAAGTTGGCAAGCGGGTTTGAAGTGGAAGGCCACCTGCAGCAAGACATGGTCTTGTCATGGGTGTCTGTCGTGTGTGATGCCGCCCCGTCGGGCAGCAGCGCCCGGGGACGGGCGGGGTTTACCCCAGGGGTGGAAGTGGTTGGTAGCTGCTGCTGTGGATTTTCTTGTCTGTTATGGATCATCTCCTGCCTAAATCCCGGCACGCGGACCCCCAGGAGATGCTGCTTTCTCCTTCAGGAAGAAGTAGATGGTTGGGGTGGGGGCACACACACGGTCTCAGCTGTGGGGTGGTTTCACACTGGTTTATGCCCGTTCTGGAGCAGGAGGAGGGAGCCGGGCAGCCCAGCTGGGGCGCGGGGTGGCATGTGGCACTGACAGGGCTCCCCAGTGCCCCGGGACTCCCGTGGGGATGGCGGAGGGAGGGGTGGGTTTGCTTCCTGCCCCGCAGTGCGGGTGCATTCCCCTGGAGAGTCCCGGGGCGGTGGGCAGCATGTGCTGCCTCCGCAGCTGGGTGCTCCCTGGGTGCTGCGGAGGGGGCCAGCCCCTCGCTGTCCCCTCCCCGCATCATGCTCCTCTCCTGCCAGGGACTTTCACAAACCACATCTCTCACTTCTTGTCGCTTCGGAGCTGCCTTGGGAGCAGGTTGGCTTATCGTGACTCCTCTCATCATGCTTGGCAGGAAGGGCTAGTGACTTCCGAGCCATGGCTGGTCTGCAGCTGAGCTTGTTGGCTAACAAGCGTGGTGAGAACGAGCTGTTCAGATGGACTTAGCTGTTAAAGCACGGCACAAACTCCTTCCCCCACCCCGCTCGCAGCTGCC
Source organism: Himantopus leucocephalus (assembly GCA_003993805.1). Classification (NCBI taxonomy): domain Eukaryota; kingdom Metazoa; phylum Chordata; class Aves; order Charadriiformes; family Recurvirostridae; genus Himantopus; species Himantopus leucocephalus. The sequence goes on from RSEF01000028.1 coordinate 709,683, forward strand.
AAGGCAGGAGCGGAGTTCCCAGAAGTGCTCTCTGCAGGTCTTCCACTGCAAGAGCGGGTGTTGGCGGGTGCGTGCGTGTGTCTTGGCTCCCGTGGGCGAGTGGCGTGACGCTGTGGGCTGGCTGGAGTGTGCTGCGGCGCGTTAAGTGGGGAAAAGAGCAAAGCTAATGTGAGCTCGTGTTTTCAGAGTGTTATCTGTAAGCGCTGAACCATGCGGGCGGGTTGAGCAAAGTGTCCTCCCAGAGTCTGTGTGATAAAGTCTGCGACCTTGTGGCATTGTTATATATAAGGCATCATATGGTGGGGGAAAAAAAAGAAAAGATTGCAGAGAGCGTTGTAACTTTTCCATGTAAAGCAATCTAACTGGCATTAAACAAGTTGTGAGTTTATGTCTCTTGGGCTTGGTGGCTCCACTTTGCTTTTCCAGGGTGAGGTGAGGGGTGCAGAGAGTCACTGGGTGCTCTGGAGCTGCCCCCCTGGGTTCAGAGGCCCCCGCGGTCCCGCAGTGGTCGTCCCAGGCTCTGGAGGTACCAGTGTTCCCAGCGCAGGTCCTGCCTGTGGTTTATTGCTCCCACCTGCTTGCTCCTGTTTGCTTTCCTGCTGCTGGAAAACGCGGGAGGCGCAGCCACAGCCCGCCCTGCTCCTCTTCACCTCTGTGGGGCAGGGAGGGATCAAAGGTGCCCCTGCCCTGGTGCAGCCCCCTCCCCCAGTGCCCCCCTCCTTGGCGTGGGGCAGTTACTGGGTGCCAGTTCCGGCCGCTCTGGCGTGGCTGCAGCGAGGCCATGGGCAGCACAGGGCATGGAGCGGGGCGGAGCACAGACGCTGGGTGCCACAGAGCACACTCGAGACAGAGGTCCCTGTGCCCCCGTGAAGGTGGGACCCTCGCCTGGGGGAGCAGAACCCCCCTGCCCCACGGCGGCTCCTGCCTGGCTGTGCCTCGCTGGCCCTGGGGCAGAGGAGGGAGGGCTGTGGGGGTGTGCAGCAGCCCTTGTGCTGGCTCCGTCCCACCATCCGGAGCGGGGGGGGGTGTCCCTCCCATCCCCCCCTCCAGCCCCTGCTGCCTTTAAGAACATCCCACAAGTGGTGTGCAGCCCTGCGCCCCTCCCAAAGCGTGTCCCCTGCCCTGCTTGAGGCCTGGGGGCGGGGGTGTGTGTGTGAAGCCCTGACAGCTCCCCCAGTGACCAGTATGTAACACTGGGGGGAGTGGGTAGGGGGGGCGCACCAGGCTCAAGCAGGCCCCGTGCTGGAAGACCACCCCCCATGGGTAGCCCCATGGCAGGGAGGGAGGGACGAGGAGGTGGAGGGACCCTGGTCCACCATCGCCCCCTACGTCGCCCCCCGCTGCTGGCAGTCGGCCCACGCTGTCCCAGAGGGGGAGCGGGATCTCCCCTGCCCTCAGGTCCGAAGCTGAGCTGGGGGGTCTGGGGTGGGGCAGGGATGGCACAGGGAACTGGGAGGAGAAAATAGCGGGGCAAGGAGGTGTCAGTGCCTCAGTTTCCCCACCTCGGGGGGGTGGGAGGGAATCCCCAGGGCCCCTCAGCCTGACCCAGCTCGGGTTGAGCTCAAAGGCTTTGGGCTGCGAGGACCCTGCTGTGGGGTGCAGGTCCTGCTGTGCCCGTCCCTCGCTCTGCCCAGCGCCTGTGGGAGGTGGCCTGGTGGGACCCATCGCCCCCCCCGGGGACACTGCACCTGCTGGTGACACTTCTTCTGGCAGGAGAGACCAGTCCCAAGGGGGCAGTATGGTAAGAGCTGGGGCGGGGGGGCCTGGCTGGCTGCAGGGCCCTGGGACCCCCAGCTGTGACCCCGTCCCCTCTGCGTCCCCCTTGTCACCCGCAGCCAGAGCCTCCAGGGCGCTGGGGGGCAGCTCAGGGTATGTCCCCACACTCTCCTTATGCGTCCCCCTCACCAGCCGGGACATCAGCACCTGGAGCACCCTCCACCACCAGTAAAAGCCACTGGTCCTGCTGCCACCCGGGGGCCCGGCCTGTTCCTGGGGAGCAGGGAGGGGATGGGGGTGCCAGGAGGGGTGCTGGGGGGGGACCGGTTCGTGCTTGTCCCGTGGCATCTGGCCTGGCCGGGTGCTGCCCACCCCAGCCCCCCAAACCCTGCCTGGGGTTGGGGTGCTCACAGCCTCCCCCCACTTGTCCCAACGAATAAGGCAGCCACGTGTCCTCGGGGAAGGGGCAACGTGGCCCCCCCTCCCCAGCCCAGAGTGCCCCCAGAGTGGGGGTCACATCTTTATTAATTAAATAGTTCTGTCCCTTTGTCCCTGCCTTGCCTGGCACTGGGTCCCCCCTCCCCTCTGCCTGCCACCCCCCCTCGGTGGTGAGGGATGGGGCCTGACCCCAGCNCGAGGGCTAGGGATGGGGGGGGGGTGGGGGCCTGACCCCAGCCAGCCCCCCCTGAGCTTCTCATTGCCCCCTGCGGAGCTCTCCGGGTTCCTCCTGCTGCTGCTCAGGGTGGGGAGACATGGGGGGAGCGAGACGGAGCCCCGCAGCCTGTGCGGGCTCCCCCGGCATACTGGGGGGGGCTGGAAGGCACTCAGTGATGGAGCCCCCCTGTTCCCCAAGAGGTGGAGGGAGGACTTGCAGCAGCCCCCAAGTCTGTCCCCCGGCTGGGGCCCTGGTGATGGCTGGGTCCTTGCTGGCCTCACGTCTTCTTGTACCTGGCGGGGGGGGAGGCAGGGTGAGGGGGGGGTCCCCACTGCACTGGGGACAGAGGGGCCCCCGCTACTCACTGGTGTGACGGGTTGAGGTCTGGCCAAGCCCCCACGGACGCCAGCTGCTGCTCCAGGTCCACGATGCGCAGACCGATGTACCCCGAGGAGAGCAGCAGGGCCACCATCCTGGGGGACAGGCCAGTGTCAGGCACGGGGGTCACAGCCGGGCAGGAACAGTGCCACGGCCAGGCTCCTGCGCGCTCACCCTGGGGACGCAGTGGCCCGGCCAGTGCGAGTGCCCAGGGGGAGTCGGGGAACCCCGGGCTGCCAGTGCCAGACTGGAGAGCCTGCCTGTGCCGTGGTGCAGCAGGGACGGGGACCCAGGGGGTGTCCCAAAGCCCCGAGGTACACGAGCGGGTCCCGGGGACTCACAGCAGCAGGTAGATGAGGATGATGGTGTTGAGGGGGCTCAGCTGCGCCACGGTCCGGGCCCATAGTGCGGTGTGGTGTCCCCCTGCCAGGATGAGGCGGTGGTGTCAGTGCGGGGGCTGCTGAGAGCCCCAGCCTGGCCCCCATGGTGGGCTGTGCCAAGGGCCAGCCCTGGGGTCAAACCCCAGCAGCATCCCCCTCCCCAGGACCCCCGACGCACCCCAGAGGCTGCATGGCTTTGCCAAGGGCACCCGCTCACCGCTGCTCAGAGCTGGCGCTGCCGCCGCCGCCTCTTCATCCTCCTCCGCTTGCCTTGGCATCGGGCTTGGCCCATCTGCACGCAACCAGGAGACATTCAATGAGTGCCCCAGGACCAGGGAGGGGACTGGGGAGGTCCTGGGGACCCAGAGGGGCACAATGGGCCATGAGGAGCTGATCCTGCGCTCCCCAGTGCTGCGGGAGATGCTCTTTAGGTGGCCGAGGACTGCGCGGTCCCTCCTGGACCATGCATGGCTGGGGAAGGGAGCAGAGCCGAGAGCTGTCAGCAGGCAGAAACGTGGGTGAGGACATGTGCGCTCGCACAAGCGGGGCTGTGAGCGTGCGAGGGGGACGTGGGCTGCGGGGCGGCCGCTTACCCGGCAGCTCCTGGAGGCTGTCGGGCTCCAGCGTGCTCTGCTCCAGGTCCGACTGGCTCGAGGTCTGAAAGAGGACAAGCCCCGGTCACGGTGCACGTCCCCGAGGCACTCGCCCCCACAGCCATGGGGACACGAGTGGGGCCTCATGGGACTCATGCCAGCCCCGAGGAGGGAGCCCTAAGGGTGCTGGGGTCTGCACCGCCCCAGGCTGGGGCTTTTCAACTCTATGTTTCCCCCACCCCCAGCCCAAAAAAGCCTTCCCAGGGGGGCAGGCACCCACGCAGCGTGGGCTGCTGCCACCACATCTGAGCCTGTCGCAGCCCACGGCGCCGGGGCCGTGTCTCCCTCTGCCGAAATCACAGAATGGTTTAGGTCAGAAGGGACCTTAAACATCATCGACTTCCAACCGCCCCACTGTGGGCAGGGGACACGGGGAAATCATCCTGCCAACCCTTTCCCCACCTTACCAGAGGCTTCTGAAGGATTTCCTCAGTGCTTGGAGGCTCCAGTGGGTTCCAGCCATTGTCCTGGACAAGGGGAGGTGAAGGGGGGTGCCAGGGGGTGCCAGCCACCCCCAATGGCCCTGCAATGCTGGGGACAGAGCCCCCCACGTGCCTGGCCCCCCGTCCGGCACCGCGCGTACCTGCAGGTGTTTGCAGACCGACTTCAGGAGCTGGTACGCGGCCTCCCGCTGGCGCAGTGACACGAAGAGGAACTGCCAGGCAGCAGGAAAAGGGTTTGTGCCCTCAGTCACAGCCCAGCGCCCGCCGGCCGTAGGGACCAGGACACCCCAAATTGGGCTGAGCCACCCCCAGCACCGTCCCCGTCCCCACTCTCTCACCTTCTCCCCATCGGCCGTGCGGATGCTGAGCGCGTTGGGCACCAGAAGCGCCGTGTTGGTCTTCTTGAGGGCCGAGATGGAGGCAACGGGGACCACCGCCTGTGCCGGGGGGACCAGGCAGTGTCACCGTGTCCCTGGCCGCTGCCCGTGTACCCCGCCAGAGCTGCCGGCCCCACGCCCGTCCCCAGCCCACCTTGATGTCCTTGAGCAGGAGGGTGGAGTGGAAGCAGACGTGGCGGGAGGAGATGTAGAGGCGGCCATGGTAGGGCACCTCTCTCTGCCAGGCGCAGGACAAGCAGGCCAGCAGCTCTTCCTGCTCGGCGAGCTCCCCGAAGGCTTTGCGGTAGCCGGTGGCATGCTTGCTCAGCTGCAGGGGGAGGCCAGGGCTTGGGGCCGGCACGGCGTGGTGCGCGGGGCAGAGCCCTGGCACCGTGGGCACCCCGCAGCCCCCCCACTCCATTGCCACCTCTGCCACAAAACCAGGACGGGCCACCCGCCCCGCAGAGAGCGTCCCGCCAGGACTGCGGCGCTGGGGCTGGGGTTGCCCCTCCCGGTGCCCCAAGACTCACTGATGGGGACGGTTGTCCCTGCGCGGCCGCCACAGTCTGCTCTGTCTCCTTGCAGAAGGAGGGGTCACAGGTTTTGGATCTGGAAGGGGGGTGAACCCAGGGGCTGCCACAGGCGTGGGCATCGCGCCCTCTCACCCAGGCAAGAGCACCCAGGGGGGGACACAGCCACACTGGGCCAGTGGGAGGGGAGGGCTGGGGTGTGGGGACGTGTTCCCGGCGAGGTGCAGCACCCACCTGGCGAGCACAGGGTGCCCCATCTGGGTGCCCCTCTCCTCCAGGCTCTGCCACCGCTTCTCCTCCAGCACCCCCCTTCCCCTCCTCCTCAGCTTCCCCGGCATGGAGGACGAGTCGCTCCGCAGCTGGGGGAGAGGGGGCAGGTTAGGAGGGGGACGGTCCCCACACTGCCCGTCCCTGCACCACGGCAGCTCCCACGGCAGTGTCACCAGCCAGTCCCTCCCCCGGGGGGACACGGGGAGAGGGCTCCATCCCTGCCAGCACCAGGAGAGCAAAGCCCACCAGGTCGCACTGGCACTTCTCCCACCCCACGGTGGCACGTGGCCGGCTGCAACCCCCTGCCGGAGCACGGGGCCCCCCCTGTCTGGCTGCTCAGCAGCCCCCCCCCCGGTGCCCCCACCAGCTCTCGTGGGGTACATGACCCCCACCACAGTGTCTCCGCTGGAGGCACCAGACCCCTGCTTGCCCCCGTGCCTCAGTTTCCCCGGCAGCACAGCCCTGCCCGGCTGCGGCAGGCAGCAGTGCCGGCGGCGAGGCCGTGGTTAGTCCCTGCCTGCTGCCCCAGAGGGAGCGGCACAATTACCATCACGCCAACCAGCTCCGGGAAAAGCCGCACCCCGTCCCTGCGGCCTCCCCAGCGCACGGGCCCCAAACCCAGTGGCCGGAGCCACCCGAACCCCATCCCGCAGCCTGCACCCTGCGCTGGCGGGAGGGACGGCGTGTGCCAGGGCGGACGCCAGGTCCCCCAGCAGCGGCCGGGCCAGCTCCGCTCCCCACTGGTGGGTGGGCACCGGTGGGTGACGGTCCCCGTGTCCCTCCTGGTGCTAGGAGCAAGGTGCGTGGCCGGGCTGGCTACGAAGCGTGACGGCTCTGTGGCCGGATCCACACGCGGGAAGCGGAGCCCCCTCGCCGGGGCAGCCCCTGCCCACCCCACGCAGTACCTGGTGGTGGGCACAGTCGAGCCCTCCTGTCCCGTCCCGCCTGCACCACGTCCCCACTCGTGTCCCGCTCCTTCGAGAGCCCTCTGCAGTCCGCAGCCACCTCCTCCTCCTCCTCCTCCCGCCAGCGAGGAAGGGCAAGCAGGCGGGGCTGGCACCGGCCGAAGCAGGTTTGTAGGGAGGCGTCGGGGCAAATACCAGCCCAGGGCTGGCAAGGTGGGAGCCGGTGACACCGCGCTCAGGGGACCCGGGGCAGGGGGGCTGCAAAGGGGTGACCGGGCATCACCGCCGCTGCCAGGGCACGGCTGGGGGAGCACCGCACACCCCGGCCCCCGGTGGGCCGTGGGAAGCCGCCCTGCCACCATGCCTACCGTGTCCGTGGGCTCCGGGATGGGGAGTCCCTCGGGTGTGCCATGTGCCGCCGGCACGGGCCCGGGTGTCCCCCGGCAGCGGGAGCCCCACGGGGCAGCCCGAGGGGTGGAAAAGGGCACGAAGCACCCTCACCCCGCAGCTGCCCACCCCGGGGGGGGGTCTCCGGCCACGGCCCTCTGCGTCCCCTGGTGCAGCGTGGTGCAGGACCCCGGCCAGAGGGGGGGGGTAAGGGGGTTAACCCCCCACCCCCCAGAGCTGCTGGTCCAGTGTCTCCCCTGAGCTGGGGGTGTGCGGCACCCCAGTGAGCACCCAGTGGGTGACCG
>RSEF01000028.1:737082-755613 GCA_003993805.1 Himantopus leucocephalus
CCCTTTTACTTACATACATTCGTTACATGGTGCGCGCACGGAGCGGACACGAAACGAGTGGGAATACGAACATCCGATGGAACGGACTTGGGTCTAATGTAGACATCAACAAAGGGAAATCGGACACGATCCGGTACGCCTGAGCCGTGGCTTTGGCCTTGTCCTTCGTGGCTGGGAAGGAGCGGAGGAGGGGAAGGCCGGGGCGATGGGGCCCGTGCAAACGCCGCTGTGCCTCTGCCAGCCCCGCGCCGAGACCTACGAGCGCTCTGCCTTCACTAAAAAACTCCTCAAAGTGTGATTTCGGCACACGTGGCAACAGCTGGATGCCTCACATGAGCATTCGGGGCTCTCTGTGCCAACTCGCTTGGTTGGCCCCACACCTCTGCTCTATGTCTGCCTGCGAAGGGCAGAACCTTTACAGAAGCTCGATGGCAAGCAGAGAGAGATGCCGGTTTCTTCTTGCCAGTCCATAGCCGGCAGGCAGCAGCCACCTGCAGTTTGGCAAGAGCCCGAGCTGAAAGCTCGCCAGCAGCCTCAGCACCAGGCAATGTTCCGGGCACAATGGGGATGAAGGAGAGCGGTGACAAACAGAGCTAGGTGGGAACCGACTGTCTCACAGGGCTGCTCTGCTCAGATCTCGGAGGAGTAAAGGAAACGCTCCTTACAATGACAGGAGAGAACGGGGGGGTTACAGCAGGGACAGCACCTGCCAGTGAGCTGCCGGGTCACTACAGAGAGCCCTGACAGAGAACGTACAGGCAACTCAGGTCCTGGATGAGCTGGAAGTACAGCTGGCGGGACATTCAGACCGAGGACGGATGGTGGTTCTCCTCCCCAAAAAAGGGCCGATGCTCTTTCCCCTGGGCAAGACCTAGTCCTGCCCTCCCCTGACTCTGCACATCCTGCAAAGGCAGCATTGACAGCGCTTGGGAAATGCTCCAGAGCTCCCCGACACTCTCACGCTGCAGCACAGTGCAGAGAAGCGGGCTAAGAGCAAGCTTTAAACTCCAAGGTCCTTTTAGCCTCCGTGGGAAGCGGAGGCTGAGCAGTTCTCTGAGCTAACCGCACACACAGCAGGGAGCGCGTGCCAGCCTGGAAAGGGGCGGTTTCCATTTCAGATGAGCATCTCCCTAAAGTAAGGTTCCTTCTGTCCCCTCATGTTGACAAAGTTGCTCTAAGCCCTTTGTACGTCTCCTCACAGGACCAACCCTCTGTGGCCAGACCTGCTCGCTCCAAAATGTTCAGTGTTATGGAACTGCACAAGGATTGTCTCAAAAAGCCCGAATGCTTGAGGCAAGACTTGGAATGAATATGCTGCAAAAGGTTTGGGTTTCCCCACATCTCTTGGGACCAAGGAGAGCTCAAGCTTGCAAAGTTAATTCACTGAGATACTCCATGAAGGTGGGGCTCAGGTGCTCCCTGCACAGAGGCTAAGCAGCTTTAGAGACCCCCCAAAATGAGGGGAAGGAATAAAACCTCCATCAATGATGCTGAAACAATCTTAAACGAGATGCTTGGTTTCAGTTGGCTGGAAAGCCCCGATGAGGCTAAACCCACCAGCCCAGGAACAAGGTGTAGCAGGGCAGCTGGGCCTCGGCTCAGCCCCAGCCCAACCACCCAGGTTCCTCCCCAGAGCTACGTTCCTCCAGCGCAGCACCCACGAGCAACATCTGAAGATGTAGAAGGGATGCAGCTCCCTCCGGCCTCTCTACGCATGGCATCAGGCTTGTGAAGAAAAAAAAAAAGCCAAACCAAACCAAACCAAAGGCTGAATTTTTAGCATTTTGAAGCCTCTTGCTTTTCAGCCCAGAGGCAGGTTAGTCTGTAGGTATTGCACTCCTTCCCTCTCCCCTCCGCCAAACCGCGGAGCCCCCGTTGCAGTGCCCACACTGCCTGCGGAGCCCAGGCGGGACTGGCACAAGCAGATGAGGTGGGTCAGGAGCCGATTCCCAGCCTACTGCAGGGGCTGTCATGGAGCGCTGCTACTAGCTGGGTGAATGAGCTGTCAAGTAGCGACCGAAAGGAGAGAGTTTAAGACTTTTGATAGATTATTTGGTAAACACATGAATACATCTAATGGCAGCAGCTTGCAAGATCCCCAGCCTGTGCTCTTGAGAGAAGCACACCTTACAGCCTTCAGCATCTGCAGGCAAGGGGGGGAAGGCTGGGTCCTGTACTTCTAGGCAAGAAAACATCAATTCATGAAGATCCTCACCAAGTTCAGCACATTGCACAGGGGAAGAGCTTCCTGCCAGCCCAGTTACCTTCTGGGACCTGAATTAACCCATCCCGAGTGCTGCTGTGAAGACAGATTGGGGCCTGAGCCCCGAGAGAAGGGTCCCGCTTCCCCACTCCTCTACAAGGAATCCCAAGGACAGTCTGAAGATTGTAATGAGAATAAAGAGATTTTGACCCTCTTTCTCAAGTGAGGCTCATAAAGCACATGAATGAGACCTGGGTCCCTCTGGTCTAAAGGATTTCCTTTCTTCTCTCTGGGAGAAGAGGATGGGATTGCTCAAGTTGAAGACAATGCTATGGTGTGTGTCCTGCTGACAGATGGATGAGCCTAGTCTGAACACTACCCAGTGACACCAAATCCTCTCTCCTAAAGCCTGCAGCCCTCAAAAAGCAAACTATTTCAGACATCCGAAGCAGTGATTTCCAATGGCAGATGTTACCACAGGCAACATCCCAGGCACCCAGCTTTTCGTCCAGAGTCCGTGACACAACACCGCCTGGCACAGTTATGTGGCAGAGCCAGGCTTCTGCTTCTGCCTCCAGTGTGTGCGCATGTGCACGTGCCTCCCTGACTGCCCTGAGGTACGGAGGATACGTGTGAACCCAATGTTCGTGACCCCCGAGGACTGGGCGGTTGGATACACCCATGAGCATGCGCGGTGCTAAGTGGCTCCAGTAGGATGCAGTGTCCGGACAAGCCACACCCGGGGCTGGGCAGACGGGGGAACTCGCACTCCAGCGCGGCTGGTCCCTGGAGGTGCACAGTTCTCATCTGTCCGTGCCCGTGTGTCTGGAGCAGGTGGCGGTGCGACAGCCGGTAAGACGAAGTGCGGACTCCGAGCACAGAGGGACAGGGTGATGCAGCAGCGCAGCACATGGTGAAGGCAGAACCCATTGCAACATCCGGAGGAGAGCCGAGGTGACCACGTCACTGTCGCCAGGAATCGTTTGCTTCCCCCGCACAGTGTTACAGATCAAGAGAAGTCACTAGCAATTTTTGAATCCAAGTAAATTGGCATGGCTGCTTTGGACTACTGTAACGTGGGAGCAAATTCTATTCAATGGCCTTTAATACATTGCATTTACATAGCACCTTTCATCCCAGGGTTTAAGTGCTTTAACGGAAGTGGGTACTGTACACCCATTAGCACGGGGGAAACCGAGGCACAGAGTGGTTAAGTGACTTGCCTTAGGTCACTCGGCAAAACCGTGGCAGAGCCTGGACAGCCTTAAACCTCCTGACTCCATCAGTTGGTTAGACCATGCTGCTGCCTCAAATGAAGCCACTCCGGTCCCTGCCCTCCCCAGCAACGTGCTCCTACCAATTCTCCAGTGAGGTCTCACACTCCTTTCTGATGCACAAATATATGACAAAAAAAAAAAAAGTGCAGTAAACTAAATGTTTAAAAAAGCACATTTGTGCTGTCTCTGTGCAAAGATAAAAGAAATAAATACATGATTAAAAAATTAAAAAGGTTCACAGTATCACACATGGATAGGTAGCTACGGTAGTGCACGTCTGGAAAACACTGTGTTACTACCCAGGATTCTCTACACCCAGCTGGATGTCTCCGTTGGGAGCTGCGGGTGAGCGGGTGGTTTCTTTGCTGCCCACATCTGGGATAAGTAGAAATAAACGGTTATAGTTTTGCTCCGTTCTGAAATGCAGTGCCCGGGATCCTGCAGTGCAGCAATACTGGTGTCAGCAAGCTCTTCCCCATCCCACTGGAACGGCTGCATCAACGAAAAGGGAACACATCGACCTGCAGAGGGAATCGCTGCTCTCTGGGGCTTCTGTGTCTGCATAGAGATTACTGCAAGAGGCAGAGAAAAGAGAGTCAACACCCAAGCACCCACCCTGCATTCAGTTAGGTCTGACCCCGGCCAACTCCCCAGAATCCAAACAAGCGTGAAGAGAGAAGGCTGTTTGTTTCGCATCCTCCAGTAACGACAACATGACTGGAGTACTTCAGCTCCCCAAAGCTTTCACTGCACCAAACGATTCGGAACAAGCCACAACCCTTGCTGAGCAGACCGGGTCTCTGCCAGCACAAGAGAGCTCTCCTGCTGCTACAGAGCTGATCCGAGATTCAGCAGGGCTCTGCTGCAGCCATGCAAGAGCCCCATGCTGCGCAGAGGCCACAGTGGCTCCCCCTGCAAGCTGACCTTGCAGAGGGAGCGCAAGCTCCGACCTCGACCCACCGGGCACCCGGCACACGTTTCTTGTACACTTACTGTATCGCTCTCCTCATCCGAGACAGAGTGGAGTTGAGCGCTATAGTGGAGCGGGGAGTAAACCCAACTCCTCTCGTCTGTCGGCTGCCAGAGTGGCCAGAGACGGCGGGGAGAATGCAAGGAGAGCAGCAGCAGAGCAGGGAGCAAAGGAGAGAAGAGGAAAAAAATAAAAGGAGAAAATAAAAAGAGTAGGAAACAATACAGTAAGAACAGCTGTCCACCTGGAGGGAGAGAACTGAGCTCAGTGCCAGCTTGCAGCAGAGGAGCCTTCCTCATCCTCAGTTACATACCTGCTCCCTACCAGCTGGGACATGGGACAGCTCGCCAGCAGCTGACACTGGACCCTGCTCCAGCTGCAGTGGGGATGGCACAACCTCTCTTCTTGCAGGGACAGATTTTTAGAGCTTTTGAGATGCCATGGAAACCTCAGCTCCCTGCCATAGCATCATCCCGGCTCCAGAGAAACCAAGACATGGGAAATGACTTACCTAAGGGCAGTGACAGAGCTCTCAGTTTCTGCTATCCACTCCCAGCTCTCAACCTCCCATTTCCTGAGCCCTGTGCATGCTACAAGCTGGCATCTCTGGTGTCCAGGAGGGCTTTTACAGTGAAACCCATTCTGGTTTGCTGTGCCTTCCCCCCTCCCTGCAGGCCAAGCAAGGCAGCAATGGGTGGGTTAGACCATGGTGGATGGTGGCCACACAAAGGAAACAGTTATCGCTGAGTCTTGGAGACAGTGGGGTGATGGGAACAAGTACGACAAAGGAGGCAAAACACAACTGGATCTTGGAGAGAATGAGGGGGAAGGGGACATGTGTTGAGAGCACCAGTTATCACAGCACTGGGCATCGGTGTGACAAAACAGGCTTCTGCTGCTGACACAGCACTGAGAAGCCCAGGCAGATTCAAGGGCTGGTGTTTGCTTCCAGTGTTCCCAGGAGACACCCACTTCCACTGCAAATGGGCTCTTTTGGCTCCAGAGGTGCTCCTAGAGAGAGGAAACTGCCCCCTTTAACTCAGCCTGGGGTTTGCAAAGGAAGAGAAATGGAACTGGGTACTTTGAAGAAGCCTGTGGGGTGTTCCCAGCCTGGGAACCAAGAGTAAGTCTACAGTGTACAAGAAACTACAAGAAGCCAGAGGAGCTTTGAAGCACTGGGCTCCGCATGCTGAACCCCATCAATAATTGCAGCTACATTAGCAGAGACCGCTGGGAGGGAAGGAAGAGAAACCCTTGCCTGAAGCTTCTTACAGGGCTCTGCTAGAAGTGCAGGAAAGCTCAGCACCATATGAAGTCTGCCCCACATCCTGTTTTTCATCTGTCCCAACTGAACCGCATGCTCCAGCCAGCCTCTTTCAGAGCATTTTAGGAGTTCAGATGCATGCAGGGAGCTGCAAACCCAGCGGGGAGATAAAGGAGCATCCGGTGCTTAGTATTAACCCTCCTGGTGCTGGGGCAGCCAAACCCAGCTGAGGGGGCAGGAGGAATTGCCCGATTGCCGATATAGGTGCAGCACTTTCCTTTTGCCAAGGCCAGGAGCACGTTACTGCCCCTGCTTCCCCATGCACCCTGCCTGATGCCCTCTCCACTGCTCCCCTGCCTGGTACCAAAAAGGGAGGCACTGGGAGGACCACACCATACAAATGCTTGTGCCGAGGCTCTGACAGCACTGCCATTACCCTCTGAGGACATCAGCTCTCCCAAAGCTTGAGAAGGAAAATATGAAAACCCAGAGCAGCCTGAACTCCGGATTCAGCCCCTAAATGCTCAACTGCCTCCCTGCATCTTTCATTAAGGAAAACTCTCACCGCTCACAGAAAACCTGCAGTGAGGTGGGAGCACATGGGTGATGCTGAAAAGGGCTGGAGAGCAGAAACCATCCCTAACCCAGCAGCAACTCCTAACTCATTTGGGTTTACGAGCTGCTCACCAGCCCAGCCACCAGAAAGATGACCAGCCACAAGCCTAATAGGTTATATTTGCAACTGGATTTTGCAGCTTCAAAACATCTTAGTGGTCTCTTTGGAACCCCGTCTGCCTTGCCTGGGCCAAGGGAGCCAAGTCTAACATTACCTACAAAGGCTCAGGTGCCTCTCTGTCCAGGTCTGGTGCTTGCAAGTTTGTCCAAGGGCTGGGTGATAATGCAGCCCATCCCATGGCAGGAGCTGTGTCACCAGCCTGCCGAAAAGCAGGGCAGAGCACATGTTTCTGCAAGATCCTACAGGGAGATCCATTTGTGTGATTTCGATATGCTTCCCCGGTTTCTGCTGGGCTGGTTCCAAATGGCCACACAATACAGAGCCACAGCAGCCAAGGAAATGCAGTGCTGGCCCCAGTGTTTCAAAGCTGCAGCTCTGCTCCCCTACGTGCTACCATGTGCACTTACAATCCCAGAGGAAAGCGAGGTGGTTCGGAGTCTGCGCTGGCGGGGAGAGTAAATCCAGTACCTCCCATCTGTGAACTGGATGGCCCCAGGGCAAGTGAAGTGAGAAAGGAAACAGAGGAAAAAAAGGATGATGTGAAAGAGAGGATGAAATAGAAAGCAAAAAACAAGGGGTTGGGCAACTCCAGGCCTGAACGGATCAGGATCAGCGGGCAGGAAAGCCGTGCGTGGGAAGAGCAGCGCCCATGCCCTGCCACAATCTCTGCACTTTTATTTCCCCGTAGGTGAACAGGAGGATAAAGTGCTCTCCTTTCACGAGCAGACTTCCAAAGATCAGATCACACAGTCCCCTGAGACTTGTCAAATCATCCTCTGCACACAGCATCCCTTCACCAACCATCGCCCCTGGAGCACTCCTGCAAGAGAGCAGCTGTGGTCCGAGCCCCGCTGCACTCTGGTGCAGCCTCAATTGAGCTCTAGCTCAAGTGGTTTTCCAAGGAGAGCACCTGTGGGAACCCAAATCAGCTTTTCCCTTCATCCCAGCAGTGACAAACACTCCACAGCACACGACACACATTTAATGCAAAACTCAAGGACTTAGATGAAGTATGAAATGCTGATGAGCAGTAAGTCACGCTCTCCGTGAGCACACACTGCACACAGATGGTTTCCTCCGGACAGAGAGGTGCCCCTCAAGTTGGGGGGAAGTGCATATGCCCAGGGACAGGGAGGAAGAGGAGCTGGCCCTTGCTAGAAGACACTTGCCAGTGGAGCAGGCAGTATCTGCAGGCAGCTTGCGCACAGCTGCCATCCACAGGCAAAGAAAGAGCAGCCAGTGTTAGAGGGAGCTGTTTGCATTTTGAACAGCATGCATAAAAACCCAAACAGACAAGCTTTTAAAATGGAGCCGATTCCTTCCACAGCTCCCACGAGCCTCGGAATGACTCGGCAATGAGTGAGCAGCTCTGCAGCAGAGTCACGCAAGCACAGGGAAAGGCAAATGTTGCCATTTTTAGGTTAGCCTGAAGGAGCTCATCACAAGGGCTCAGCTCATCTCCATCGCCATGGAACTGACAGCAACGAGTCGGAGCAGGGAAGAGCTGGGCACCTCTTTTAATGAGATGGTTCCAGCGCCCAGGTGTGGAGGAGAGATCTCATGGGTCAGACCCTCAGCTCTGCTCTGGGAATCAACCGGGCAGGTACACGTTGCTAAAAAAACTCTTCTCTGGTCTGCAGAAGCTGCTCAGACATTGCGAGAGCTGACTGAAGAACACAGCGCCAGGCTCCACAGCACTCTGCTGCCAACCGGCAACCACCTCACTTACTCCCTGTCTCAGCACTAGATTTCCACTGCATCACCTAACGCATCTGCCTGCAGGGAAAGGAAAAGCCAGAGTTCACCACAGCCCGAGGTCAGCCCCACTGCAACCACCTCCTTTCTGGCTCCAGGCCACTGCAGCATGTTTGTTTCCAGGAAAGCAGCCGGGCTCTCTGGCTGAGGAAGGAAGAACTTCTCAGTTGCACCTACATTCACCTTGGCTTGTCCCGGGAGTGAACATGCTGACCTAAATAAGCCCTTCAGCACTTGTGCTTGGAAGTAGAGCAGCACCCCTACGGCTACATCCACAGCAGCAGTGCCACTCATTTGAGCCCCACTAGATGCTGTTTCGACTTCTCCAAGGGTTAATCCAGTTCCCTGCATTCAAAATCCCATCCAGCGTTAAGATCTCGAGGTGGTCAACACCAAGACGGCACGGGGCAGGCACTGCCCTGCACCCAACTGCCTGAAATCGAGACTGTTACAGCCTCGTCCAGCCTTTCCCATCACACCTCTAAAGGACCAGGTGAAGAAGGTATCTTACAAAGTATATGTCTGTGACTGGCACGTCATCTTCATCCGAGGCCTGGCTGGCTGGTTCGGAGGCCTGGCTGGCTGTCTCCACCTCTATTGTAGCTGTGGACGTTACAATGGCACAGGCTGAAGAAGCCGCCTCTCTGGAGGGGGAACGAAATTAGAGAGTTTGGTCACCGCGATCAGAAAAGGAGCAAGATTGTATGATTTATTACAGAGGAGCTGAAGATGCTCCGCTGTCACATCCAGCAAGATCAGATCAGGTCAGAAGCAACAGCGCTGAGCTTCGCTGAACTCTCTGGGGGAGCACCAGGAAAGCCAGTGCCCTACAGAGTCAGCCTCCAGCACAAGTTGCCACAGACCAAATGACATGGTAGGCTCTGCAAACTGCCCAACGCTTCAAAACACTCACTCTTTGTCATCTTCTTTGGGAGCTACGATCTCAACGTCACACTTGGGCTCCAGCTCGACACTGATCTGCTGAAGCTCCTCTTCAACCCGCACCTCCTCGTGTGACCTGGAAACCGAAGAGAGAGGCCCAAAGGCTCAGTTGGGCACTAGTTACGCACAGTCCTCAATTTTAGGTCAGCCTGAATCAGTCCTGAGTCAGCCTAGCCTCTCACACCGCAACCTCCCACAGGAGTGAGCTGTGCTAGTCTGCCCCGGCATGCGGCTGCCTGCTGCCCGGCACTCGCAGCACCAAGCTCCTGGCACAGACCGAGCTGTTGATTTCGGCTCAGAGGAATCGTCAGACCTCCCAGGATCGAGTATTTGGATAACCAAAACTCCTAGGCAAAAGAGTCAGTCCTGTCAGATTGCAGTGCTGAAGACTAACGACGTGGGAAAAGAGGACAAGAGGAAAGGGATTAACTAGCCAGGGCTGCAGAAAAGATGGGCAGTGTCAAATGGAGCACAGGAGGAAAGAGAAGAATTGGCCTCTGGGGAAAACCTGCGTCCAGACTTAGCCCGGCATTATCTATCAACTGCACAAGGGTGAAACCTCTTCCGAGACTCCCAGGGCACTAAAGCTGCTCAAGCGCGCTCCAGGGTTAACATCAGATTTATCTGCACGCTCAGGAGTTGTTTGTGACAGTCTTCAATTTAATATCTCATGCTATTAAAGTAATTGCTTGTGCTAGCGGGGCTGGCTCCACAGTCCTCATGGGAAGGAGGAGCGAGCGCTTGCCAAGTTGAGGGCACAGTCTCGGGGAAGGGACGAGCTCTGTGTTTATTGGCAGTACGGTCCTGCCTTGCACTGTCCCTGGCCAGGAGCCGGAGCCAGCAGGCGGCACTCCTGTCCAGTTTGGTGTCGGGGATCTCGCTCCTCTCCTCCTCGAAGGGGTGGATCTCAGAAACCCAGAGGGAACTCCCCAGCAGATGAGAATAATCATAGGTGTGACACGTTCTTGAGCAAATTGGATAAGGTCTTTTTCATTTCATCTCAGGAATGTAAATTCATGCTTTAACAACTTTGTTCTTGCACTGGCTTTCAGCAGGGAATCACAGAGTCCTCTACAAATACACAGGTCCCTGCTCCCCTGGAAAGAGCACGCCGAGATGCCAGCACCAGAAATGGAGAAACTAGGCAAAAAATAGCAAAGGCGGGCACACTCGTGCGGGGTGGTTGTAGCTGTGGCAAATCTGCGACAGATCTACTTCTCACCAAGTCACTAAGCTCCCCGTATGGTCCAGCGACAGTCACTGATTCACCTGACCTATTTCTGGATGAAATCACATCCTACAGCAGCTCCCTCCATGAGGCACCAAGGGAGTCAGGAGTAACTTGGGCGAAGTCACTGCATTTTGTCAAACGGGTCCCACCACTGCTGCCTGAGATGCAGTCTCCGATTCTCAGCAATTTCAGACAATGGTGAGATGCTTCACAGGTCCCTGACACTTCAACAACTGCTGCAAATCAACAGCAAGTAGGTCCTCACCCTCCGGTGACAGGAATTTACCAAGATTCAGCGACATACAGCATCTACAGGTATTTTCATTAAGAAATACAACAAAAAGGGATTTTTTTCACTGTGTATGTGGTCTGAAGCTCAGCAAATCACTAAAAGCTAGGAACGAGGGGAGATGACTGTAAGATGGTGCAAACCCTCATCTTCCAAAGTCCTTTGAAGCACCAAACACCAACTGTAGGGAGAGAGGACATTAGCCTGTCCAGCAGCTCCTCTGGCTATGGCATATCCCAAGACTGAGTCTCTGATGTGCGTTTCAAAGTCTACGCCCTAGCTCTCCAGGACATCTTGTAAGTGTTGTAGGCAGAGTCAGCAGCAAACATAGCGTCCTCATGCAGACACAGGCAATGGGGTCATTTTTACTGGTGCAAAAATACGCAAGATAATTATATGATATGAGCCTCTAAATGCAGACATCCCTGTGCAGTAGGGGATTTTTGTCCTACCTTGCCCTTGGCTCTGAGCCACCTATCACCACAGGAGGGGGAAAAAAACAACCCCTCAAAGTATCCAAGTTTCTGAAAACACTGGAAACTACTACTCTGGGGTCTAAGGGTGCTCAGTGCCTCAAAAAGTCAAAGAACTTTCCTATATTCACAGCTACCGCACCCAGGCGGCAGGCAGATGCGAGAGGAGGAATGTTCCTGCTGTTAAAGCTCGCTTACCCAGAGGGGTACATAAATGACCTTCTTTGATTCTGGTGCTGCTTGGGTGGGTAAATTTGGACAACTCGCTTGTCCCCTTTGCCATCAAATGACAGGGGTAATATTCAAGATTCCTTGCAGAACACTGAGAGGTCTGCTTGTGAGGAGAACTCTGTATAAGAAACGGGGATCATTTGATTGCGAGCAGCAGCTCATTGTCCTGCAGAGGACCGTGCCACAAACGTGAGGTCTCTGTGCAGCAGCGCAAGAAGAGATGAGACACTTTTCTCACCTGCCATCCTGCCCTGAGGAGTGTGTGCGCCTCCTGCAGAAAGAAACCAGAACAGTAGAGTTTGAGGAGCGATTTGAGACAGAAATCCTACACTGCCCCCAAATCTAACTCCCCACCCCATAAGGGAGATGTTCTACTTAATAGCTGACACTTCTTCCAGCAATAATTAATCCCATCAAAGCTGTGTCTGCTTGCTCCCAGGAGAGATTTAATTAAAATTGGTCATTAGCATTCCAGAGCATAGGGCAGCCTGCTGAGATCTGCGGCACGAAGAGGAACGGCAGGCGCTCCACGCCAGTGGGAGCAGGGGATGAATGCTGTCCTCACCTGTACCTGGGCTGCTCAGAGGTCTCCGAAGGGGATCGCTCGGGAACAGAGAGAGATGTTGAAGATAGTGTCGTGGCTATGGAGGCCGTGGTAGCTTCTTCAAAGGAAGGAGGCGTGCAGGGTAGCAGGTCTGGCCTGCCTGCTGGCCCGAAGCGGAGGGCAGGAGAAGTGCAGGAGGAAAAAGATGAGTAGGTCAAACACCAACACCTCACCTACACCAACCCTGTGGGAGGCTGTGCCACCATCAACCTGCACACCCTCACTGGGACCGGTCACTTAAAACCACAAACAAGCAAGAAGTTTAGCTGGGTTCATGAACACAACAGCTTCTCCCCAGGCATCCTCTAGAGAGAGCCAGTAAGCACCATTTCCAGCATGACAGACAGACGCTACAGGAAACATAATGCCAATGAAGACATCTCACTGGTAACCAAAGCTGGATTAAAGGCTTGGGTCGCCAGAGATAAATATCCAAGTGAATTAAGAGATGAATCAAGTGCTCACTGCTTTGCCCGGGTAGAAATCTAACACCTATGCACTCGAGGAGCTTCTTCACCACTCTAGCCCAGATGGAAGTGACGAAAAGGCGGCACAAACCAGGCCATTTGTCTTTTTCCAATGGCAAGATCTTGCCCCTTATACTGTCATTAGAGTCCTGAAGTTCCCAGTGTCGTTTCCCCCCTTTTCTTTTTTTAAGGGTGGAAAATTCAACTTTCTGATCGCTTTTGGGCTATGACTGCTGGTGCCAGTTGGCAGCGGCTGCCTTGCAGCAGTGACGCAAGCGACCGTTTTTACTGCAGAACCATACAGTGCTGCAAAGAAGGGATTTGGTCTTCTCCGATGCAGAGGCGTTGCTTCCCCAGTCAACTAACTGTTGGGGCTGTGACAAAACAATATATACTCTTACCTTCTCCCCTATCCTGCTTAAGTTTAGCACCTGCAAAGCACAGCAAGACATGCAATGAAGCGCTGTCCCTCAACGATGACTTGTGGTCGCTGCACAGTGGGGAACTTGATGGGAACAGGGGAGGACCCTAAGGAACTGTTAGGAAAGAGGGTAATCGCACAGCCATCGGCCACCAAACGAGACCACTACCTTCATCATCAAGCGTGGGGTAACTCCTGGCTGCACGAAGATCATACTGTGTTTCGTCCTTTTCAGAGGGAAGCTGGCTAGCTGAAAACGCAGCTGTTGGACCGGCCGTCTTGACAGCTAGCAAGGCACTACGCCCTTTCTTTGAGGGAGATGACTTCAGAGCTGGATGAAAAAAGGGAAAGAGAAGACAAAATTACCACCAGCAACTACTGTAACACGAAAGGCACTTCATAGGGAGATGTCTCTGCCCTCTGACACACACACACACACACGTGCTCTGCAAGTGCCATCTCCAAAGGGCTGAGCCTGAGTCAGGCTGCAGGGAGAGCTCCTGGGTGGGAGTCTCAGCAGACCAAAGCGGTGACAACATGAGGGCTTTGCAGTTCCCCAGCTTTGCTGTATATTACAGCGGAAAAGCCCGCTCAGACTCCAGCCCAGAAACTCTCCACGTGGATTGAAGCAGCAAGATGGAGATAAGGCTCTGCCTCTCCCACACCACAAGGGCAACAGCTCTTGGATTAGGTACTTACAGGAATTCTTTCGAAACACCGTGTTGGTCATGAATTTGAAGAATCTCTCTGCATAAAAGCTGGGTCTATGTACTGACACCGTGTCCTACAAAGGCAAGAAGCAATTGTTTTAATTTAAAAATTATCCCTCAAGGCAGAATTTCTGTAACAACCAATGCAGTCTTTTTTATTCCAACGTTTAGCACTGATAAGAGCCTTAAAATGGAAAGGCTTAACTGAAATGATCTGATTAATGCTATAAATAAGCCTGAAGCATTGCCTTTGATTTGATTGCATTTGATTATATTCTTGCTGTAATTTTATAATGGATTTTGGTGATTTTATTCCTTTGTCGACTTCCTGGATTTTTCAAATATTGGCCTGATTACATACATAAAATTTCTTCTGGCTTTGCTGGCTGACATTCAAAGCGCACCTGGATACCTTTGCATATGACACAGGCACACAAATTCAGCCAAGGGTCTCCACGCATTTCAAACGTTTTGCGCTTTTTGTTTAAGATAGTAAAACTGAAGCTGTCTCTGCTTCTGATATTTGACTGAGCTACCATGACTTGGCATCTACACACTTCCTTTGCCTTATTATTTAAGGGAAGCTAGGATGTGCAATGCTGACAAATAGTTTCCACATCCAAGGTTGCTCTTTTGTCAACATGCACCTGGCTGCTGTGGGAGACAAGACAGCAGGGAAACACTGAAAAGGATTTATTAACAGATAGCTTACTGAAGTGGAAACACAGTCAATCACCAAAGAGAGCAAAGGCAGGACTCCAACACATACATGAATGCACGCGCCTTGTGCGTACGGCTCCTGGTATTGTGGGGAGGGGGAAAATGACAGATGGGAGCAGAGGAGGAAAGCTGGTAGCATGACAGCTAAACATGCGAGGAGGTGGAGTGAGCAAGAAAACCTGATTGGGAATAAGTGGCACTACACCGCTGTGGAGGCATAAGAGGCAAGAACTATTCCTTTCATCAGCTTCAACTGTGCCAGTTCAGGCACTATAAATAGCAAGGTAATCGGCACCAACTAGCATAAATGAAGCCAAGGCAGGTAATCCTGCCGAGGCCTGGACAATTCCTGCCTCTGTACAGGCACTCACCCCATCATGGACAAGGGCCTTCCAGGTATGTTCTAGCTTCTTGATGAACCTAATCCCAGGGTAGAAGGGGAGAAAAAAAAAAGAGAGAGACAGATTCAGGCACATACTCTATATCTAAGCCACCTTTCATACCCCACACAGGAGAGATCACTGAGCTGCTAACGATTCCTCCTTCATCCGGTGGGTAGCCAAGAAGAGGTCAGCTGAGCACAGCAGCATCTCTGCAGTCAGGTCAGAACTGCCTGGGAACCCTACAGGGAAGGAGGAGCTGGGCTGGAAGAGGGGCAGAAAATCACCTGGAGATATGCTACCCATCTGAGGCACAGAGACGGGAAACTTCTTTGTGAGCAACTCATTATATCTTAGAAAAATGGTTCTGTGTCACCAGCTGTTCTAAGGACAGGATAAAAATCCACAGCCCCCAACATGCATCGACAGACGGCTTTAGGCAGCCTGCCTACTCATTATCAAACTCTTCAGGAGAGGAAAATCTTCCCGCTTTCATTAAGTATTAAAATAGCTGTTAACACACTTAAAAGGACAGACGACTGCAAAGTTACCCACCTGTACGACTGAAGGATATCTATTATTCCTACATGAAGCAGGAGACGCTCTCCTTTGCCATTCACTGCTGGGATTCCTCCCATCCTGCAGGTAAAACAAAACCTCAGTGAGCGCAGCCTCAAAAAAAGCAGCTGTAATACGCCCGAGCCCTGCGGAAGGGCGGACAGCAGCACTCAAAAGGGGGCTCTGACGTGGTGGTCAGACACAGCGCAAAACCTGCAAAGCCGCATTGCGCACAACCACGGGGAGTCACCTACTGACCCAGGCCATCTCGCACAAGGTGTCCCTGGGGTTACTGCCTGTCTGGGTCACCAAACACCAACTATCAGGACAGGAACCACGTCGTGCGGCAACAGCTCTGCCTGGGCCAGAAAGCACCACATTGTTTTTTCTTAGCTACAGGACATTTTATTCTGGGGATCAGATTATTTATCAGGTCAGTGCAAGCTGTCTGCCTATGAGGGCAGCAAACCTTTAAGGATGAGGGTATTTCCAGTCCCATCCACACTAGTATCAGTCCTGCCAAAGGTGCAGCAACCACTAGCGCCAGCACACAGCAAAAGCATGCAGGTATCAGGCATGCCACTGCAATTAATGATGCTACTTGAAAGAACGGGAAACACCAAAGTATTATCCTGGCTCCACCGTGACTCATCCTCCATCAAAACTGGAGCAACTGGTTTCAGACAGCAACAACGAGCAAACTCCACTGTGTGTTAGCAAGCTTAGTCCACAGAGCAAGAGAGAGAGAGTCACAAGAGCCACCTGCAGCCCAAGAGCCCCTAGATCGGGCACAGCACAGGACAGGTTTTGGGCAATCCTCCCCCAACCCACAGCTCCACCAGCTGCTCCAGCGCTCAGCTATGTTCCTGCTTGTTAACTGCGCTGGGATGCCCTCAGGGTACTGTCAGGGATTCCAAAGATGGAGTGATGGAAAACAAACTCCAAGCTCCTAGGGACAGGTTGATCCCTACTTCCACTCCAGTATTTGAATGCTGAGCTAGAACCAAACTAGTTTCTCCTAATGGATGTTTAGAGGCTGTTACAGAGCTGACAACCTACAGACTGGCCTAAGAAGAGAGATGGCTGCAAGGCTGGAGTCTTACACAAGTATTTCCCCCAGCTTCCCCCTTTCACACCACCCTGCTTTACTGGCAGCAGTACCGTAACTCCCGGAGAGATGCTCACTCTAAGAGATCAGTTAGGAATTTACTACTCCAGCCTCCACCTCTGCCCCTCCCAGCAGCGCAAGAGAACCAGGTTTTCACCTACGTGTCATCTGTGTCTATGGACTCCCCCCGGGCAGCCCCACCCTGGATGGACTCCATGGCCGTGGAGTAAAGTGCCTTCTGCCCCACGGGACGCTTCTCATCCGACGTGCTGTGGGCTCCCTCAGACTGTCGCTCCCGTTCTTGCTGGTCTATGTTATGAACCCCAAGCAGGAGACTGTAGTCCATGATTTTAAAACTTTCCAACACCTACAGGTTAGTATTGAGTTTAAGAACAAAGACAAAATATCAGGCCAGCAGCTCAAATACAGCACAGATCCCAAAGCACGGAACAGCCCGTCCACATTCCCACTAACAGCTCCTTCACCAGAGCTTGAGTATTTCTGAACGAATGGTCATCTCTGGACTTGATCGCATAGGCTTTGGCCATCCCACAAACAACCCAAAGGGCTGAAGTCTTGCAAATAACACTGTTGTATGTTGCATCTGCTGCACACTGTATAGGGAAAATGTATTTAGTCCCACCAGCCCAGCTACAAGTGGAGCAGGCTCCGCAATTTGATGCGCCAGGCAAAGGAACACAGCCTTAGTCCTCAGAGGCTATCAGGCGATGCAACTCCGCTGCTTTGCTTTCAGGGAAAAGGGCAGTCGGAGGCATTTATCCTGCTTTGGGGTTAGCAGATTAGCAAGGTTCTCAATCGTTTGCTCTTCCTCATGCTCGAGAGCCACAGAACTTCATTAACCTGCTCCCCAAGGTGTCCCCCCCTCCTTACCAGACAGTCTCGTTGCAGCGTTTTCACCAATGCACTGAAGGTGTCTGCATCCAACATCAGGCCCTCAGGCATGTCTTGTATGAAGTCTAGATCCTTGTACGTAGGGCTGGACTTTTCTTTTTCCTTCTTGGATGCCCGGCGTTTATAGGTTGAGCCTTTCAGGTCAAATTTCAGGTGCATTTTCACCACGCGAGGCAGAATGTTGTTCATCACGACCACGCGGATGTTTTTGCCCCCCGATTGCACGCAGTACAGTCCATAAAACTTCGGCAGCAGCGTCCGTGGGTTCTGGTTCAGATTCTGCAGCAGGGTTGGAAGAAAAGCATGGCGAAAGGTCACTTTGGCAGAAGACTCCAGCTGTGTTCAACACACATTAACAGATCGTGGAGCAGTCACACTAGGGGTTCTTCACCTAGAGGTTTTCTGAACTTCACTTGAGAGCTTACTGTACGCATTTGACAAACTCTTGCATTTCAGTGGCTTTAGGACCTGAAAATACCACTACGCCTTGAATACAGGGAATGAGACGTTCAGCACTCTCTGGGCAAATAACCAAGTCCGGAAATTCCCCGCTTCCCCCATCAACAGCAGCTAAAAAAGGGAAACCAAACTGGAAGAGAAATAAACACAATAAGTGGGAACTTCAAGTTTAAAAATAACAGCTATCTTCATCTCTTCAGAAATGACAGAAATCAAGAGCCGTTCTCTGGCCCAGAATAAACCAGGGACGTGGTATCTTTTAAACAAAACAACATCAGTTTTCTGCTCCTTTTGCAGAGTTGCTTTATAAACCACAGTGGGCCAGAGAGCACAGATATCCTGATCTGCTATCATGTCCTTTTTTTAGGCAGCGGTATTATTAGGAATGACATGACAGGCATGATTTGCTTGTTCAGCTTTGGGAAAATTTGAGAAGGAAACAGAACATCTCTGCAGGCTACGAAAGAAAGGACAGACCTGACAGATTCTCCGACCAACGGCAAAAGCACAACTGTATTAAAATTTCATGCCCCTCCTCATCTCACCTAACTGGGCACACACGCGAGCCCTCTTTGTGAGCACACTGTTCAACATGGTACAAGCTAAAAGCAACAGAGGCAGGAAAGACCAAACTCAAACAGCACTTGCCCAGCTTTAAAGTAACTCGGGATGAAATCACTCTGTTTCCTTTCCACTGACTCCTTTTACACCAGCTGGGTTTCCCAAGAACAGCAGAGCAATCGTTTGTTAGCAGCACAGTAACCCAAAAACATTGGAATGCTGTGAGGACAGGCTGAGAGAGTTGGGGGTGTTCAGCCTGG
>RSEF01000028.1:782210-794299 GCA_003993805.1 Himantopus leucocephalus
CCGTCCTGTGCTTGTCCCTTTGCCCTCCCTGCTGCAGCCTCACATCCTCTGCGCTCGCCCCCAGGCTCTTCAAGATCCACCTCGGCCCCCCCAAGAAGCTGGAGGAGCTGGACCCCAACTCGATCGAATATTGGAGGCGCCTGCGGAAGTACAACACGTGGCACCGCAACAGGTTGAAGAAGGGCAAGAAGCTGTAGGCGCTGCAGAGCTCGGGGTGTGGGGGCTGCCCCGAGTGCCAGCGCATGTGGCGCTGGGACCAGCTCCTGCTTTCGGTCTCTTCTTCTTGCTGTAAACTAGTAATAAATCTCTGGTGAGGCTGATACCTGTTACGGAGGCTGTGGCAAAGGACCAGGTCCTCGGTGAGCTCGGTGTGTGTCCCCCCTCATGCCGGGTCTGGTGAGGGGCCGAGGCAACAGAGGCCACAAATTCTCAGTGTATTTGCTAAAACAGAAGCTTAGTTTTTTGCTCGTAGAGGGAGCCTGCGCTGCCAAGTGGGTCCTGCTCCCTGCTCTGTCACAGTCTGTGCTGCAACGGATGGGACTTAGGGGCCCCGCACAGGGGGTGTAGTGGGTTTGGGGTGGGGAATGACTCCACTGGTGTTGCTGTGTCCCCTGGGGGGGACGGGACTTTGGGGGCTGAGCAGCCTGTGTTCCCCGGGGGCTGGAGGACAGTGCTGCAGGGCTGTGGGTGAGGTGAGGGGGGGAGACGGCGGCCCCTCACAGCGCCACCCCCACGCCACACTCTCACTTCCTCCTCCAGCAGCAGGGGAGCCGCAGCTGCTGGGACGCCGGGGTGCTGGCTTGGCTGGGCTGTGTGGTGAAGGCAGGGTCTTCCCCACAGCAGCAGGGTCCTCTCTGCCCTGCTGATTCATCTGTGTCTGCGGCTACTGCCTGGTCTTGAGTTGGGCTACCGGGACAAAGCAGCCACCTGCGAGGTCCTCCCACAGCAAGGAAGGGGCGATGGAACCGCTGCCTGGCCCAGTAGCACCCACAGTGCCCCCGTGCCCTGCAGCTGAGGCTGGGGGCCGTGCCTGGTTCCCCCAGGGGGCTGCGGAGCAGCGTGGTTGGCAGCTGCAGCGCCAGCACGCCGCGGCACAGGAAGTGACAGAGGAAAGCAGAAGTGCCGTGCTGCAGCGCGGGGGGGGGCTTGGGAGATTTTGGGTTGAACCCTCATTTCCTCTGCGTGGGGCTCGGTGCGCGCCCTCAGAGCTGACAGGGCTCAGGCCGCGCCGTATCCAGCGGTGAGTGCCCTGTCCCTGCCGTGCCCGTCCTGCAGCTTGCCCTCCCCTCGCCACCCCACAACGCGTCCCACCCCCCAAATCCAGCAGCAGGTGAGCAGAGGGGTCACCCCAGTCCCTGCCCTCCGTCTCAGAGACCCCCCCTGCTCGGGTTTGTGTCACCCAGCCGCCATGGATGGCTTGGACCTGGGGACAAGTGTGCACCTGGGGTGGGTCAGTGGGGAGGGACCCAGGGGGAGGAGGAGGAGGGACCCTGTCCGTGGGTGCTGCCCCCGTGCAGGGTGATTCATGCCATGCTCCCCTCGCTGCCAAAGCCTTTGCCAGGGTCAAGGGGAGCTGAGGCAGGTCCCAGCCCCAGGACCCCCATGTACCCTCCCTTAAACCCTCCACGGGCTCCTCATGGTGGCCCAGAAGAGCTCGTGCTGGATCCAGAGCCACCACCCGGGGTGGCCCTGGTGATGGCGAAGGGGCTGCTGCAGACACACTGGGGTCTCTGCCAGAAGGAGAGGGGTCCCTGGGCTCAGCCCTCCGTGATGGGCCCTGTTCTCTGTGCCCCTCAAAGGGACAGGGAAGGTGACAGGGGACATGCCCTCTTTCCAGTCCCTTGGACCGCGTCTGGTGAGGGTCCCTGTCCTGGGGCCGGGCTAACGTGGCCCTGGCTCCTTGCCTGAGGTGGGGGGTGAGCGGGGTCCCCTGTGCCACTGTCACGGTTCTTGTCCTCCAGGCGCAGAGGGGGAACTTGTGTCCTTCCTAGCTGGCTGCTGGTGGCTGGATCCAGCAGTGCTGCCCGGCCAGCTCCCGGCACCTTCCTGGGGTGGCCAAAACCCTTCTGGGCTCCTGCGGGGACGTGACCCAACGCTGGTGAGCTCGTGTTGGTGCTCTCCCTCCTGAGCCACTCTGTGCCCAGCAGTGTCCAGCGGGGTGCAGGTGCCTGTCACCCTGTCACCTGCTGATGGCTCGTCCCCTCCACGTCCCCAGGCAAGAGGTGGCAGGGCTGGGACGGGATGGGGGACTGGAGCATGCCCATCAGCTCACTGGGTGAGGAGGTGGTGGCCCGGCTCTGCGAGCTCCTGGATAATGCCGGCCGGGGCTGGCGCAAGCTGGCCGAGGTGGCCGGGACGGAGAAACGCTTCAAGTGCAGGTAGGGGTGAGGGGGCATCTCTGGGGGTCCATTCCCCACGGGGTGACAAAATGCATGTGGGCACAGCCCTGCCATGGGCTGAGTGAGGGACACGCAGGTCCCTTGGCCACCCCATCGTGGCCACAGCCTGGGCTGAGGGCACTGCCGAGTCCCCCGGTAGGGTTCCCCATCCTCCCGGTGTGGGAGGTGGGCTGCGGCGCTGAGCACTGCGGGTGCCTTGCAGCGCAGAGGAGCTGGAGATGTGCTCGCTGAAGGTGCTGGAGCCCCGTGGCAGCCCCACGCAGTGCCTTCTGCAGCTCCTGGCCGAGCGTGACTGCACCCTCAAGTACCTGCTGGGCTGCCTGGAGAGGATGGGGCACACGCAGGCCTGCCAGGTCCTCAGCAGCGCTGGTAGGGACGGACAGCGGGGTCCCACAGGGCCCGGAGAGGGGCACTGGGGGACAGTGGCTCAGCAGAAAGAAAGCGGGGGAGATGAAGAGCAGCTCTTCCTGCTGGTGGTCTTGCTCTGGGTAGCAGGGCCCTGGGCAGGGTGGGATGGATGCAGTAGGGTGAAATAGGGTGGGATGTGGTGTGAAGGGATGGAACAGGGTGGGGTGGGATGAGACAGGGTATGATCGGACAAGATGGGATGGGTTGGGGTGGAGCAGAGTGGGGTGGGATAGGATGGAACATGATGAGATGGGGTAGGGTGGCACTGAATGGGACAAGGTAGGAGGATATGGTTGGGACAAGACAGAGGGGTGGGATGGGACAGGGTGTGATAGGATGGGGTGGGGTGGGATGGGATGGGATGTGAAAGGACAGGCTTNGGGATGTGAGAGGACAGGCTGTTGTGGGCAGGTGTGGGACAGGGTATGATGGGACAGGTCAGGATGGGACTGGATGTGATGGGATGGTGCAGGACGAGGGGCTGAGGGTCTCAGCCAGCCCAGGCTGCTCTCTCCTCTCCTGCAGTCCAGGACATGATCCGCATCACGGTGCAGCCGGAGTCGCAGGTGGTGATGGAGGGGATGCGGGTGTCCCTGACCTGCTGGGCGACCGGCCCGCCGGGGCTCACGTACCAGTGGTTCTGTGGGAAGCAGGAGGTGAGGTCCCACTGCGCCATGTCGAGCAGGGCTCCCAGATCTCATCCATGGCAACTGCACCGGGATGGGTGGGAGGGACCCCCCGACTCCTTGGCTTCCTCCTATCTCGTAGGTGCCCGGAGCCACAGCCCCGGAGCTGGTGATTGACACGGCCGCCCCGCCGGGCCAGCCCGAGTGGTACATCTGCCGGGTGAACTGCGGGGCCGCCTTTGCCTTCTCCAGGTGGGCCCATGTCCAGGTGGAGAAGAGCGGCAGCCCCAGCTCAGGTGGGCCCCAAGATCTGCATCCCCGGGCTGGCAGCCATGGGGGGCTGCTCGCCCCATGGGGACTGGTGTGGCTCCTGTAGGGCATCGCTTGCCATGTTCCACCCTGGCTCAGCCGTGAGGGTGTCTGGGCTTGCTGGGGTGATGGAGGAGGCCGAATGCCCTGTTGTCTTCCTCGTGCGCTCTGGCTCACGCCACCCGTGGGTGCCACAGCCTGGGGGTGAGGGACCTGGGGCACAGGGGCAGCTCAGCAGAGCCCTGCCAAATTTGCCACCCCATCCCCTCCCTAGCCAGCGGTTACTGCCCGACCATGGTGGGGCTGCAGATCCTGCGGCAGCCGCGGCCGTGCCGCCTGGCTGAGGGGGACACGCTGGTGCTGGAGTGCAGAGCCATCGGCAACCCCCCGCCCCAGTACCAGTGGTTCAGGAACCGGCGCCCCGTGGAGGGCGCGCAGGCGCCCCGGCTGCAGGTATGGCGGGACCTTTGGCTCGGCACGGCATGGCGTGGCACGGCATGGCACACCGTCCCAGCTGTCCACTCCGTCCCGCCGGCAGGTGAAGCTGGTGACAACAGCTGAGCGGGGCAGCTACTCCTGCCGCGTCTTCAACCTCTTCCATGAGGTGTGGAGCCGGGAAGTGGATGTGGAGATAGGTGAGGGCACCGGACAAACCTCCATGGCCCTCCTCCCCGCGTGTCCTCGCTCTGCTCTGCGCCCCCACCCAAAGCCCTCCTGTGGTGGCCCCACGGGTTTGGGGGCTCCAGCCTGTGCCGTGCATGGGGCTCCCTGACCCCCCCCTTTGCCGCAGGCCCACGGCTCTTCGCCTCTGGAGGCTCCTGGCAGGAGGGGGATGGAGGTAGGTGGGGGCAGAGTGGGCAGGTCCCCGCTGGTCTGCCCGCTGCGCTCCCTGGGCACCGCAGGGCTGTGGCATGGCATTTCTCTCTTTCCAGGCTCTCCGGAGCATGGCAGCCCCGGCCAGCTGTACGGTAAGAGCCTGCCCGGGAGGGGTTGGTGGCTCTGTGGGGCTGTGACTGTCCCCAGTGTCCCCAGTGTCACCCCACGAGGCTCCGCTTGGCCAGTGGTGCTTTGCACGGCTAGGAGAGCAGAGCAGTGAGGCAGGGATGCCACAAAACACCCCAGTACCCAGGGACGGTGACACTGGCCACAACTGGGTGTCACCTCTGTGGGTTGAAGGCAGAGGGGACAGCAGGAGCTTCCTGCTCCATCCCCAGTGCCTCCCTCTCCCATCCTGGCAGCCACCGACAAAGTGGCCCTGTTGATCGGCAACATGCACTACCTGCACCACAAGCAGCTGAAGGCACCCATGGTGGACGTGCACGCCCTCAGCGCCCTCCTCCGCCAGCTCGACTTCAAGGTGGTCTCGCTGCTGGACCTGCGCAAGGCCGAGATGCAGATGGCTGTCAACGAGTTCCTCCTCCTCCTCGACAAGGGTGTCTATGGTGTGGCGGTACCCGCTGGGCTGGCTCCAGCTGGGGGGAACCGGGCGGTTTTGTGCTGGTGGGGTCTTGTGGGGCGGGCGGGCAAGAAGTGGGCACCTGCAGGTCAAGGGATGTCACCCACTCTCCCCTGCTCCTGACAGGTTTGCTCTACTACGCCGGGCACGGCTATGAAAATTTTGGCAACAGCTTCATGGTGCCCATCGACGCGCCCAGCTCCTACACCTCGGCCCACTGCCTGTGCGTGCAGCGGGTGCTGCAGAGCATGCAGCAGCGCCGCACCGGCCTCAACATCTTCCTGCTCGACATGTGCCGCAAGAGGTGACCCAGCCCTGACCACCAGCCTGGGGACAAGCTGCCGTGCCAGGAGATCCCCGCACGGGGTGCCCGTGGGTGCTGGTTGCCGGGGGAGAAGAACGGGGCGTCCCCGGGGTCCCATCCAAACCCCTTGGCTTTGTCTGGGTGCCCCAAAGCATCACTGCCCTAGTTGAACTGGCCAATGCCACAGGGGGTGGGCAGAGGGGCACGCGGCAGCCCCCAGGGTCTGGGGTGCCTTGGGGTGGGTTTTGGGGGAGCGGTGAGTCCCGGCTCTGCCTAGCGGCACTTCTCTTGCAGGAACCTCAACGACGACATCATCCCGCAGGTCGGTGCGCTGCAGGTCACGGCCAACATCGTCTTCGGCTATGCCACGTGGGTCCCCTCCCCACCACCACCCAGGGCGGGCAGTGGGGCTCAGCCTTCCTCCCTGGTGCAGAGCGGGGTTGGGGCTCAGCCCCCCGCCAGGGCTCGGGCCCGTTTGCACCGGTGTCTTTCCCTGCCCCGTGTATCGGCAGCATCGCTCCCTCTGGTTGGTGCTGGAGGTGGTGGGCGAGCAGCAGCCTCCAGTCCCTCACAGGGCAGGGAGATGCCCATGGCGCTGCTCGGCTTTGGGAAGCGCCTGAGGACATCGAGCCCCAAGGCTCCTCTGGAGCACAGGGATTTGGGCTGGCAATGATTTAAGCATCCAGGATCCAGCCATGGCTCCCACCTCTCCCCGGCACGGTGCCTGGATGGGTGGACAGGAGTGGGTAGAGCTGTGGGCTGGTGGCTCTGGCTTCCCCAGGGCTGTCGCCCCGGTGGCGGCTGCTTCCCGGGGGAGCGACAGAGCCCAGGATGGAGCCCATTGCTGCCCCATCCCCGCAGGTGCGCGGACGCTGAAGCCTACGAGCTGAGCCAGGGTGAGCTCTCCAATGGCATCTTCGTCACCTTCCTCAAGCGCTGGCTGCTGGAGGACGAGAAGATCACGGTGCTGCTGGACAAGGTGGCCGAGGGTGAGTGGGGAGCGGCAGGGGATGGTGACCTCCCTTGTAGCCCCCACTGACACCCCGTGCCCCTCGCAGACATGGGCACGCTGGAGATCACGCGGGGCCGGCAGGCGCTGGAGCTCCGCAGCAACCTCTCAGAGAGACGAGCCCTGACGGACCCCATCCGCCCTCCGGGCCGGGACGAGTCCTCTGCCAGGAACCTGCAGTGGGCCAAGGCTCACGGTGAGGGACACGGCCACCCTGTCTGGAGCTGGCACCTGGGGAGGGGACAGCGCTGAGTTGCAGGGAGGGGCGTTGGGCAGCACCTGCCAGGTTTCTCCCACCCTGGAGGAGAGAAACTGCCGGCACAGAGCCACCAACGGAGTGGCAGGAGCATCATGTCAGTGTCCCCGCTCCGGGGTGACCCTGGCGGTCAAACCACCCGTGGATGCAACTCTGGCCCGGAGCACCTGCAGGTCCCAGCCCCGTGCTCCCTGTCCCCCCGCAGTGCTGCCGGAGAGCCGGCACCTCCGCTTCGACTGTGGTGTCACCGTCCAGCTGGGCTTTGCCGCCGAGTTCTCCAACATCATGATCATCTACACCCGTGTGGTGGCCACCCCCGGGGACATCACCAAGTGTGAGGCCAAGCTCACCGACATACCCGAGGTGGGAGCAGGTCTCCGAAGCCTGTGCTGGGGTGATGTGGGGGAATAGGGTGGGGGGACCCGTGGTGGATTTCACGGCTGGAGACTGTCCGTGGCAGGAGCTGGACGTGGACCTCAAGTGCACCAACAAGGAGAGCCCGGAGGAGGTGGGCAGCCCGCTGGCGCCCACCTGGAGCGTCGGCTGCCCCTCCAGCTGCCTCTACAGCCGGCTCTGCGGCTTGCAGAAACTGCGGGTAAGAGCGGCACCGGGCAGGGGGTCAGTGCCGGGAGTACGGCACGGCTGCGGCTGTGGCCGGGGATGGGTGCCCACGCTGCTGGTGCCCCTGCAGCAGGAGCTGGCGTTCACCGTCTGCCTGCAGTACCGCTACCGCGGCATGGACGACTTCGTGGAGGAGAGGCGGACGGTGAGCGTGGGGAAGCCGCTCATCGCCAAGCTCAACCTGCGGCTGGCGGCCTCCCCCTCACCGCCCGGCAGCCCCCGCTCTGCCTCCCCCCCTGGGAGCTGGGGGGCGGCGGGGGGCTCCTGGGTCAACACCCCTGAGGAGAACCTGAGCCCCGAGGTCCCCGGCTCCCACGCCCTGTAGGGGGACAGCGCGGCCTCTCCCTTGTCACCGCAGTCCCCTGGGGCCACCTCTGTCCTGCTGGGGGCCGGGGGCTGGAGGGGACGGAGGTGACGTGGATGGAGGCAAGTGCTGGGTGGGGTGAGCCCCATTCTGGCCTGTGCCGGGGGGTGTGGGGCTCGCTGGGACCCCTGCCCCAGGGGACGGCAGCTCGGTGCTGCCCCGGGTACACAACACTGCCACCGCGGGCACAGGCAGTGCCACCCCCATGTCCCCTGGCACGGCAGTGCCAGCCCCATGTCCCAGGGCAGTGCCAACCCCATGTCGCCTGGCATGGCAGTGCCAGCCCTGCGTCCCAGGGCAGTGCCAGCCCCACATCCCCTGGCATGGCAGTGCCAGCCCTGCGTCCCAGGGCAGTGCCAGCCCCACACGCCAGGACAGTGGCCGGCAGCCCGGGGGACAGTGTGCCCAGACCCCATGTCTCAGCTGGCGCGAGGCGTCGCGCCGGGGCAGGGTTGGGTTTGTTCAGGCCTAGGAGAAATAGAGAGAAATAAGCAGATTAGGGGGCAAATCCTGCGGGAGGGGATTAGAGGGGGTGGGAGCGGGAGGGCTCCTGCTCTGCTACGAGGGGCTGGGGTGGCCTCAGCGCTCCCAGTAGCACCCAGTCCTCCCAGTACAACCCCCGGTGCAGGGCCGTGCCAGCCTGGTCTGGGCAGCGAGCGATTTCAGGAGAGGATTGGGATCAGGGTGGGGGGCGGGAAATGCCTTTTTGCTGGGCTTTCCCAAATGTGGCCCCACATGCGGGTGTCCACAAATGATGCGGGGCGTGCTCGGCCGGGTCTCAACCAGGGAAAGCACCAATAAAGAGGGAAGGGCAGGCGGCTCGGTGCTTCTGTGGCTTTCCTGCATTTAAATGGCATTTTTGGGGGCCAGAAATATTACCTGTTTCTGCACTAAGTGCACCACAGCACCGGGGTGCCCGCGGGAGGGAAGGGGCAACCAACCCCTCCCGCGAGGGTACCCCGACATCCCCCGCCACCTTGCCCTGGGGCGTGCCAGTGCCACCCCATGCAAATTAGCTCATTTAAATAATTTGCACACACACACACACACACCCCAACCCAGGCACCTGTGGAGATGCATCCTCATCCCCGGGCCCCTCCGCGCCCTCGCTTTTGGGTGGCGGTTGCAAGATTGGAGGGGGGGGAGCATCCTCGCCCCAATTAGGCTCCGATCAAACGGGTCGGGGGGTGCCGAGCCCCCCGCTCTCCGCGCCAGCCGGCTTTTGTTGGCGCTCCGGAGGCCGAGGGGTGCCCCGGGCTGGCGCCAGCCTTGGCAATTATGTCATGTGAAAAGCGCAGCCCCCATTGAGCGCGTCCCTTCCCCGGGATCAAACCCCATTACTTCCGCAGCCGTTGCTTCATTATCTCCCCGCCGGAGCACGCCTCTGCCGGGGCCGCTTCACCTCGGCCCTGGCCCATTAGCCGGGCTGGGGAGCCGGGGGAGCATCGATTATGCGTTTAATGGGTTGTTAAAGGTTTAATTGTCACTAACGAAGCAGACGAGCAGCAGCAGCCGGGGGACGGGGGACAGGGAGAAGGGTCTCGCCAGGGTCAGTGCCTTGCCTGGCCCGGTGGCATCCCGGCCAGTCCTGCCTGACCCCGCGGCTGTGAGGATGTTGTAGTCCGGTCCTGGAGATGTTGGAATGGGGTGGGAGCCCCCGGGGTGGGGGGCTGCAGCCGGGTGTGCTGGTGCTGAGCGGGGTCCGGCCCTTCTGGGGACATGGTGGGGACATGGTGGGAACATGATGGGAATGGTGCTGCCCCAGCAAAGCCCAGGTTTGTGGCTGTTGTCAGGTCCAAAGCGGGAAGATTTTCTGGGAAAACATGTCGTTTTGGGGGGGCGAGGAAGATTGGTGCTCACCTCGCTTCCCCAGGGACACAGGACACCCCAGGGACCCGGGGCAGCCGCTCGCCCAGGGCTGAGCTCCCGTCTCTCACTATCCCGGATGTGCTTCAGCACCTCAGAGCCACCGTGGTCTCAGCCATCTCTGGGTGCTGGTGACGCTGGCTGTGCCCCGAGCCCCGGTGGGTGGGCAGGGTCCCCCTGGGGCTGCAGAGCCATGAGGGGGACCCCGGGGACACGGCACCCTGCCACTGCCACCCTGCTCCCACCTGGCAGGAACCGTCGGCAAGGGGTAAAGCAGCCTTGGTGCACCCCGCCGCGGGGACCCCAGTGGTCCCAGCTGGTCCCCTCCTCTCGCCAGCCTCGTCTGGGGCCGTGGGGGCCCTGCTGCCGCCCACCTCCCACCAGCACAATTACGGCAGCTTTGTGCCGCCAACATGTGGCCGGGCAGGCACCGCTGGGGAGCAATTAAGGCAGGCGGGCGGCAGGCGCAGCCCCCGAGGGATGGCCGAGCAGATGCCCCTTGACAAGCCACCGAGGATGTGGTGCGGCACAAAGCTGCTGGCAGCCTGGAAGCCGGGGCCGGATCAGGTCACCCATGCCTGGATCCAGCCCCAGCCCAGCACGGAACAGCCCGAGGGAGTGGGGAGGGAGGGAGCCCGGGGACGATGCTCCCACATCCCTCCAGAAAGCTCCTTCCCAGTAGAGGCTCTGCAGCCCCAGCGCACGAACGAGTGGTAACGCTAACGAGAGGCATGGCCGGCAGGGCCCTGGCAGAGCCCAACTCCAGCACGCGGCAGCCGTTCAGCTTATCTCTTTACTTACAATACAACTGTCTTCTCAGCGCCGGCGCATCTACCGGTACAACCGGTGTCACGCCCCGACGCGGCTAAAAAAATCCCCCCAAGTACTCCCTACGAAACTAGAGCTTTTCTGTTCAGTTTTGTTTAAATCTGCAGCATTAAAAAAAAAAAAATTAATAATAATGGGAAGAGGAAGGGGTGTGGGGAAAGGAGGTGTCCGGCCGGGGGTGGTGGGTGGCCTGGTGGCACGGTTGGATGCCCGAACTTCAGCTGGATCCTCAGCTCGGGCCGGTGCCTCGGCAAGGCAGAGGGGCCGCAGGTGGCTGCCAGGGTGCTACCCCACGGTGGGGTCCCGCCAGCGCCCCGGCTCGCCCCCCTGCCACCGATGGTGCTGGTTCGATGAGGGGAAGATGCAGCCCGGCTTCCCTGCCCCACGCCGGCTGTGGTCCTGCTGAGCATCCCACCATCACCCTCTCGCCTGCCGCGAGACCGAGCCAACACCGGGGGCAAGAGCCGGGGGCCGGTAGGGCCGGAGGGGAGCGTTCATCAAATGGGCTGCCAGGTCTTGTCAATGGTCTGAATGTGCTCCTTGGCTTTCATGCGGAGCGAGGCGATGCTGGAGCTCCTCTGGTCCACCTCCTCCAGCGGGTACTTGTCCACAAAGGTGGTGCCACACTGGTAGGGCGCGGGGGCCATGGGCTGCATGCCCTGCGCCATTGGCGGGGGGGTGTTGAGGAAGGAGTGCCCACCATAGGGGGGCTGCAGGGCCTGGGGGGCTCCCATGAAGCCGGGGATGCTGTGGACCGTGGTGGCGCTGGAGATGGGGGACGTCAGCCATGGGTCGAGCGGGAGGGAGTTGCTCATGGGCCCGACGTTGGGTGTCATCGGGGGCCGGTTGAAGGAGAGCACGGGAGTGTCGTGGAGCTTCATGGAGCTGGCCTCCATCTTCTCCTGCCGCCTCCACTTGGCTCGTCGGTTCTGGAACCAGACCTGTGAGGTGAGAGCCAGGGTGAGCTGCACTGTGCCCAGCCGGTCCCTCGCAACGTGCCCCACAAGCTGTGCCCCATGCAGGGTGCACCACACAGGGTGCTCCAGGTGGAGTGTCCCGTATGGGGTATCCCATCCCATGTGGGATGCCCCCTGTGTTGGGTCCCATGCGGGGTGCCCCACGGGGCTCCAGCAATCCCCAGCACACCACACGCCTCTGCCAAACCTCTCCTGCAAACCCCAGAGACTGTGGGCACCTCCGAGGTGTGGAAAGCAAGAGGTGACACCACACAGCCTTGCTGCTCCACGGGAACATGCACCCCGGCCCCACAAACACGCATACAGTCCTCGGTATAATGTTATCTGGCCTTCGAAAGCCCCTTGGTAAAAGCTTTTAGAAGCCAAACTGCCATGGTTGCAACCAAAACCCAGCAGGAACGAGAGGGATCAGCAAGCCAAGGCCAGCGGTGATGTCTCGCCCCAGGGGAGCTGCTCATTGGAGCACGCATTGGTCCCCGTGTCCCCAGAGCTCGCAGCAGCACAAGCTGTCTGCCGCATGATGCAAAGGGGGAGTAAAGATGAACGGCTGGGCTGAGAAGGGGATGTCTCCCATGGGCTGGTCACAGTTGTTGGTGGACACTGGGCTATACTGGTGCAAAGTCTGTGTCCAGAGAAGGGCGACGGAGCTGGTGAGGGGTCTGGAGC